>JAJJMC010017627.1:174245-267939 GCA_023531435.1 Papaver californicum
GTTGGGTTTCAAGGCAAAACCTAACCGTAAATTTTAATTGAATCTTCATCTCCTACATTTGAAGTTACGGTTGGGTTTGTTGAATAACCCAACCGTAATATGAAGAACAAATTAGTTACGGTTGGGTTTGATTGAAAACCCAACCGTAAATCTGGGCAAAAATGGTGTTCTTCGGTGTTCTTGGTGTTACGGTTGGGTTCGGCATGAAACCCAACCGTAAGTTTCTCTGAACAACAAAAAATCAATCTTTCAAATCGTGATTTCATCAAATTAGTTAGTGTAATTTAGTTTTATCCGGATTGTCATCACTACTACTTTCTACACATTTATTAGTATTCTTCATCACGAAATTAGGATTTAATCGGCGATAAAATTTTGATTCGATTGAGAAATTTGATTAAAATGGAGAAGGAGAAGATATGGAGGAGATGGAAAATTTTTAATTAAAGGATAAATTTGTCTTTATTTTTATTAGGTAAAGGGTAAAATGGACATTTAACTTTACCCCTAGGACATTCCTTATCGTAAAATTGGGTCACCTTGGCTCAACTAGGAGCCCCTCTATTGATGTGGGAGCCCCTATATCAGGCTTCATAGTAAAGGATGAAGACAGGTTGTTGAAAGTTGTAACCATATATCATATATGGTCCATATCTCACCATTATTAATGGAACTTTGCATTTTTACTGCAATTTTTTCTAGTTTTTGACACTTCCAATTTTTTGAATGAGTAAGTAGATGACAATTAATTATCCTTGGTTTTGTCGGTAAAGTATAGCCCATATAAGGCATAATATATTGCACAAACTCCTGTGAGAATTATTTCTGTTTCCTCATTCATGTTTGTGGTTAGCAGGGTTCACTTCAATCTCATCATATTTGTCTAGAGGTTATCAATATCTATCCCTAGATCTCCAACCATGGATATCCAACAGTTTCCATCCATTACAATTCTGACAGTTTTCCTTCTGTTTTTGTTCATGGTGGTGAAGCAGAATGGAACGAGATCGAAGTCCTTAAGCTTGAACTCAAAATTGCCTCCGGGTCCATGGAAACTACCTCTCATTGGTAATTTGCATAACATGTTAGGCTTAGTACCAGTACCTCATCGTACACTTGGGAATTTAGCCAAGAAATATGGACCCCTGATGCAGTTGCAACTCGGGGAAGTTCCTATACTTGCTGTTTCATCCCCAAGTGTTGCCAAACAGATTATGAAGCAGCACGACTTGATTTTCGCAGACAGACCTGAAATTTACGCTGGTAAGATAATGTTTTATGATTCTACCAATGTCGCGTTCTCTCGCTATGGTGATTACTGGAGGGACCTGCGTAAGAATTTCGTCATGCATCTCTTAAGTGCTAAGCATATGCAATTGCTCAGACCACTTAGAGAGGAAGAGGTATCGAATACGATCAAAAGCATTTCTTTACAAGCCGGTGTTCCTGTCAACCTCAGTAACCGAATTACATCCTTGCTCAGTACTGTCACTTCAAGAGCAGCATTCGGTGATGACTGCAAAGTTAGCGAAGAAGTCATTTCGAAGATTCGTGAATCACTTACTTTGGTAGGAATAAGCATGAATGATTTATTCCCTTCGCTTAAACTAATACATCGTATAGGTGGAATGACCTGAAAAATTGTTGGGATTACATCAAGAAATCGACAAGTTCTTAGAGGCAGGTATCCAAGAACATAAAACGAGCAGGTGCAGTAAAACAGAAAATTACATTAATGATGCTAATTCAGAGGAGGAGGATTTAGTAGATGTACTTCTTCGGGTGCAAGAGAAAGGCGAATTATCACTAACAACAGAAAATATTAAAGCAGCCATTTTGGTTCGTATAATTCATCTTACTGTTTAAGCACTAGAGAAATTTGTGTTGTTCATAACTGCTCTAAAATTTTCTAGTTTGTTCTCTTTTTGACAGGAAATTTTCAGTGCAGGAACGTTTACGTCAGCTACTGCAATTCTATGGGCAGTGTCCGAATTGCTAACAAACCAGAGAGTAATGGAGAAGGTACAGACCGAAGTAAGACACGCCTTTGATGGGAAGAACCAAATAGATGAAACAGGCATTCAAAAATTAGACTACTTAAAGCTAGTTATCAAAGAAACTCTAAGGCTACACCCTCCTGCTCCCCTCACATTAAGAGAAAGCAGAGAACGCTGCGAGATTGATGGATATGACATACCGGCGAAAACCAAAGTGATTATCAATGTGTGGGCTATTGGAAGGGATCCAGATTACTGGAGTGACCCTGACACGTTTGTACCGGAGAGGTTTCATGGTAATTCAGTTAATTATAAGGGAAATAACTTTGAATATATTCCATTCGGAGCTGGTAGAAGGATGTGCCCGGATATGTCATTTGCTATGGCTAATGTTGAGCTAACACTTGCGCATTTACTGTACCATTTTGATTGGAAAATCACCCAAGAGCTTGATATGGCTGAGCTCTTTGGTGTATCTGTTGCTAGGAAACGCGATTTGGTTCTGATTCCCATCCCTTTTTCGTTCCTAAAATAATGAACTTGTTAGTGGTATGATAGTTGTAGTTTTTTTTCTTTATGTTTTATAAGAGTACTCACGACGATGTTTGATAAGCTAGGTTGTTGCAAAATAATGGAGCTTCTGATCGAGTCTATAATCATTGTACGCTTTCTTAAGATACAATAATGTGATTGTTTTTCCGTTTTCGAAATCAATAGTAATCGTTTTACAACCAACGAATAATAAAGATCACACATTGCAGAGAATTGGTACTGGCATATTATTTTCAGCAACATCCATGGTGATCGCAGCTGTAGTTGAGCATAAAAGACTTCAAACTGCAATAGATTTCGGATTAGTCGATACACCAAATGAAACAGTCCCAATGAGTGTATGTTGGTTAGTTCTTGCTATTGTATTCACCGGTATCGGTTTACAAGAAAGCTTGTTAGACCCACATTTATCCGACTCGACCTGGTCAGATAACGGGTCAGGTGCGGAACCAACATGCTGTAATGACGGGTAGGTTGAGGATGCAGCTTTCATTTACCTGCCATCGGCGGATCGGATGATGAAATAGGCCAAACAAGTCCCGCCCGACAGGTTGTTTACCCCAAGTTTCACTAAATTTTATAACAATTGCCCCGAAAGAAAAAAGGTGGAACCGTAAAATCGGAATAACAAATCCAGTATACGCTTCCTTATTTTACGATATACATGTACAAAAAGAAAGGTTGAGCCCAGTTGTACTCGATAAACACACTAGCCAATCGCCAAGACCACAAGTGAAATGGAGAACATTATGTATTGTCTGTTGCTTTTGTCCCCGGTCCTCATAGAGAACAATATAATATAACAAATAGGGGTAGAATTACGGTAGAAAATAATATAATATAACAACTAGGGATAGAACTACGGTAATTCAGTCCTGGGATCAAATAAAAATTTTAGCATTCATAAAAAAAAATTGACCCCATTAGCGATAGAAAATTTAAATTTTACTCTATATATTTACACCCACAACGTATAAAAATCACCCTCAACTCAAGTCTAATTCTATTAAAGTTGAAAATACTGTGGAATCCGTAGACCCCAAAAACACCCCCTTGGCTCCTTCCCTGATGACAAAATAAGAATAAAATAACATTTGGATTGTTTCGTTTACCATTTACTTTCTCTCTTTATTTTTTTTTAATTGAAGCATTTTCACCGCATACTCGTTGTAGTTGTACCGTTGTAGACACCATGGACTTTCTTTTATAGACGTTCAACATTCAAGATTCAACGCTAAAAACATGGCGTAAAGTCCTAATTCCAGATTACGTTCAAGGAGTTGCTTGGATGGAATCTGGAATCAACTTTGTGGCGTCATATGATTTGGCGCTGCAAAATTTACTTTTTGTGCCAAATCATTTGACGCAACAAATCTAAGTCACTAGATATTATTTTAGAAGTTAAAATCTAACGGTTTTGTTATTTGCGCCCCAATCATTGGACGCTTCTTTTATTAACCATCGGATTTTGCTTCAAATGTTCAAATCTAACGGCTACAATCTTAAGCGTCAAACCATTAGGCGCTTCTATGATTCAATATTGAATCACTATAAGAATTATCTCTTGAATCAAGGTGACGTGGCTAGCCTTGAATGTTGAATTATGAATGATGATAAAAGTAAATTTCAGAGGCATCGGTAATTTAATGTAGTGCTAAACTGCTAATGTGCCATTTTTTTAACCATTTATTAAAAACTTTTCTTCTATATTTTTAACATAGAAGAAGGGTTTTTATGAAATTTCAAACTCTACTATAAAGACTGGATCTACTGGTTTCAAGGCTGAAAGCCAAACTCCTAACTAACCGAGCAACTCTTTATTAGTTAAGCTGCAAGCAATTAATTTGGAATAATACGACAAAGTTGTGGAATAAAACCAAGTCACGTAATAGCATCAAAATTTATAGATTAAAAATTGGAAAATTCCTAGAATGATAAAGATTCACAGAACACTTGGCAGTGTCTGAAACTGTGTCGTGTGTTTGTAACTAAAAAAAATCACTTTTTTCTAACATGTTTAATTCTAGTAGGATAAGGGTTCATAAAAACATATATATGTGTCACTGGTGTAGATGGTGGATTTTTAACAAGGATAAAATAGTAAAGTCGTTTCCGCCCAGCCGCAAAAGCAAAAAATATAAGAGAGTGTGTTAATATGTAAACTTCTCCCCTCCATAGTTATCTTTGCGTTTCTGTGATAGGAGTACTCTCGACTTATTTTTTTATCATTCTAAAAGTAAATCTTCCATTGTGGTTGTTTAAATAATTTTTTTCTCATACTGAAAGTTCGATGGGTTGCTATATCCTTTTAATTTTTCTGATGTTATGCCTTATGTGCACATGGCTTGGGAGTAATACGTGAGCTTCAGAATTGGTATCCCATCAAAAGAGCCCCAATGAGATTACAACTCATCATACCTGAAGAAAACTCATGTTCTCTTTTGGAAAAGCTCAATGAATGAAATGCTGAAATTATTTCGAAAGTTGAATTATGTGCCACGTGGCAGATAACAATCAATTATTGTATTTTAAAAAACATGATGAAAAAAAAAATGGGATTATATTTGATATGTTTAAAAAAACGAGATTTATTTATAACAAGAGTTATAAAATGGAATTATATCAATAAAATTTCCTATTTTTTCAGCAACATTGATGGTGATGGCAACATTCTTATTAAGATATATCGTGCACATTCTTATTGGGACACTATAAGCAGAAAATTTATCAGATTAGAAAAAATGAATTGTTGAAAACACGTCACGTGGCTACCAACGGACAAATGACCCTATTTTTTTCGGCAAACTTTAGCTCTGCCTCTACCGCTCCATGAACAAAATCAATATAACAATATTACACTATAATGGCCCATGGGCGCCTTTAACAAAATGATAGATGTACTTAACAACCTAAATCTCATCTCCCTATCTTCCTGTGCTATATAATCCAAGCTAGTGATAGAATACTCAAAGCAACCAAAATTAGGGTTTTAGAATTTCTTCCTTTTCGCCGTTTTCTGTATTCAAATCTAGGGTTTTACAAATCAATCTTCAGATTTTGAGTTTGATGATGCATTGATGAGAAAAACAGGAAATATTTTTCAATCGATTGTAAGATTTGTTTCTTACAACATGAAATTTCTTAGCTGGTTCGTATTCCCTGAGCATCAAATCAATCATGTAGATTGATTTTTTTTCCGTTTTTTTTTTTTTCCAATCCGAGGGACCTATGGAGGAAGCGATAAAATCCAATGCGCTTTCGGCCAAGTTTGCCTTCGAAAATTAAAATCTTGACATTTGCAGATCGATGGAAGTCGAATTTCGTTTTTATCGATTCGATTTCAATTGAATTTTGATCTCATTTTCATACATCCCTAAATTAGAAATTAGGTTTTTTATTATGGGAAGGTCCCAGCAGGGAGGGTAAATCAAACTCTATAAGAGACCTCTCTAACGAAATATAATACCTTCGTACATTTTTCTGCCGATTCGTAGGACTCATTAATCTTTCTTTTGATTTTTATTGAGTCTTTTATAATTGGCTACATTTTGTTTCTTTTGCAATTCATCTATGGTGATCATAATGATTCTAATGCTTTAGAACTGAGCTTTGATTATGATGATGATGATGATGATGATGATGATGATGATGATGATGATGATGATGATGATGATGATGATAAGTGACTGGTTTGGTTATATGTGTATTAGATTTTTTTTGATGGAAAATCATACTATTTGAAGGAAATTTCCCATGAGAAGAATTTCGTTTTGCAGGTTCACTAGAATTTTTCTCAAAAAAACTGACCTGTTTCGTCCCTGTTAAGACAAGATTTTCTACTGGATTATGCGGCTTTGGTAGACATTTTTTAATCATTTAATCACATCTCTAAAAGTGGACAAAACATACACGATTATTATCTGTGGATTAACACTGATTATCTACTTTCAAAATGAAGATCATTCCTTTCAGAATCAAGTGTCTTCGGGATAGGCTGATGATAGTATACACATTAATGATACAGTACTTCTTTGTTTATTATGTTCGTTCAAAGTGGATTAACTAATTAGCAAAAAAGCAACTTACAGTTTAACCTACAAAAGCATATATCACACATTTTAACATTAAAAGTACAGATAACTTGATAAGCTTCTTACCATGATTGATCTCGACCAACTGAAAGAATTTCATCATGAAATCCATATCTTGTTCTGATGGAGAGACTGGGTGTTTCTATAATAAAAGACTGTCCTTCTCATAGAAGCTACATGACTGCCTTCATCATAGTGGGAGAAAATTGGTGCTGCTGTATTGATTTTTGTACTCTTCTGTACTACTCCTACAGGAAGTATGACAATTGCTGCTTCTTCCTGGATCCTCCTTCACCATATGACTCGTTCCACTGTGATAGCTCACCCATTATAGATCCCTCTGATGCGAAACTTGGTGCAACCTGCAACACAATTACTTACTCAGCAAATGAAAACTGTTGAATTGTTTATAGCTTATACTTAGAAGAATCAAACAAAAAGAAGGAGCTTCATTTGTTTTTTAAGTCAATGTACTAGCAGCAATAAGCAAATGTCATTTGTCTGGATGAGATCTTGCAAAGCAAATGCTAGATAGCAACTTCCAAACAAAACACACTCATTTTAAATTACCTGATTCTTTGCCTGCTTCATGTCTTCCATGTTCAACGGCCTTAGGTTAATAGTCCTTTCCTCGTTGCCTTCATTTTGATCTGAAGTATCTTCTACGCTTAGTCCTTCCTCGGCCTTCTTCTTTTTCTCCTGTTGTCGAAAGGGATTTCAGTGAAAACAGAAATTTTAAGTTATGTCAATGACTAATGGGTCGATCTTAGGGAGAACAATTACCAGATCCTTTTTCACTTCTTGTTGTATTAGTTCTCTAACAGGCCGATAAGCTGCAGTCATACACAGGTTCTGTCCAAAAGTTGTTTCCCATGTTAGTCGCAGTCGCAGATGATTAAGACATCAACTTATGCACGCATCTAAACAAAATACAAACCTTAAGATCACTTCCAGTGTATCCTTCTGTCATTGTTGCGAGCTCCTTAAAATCTAGTCCTTCTTCAACCTTCTCTTTTGATAGTAAAGTTTTCAATATCATTTCTCTGTTTTCTACTGATGGCAAACCAACCATAATTCTGTTTCATGTCAACAAGAGTTGAGAATCAATAAGGACGCACAAATATGAGCAAAGTGAATTTGAAATAAACAGGCTTCCATACCTGCGCTCAAATCGTCGAATGATGGCTTCATCAAGGTCAAATGGCCGGTTTGTTGCAGCGAGAACAAGGATCCGTTCACCAGGCTTAGTCATCAACCCATCCCAATGTGTCATGAACTCGTTCTTGATTTTCCGCATAGCCTCATGCTCACCAACTCTAGTACGCTGCCCTAGCATGCTATCAACCTCATCCACAAAGATAATTGTTGGAGAAACCTTTGCTGCGAGTGTAAACAAAGCTCTGACGTTCTTCTCATCCTCCCCAAACCATTTGGACGTAATGGTAGACATAGATACATTAATGAAGCTTGCTCCTGCCTCATTAGCTATTGCCTTGGCGAGCATTGTCTTACCAGTACCTGGAGGACCAAACAACAATATTCCTCTACAAGGCTTTAAAAGTCCTCCTTTAAACAGGTCTGGTCTTCGTAGAGGAAGCATTACCAGTTCCTGAAGTGACTCTTTAATCTCACCTAGTGCACCAATATCAGCAAATGTGACTCCGATCTCATTTGCAGGGATTACTTCTGGCCTGATACGCTTTTCAAACTCATTGTCTGGAACAACTTCCTACATGGAGAAACATTAACGGTTGACATTGTTAAGACAAGGAAGCATTTAGATCGCTTTTATAAAATACCGGAAGAGAACATCAACAATGATATGTAATATGTTACAACTTTGCAGTTCAGTATCTGATAAGAAAATCACCAACACTAAAATAGAACTATTTAGATAGTCAATGTACTGGCAACAATAAAATGAGCTTACATAGACTTCTGGATTTAGGAGTTTAGGAAATTGAACTTACGGGAGCTTTTGCTGGAGAGGATGCAGCTTCACCATCTTTCTTCACAACTGGAACTGATTTGTCATCACTTTTTGTATCAGGTGCAGATGTCTCCGAGGTTGAAATAGGTTTCCCATCCCCTACCTGAAGCAATGAGATAACAAAGATTCATCGTATTTCTCCTGTACTCTAAAGATTGATTAGAAATGTAAAGACGAGATGTGAAACTAACCTTGCTAGCATCAGCATTTGCTTCCAGCTTCAGTGTATCTTTGCCATCAAATTTACCTTCTTGGAATATACTCAATCCATGGGATAGACTGCAATGAAACATACCAAAAGATCTTAGATAAAATGAAATGGAAAATGCAACTGACTAGAGTTTAATATACTAGACCAACCTCTTAGAAGATATAACAAGCTTCCCATTTCTGTATTCAGGATCCTTGTTATTCATCAGATGATAAGAAATTGCTGATACAACAATCTCTTCGATGTAATTACTGAGAACCACTGTGTCCGAAAAGCATATCGAACCCAGATCATCACAGTCCAGATCATTTGCTGCAAGTACTTCAGTAATGTGGTTTCTGTTATCACGAACTTTCATCATTTTCATGTCTTCTTCCAGTTGAGTTTTCCAGCTAACAAGGTGAGTCTCATCTTCTGGTGGCTTAATCTCAATGTTGTAAGGGAAAAGATTAGTAAGCCTCTCATCTACTTCTCTGTATTCATTATCTGGATCTAAAATTCTTGAACCAAGAATCAGAACTGGTCCTGAAAGTTTCTGTAGCATTTTCTGAAACAAGATTTGAACTCTTTGTGATCTCAAGACTAGTTTCTCGACATCTCTGAGGTAGAGAACAATAGGGCTAGTCTTAGACTCTGACACTAAAACCTGCATTGAAATCAAAATGTGTGCATGCACACTAAAGACATTAATGGAAAACACAATAAAATAGATAAGTTTTTCTACTCCAGCAACGAAGAATTACAAAAACACTTCGGAATACCTTGTAAAGAGATTGTATAAGAAGTTTCTCATCAAAAGACCAGCTGCTTGTGCGTCTAAGAGGAGCTGAAAATAAGAAGCAAACATTGCGTGCAATGAGAAAGAGATATTCCAGCAAGTACAGTATATAAAAGCAATTACATTCAAGGTACTCGAAAATGGTTACCACCTCTATATATGCTTATGAAAGAATGTGCCAATGCTAACTGGCAAATATTAACATTAAAAGGTTGTGGGCAATACCTGGATTCTGAGAAGTGGACTGTGAAGCAAAATTTGTGATATCAGCTGTTGAAGATGCATTTCTGCGAAGCCTTGGAGGATTACCATCCATTACCCTGAAAAGATAAAGGAGGTTCAGATTAAAGTGGCGTGCAACATTAAAACCTGATTTGGAATTGCATCTCAATCTAAAAACAGTATACCTTGATGCAATATCTACTCCACTGCTTTGCCTTCTCAGTGTTCCTGTAAGAAAGCTCATAATTAGACCAACAGAAAAGTAAACAGATCAGAAAGGCAACAAGAAATCAAGAAAACTCATTTAGCAACACAACTACAAGATCTCAACTCTCATTGAAGTACTCTTGTTTTTCATACCTCTGTTTTCCTCCCTCGGAGGCATGATAGAGAATGAACCAAATAAACTCGACATTCGCTCCAAAGTTGTCTCAGAGATGGACCTCTTGAAAGACTGCACAAGACAAAAGATCAACCAATAAGTAATAAATAACAAACAAATCCGCAGAATGTTTGAGTTGGTGCAATAAAGCATTCAACCAGTAATGCTACAATCTGAAAAGCAACTGTTTTCGAAAAACGATTTTGCTATGGATGTGGAGTTTAAACAAGGAACTGATGTGATCAGCTTTGTCTATTTCACAGGTTCTGACAATAAACTCAAAACATTAAACAAAGGACTTGAACACAACACTCATCATAAGTTTTAGGATCTTACAGGTTCTCTAGTTGAAGTTCCATATTTACTTTGCACCTGTAGAAGCAAGCCCGTGATTAAGTACTAGTATAAATACTGGAAACATATATGCAACATTTGATCAATGTTCTTACCTTTATTGAAAAGTCAGTAACATCTAATAACAACAACTTGGCTTCAAAATAATGTGCCAACGCCTTGGCAAGCATTTGTTGGTAAAGCTCTTCACGGGATAGAGATTTTAATCAGCTTCATTTAAGACAACCCATAACACAAACCAAAAGGCAAAAGAGAATCAAGATGCTAATGTCATTATCTACAAAACCTACCAGCAGGTCCTGATAGCAAAATTGCCCGACTTCCAGGTGACAGATTACGAGTGTACTTAGAGAACTCAGCCTGTTTCAGATGAACATAAGCAGCACTCGTCAACAGGACCCGTGTCTGCTCACTACAAAGGCATCAGGGTAAAATTACAAACCATAAGTAGCTTATTATTATATTAAACCGGACAGGAAAAACAAGTATAAAGAATATCCATGTTCAGCAGAATCCCATGCCTACAGGATAATAATAGGCTAGATTCAACACTCTTTAACTTGTTAACATGTAGATTTCCACTAACATTGATACAAAAATACAGTCAGCAACAAGCACCTTCAGCGTGCTTGTTTTCTTATGCCATCAAACCGAATATTTCTCTTGTAGGGATATGAGTCATTTGACCAACTTGAGCACAACAACACTTGTGCAATGCCTTGGCCCATATTTATATTCCTTATATTTCCCTAGTCATATAAATCTATGGCCGTCAACAAATCTGTCGGACAACAATCCTCAGATGCACCTAGTGGTGTATGATTCATTCTGTTTTCTAAGAAACCAAAAAAAGACTAGCACTTCCTATCCATGTTTCCGTTGAATGTGCAGACATACTAATTAAAATCCAGCTTAGCTAGATTTCTTAGCACACTTTCAACAAGTTCTCAGACAAACACAGTTGTTCATCTGACAAAGGTATTAGAATATCTTTACTTGTAGACAACATTTGCTTGTGAAACTTAAATTATTAGCCAGATACACTGTGGATAAATCTGCACATGAAAGTGCAGAGAGATCTTCAAATTAACAATTCCAAGCATAAAAATAATCTACACATCCGCAGACTTGGACGAGACGACCATATTTTAATAAATGGTTACCATAATCAAAATGGACACACACATACAGTTAGACTGAAAAACAAGAAAAACCCATTATCCAGATCATTGTATTATCCTGAAAAGCCATAAATGCATCAAGCTAGCCCATAATGCTCATTAAAAAAAAAAATCTACCAATTTTTTTTAAACTGCAATGAACAACCTAAAGTTATAGTAACATTATCCTCTCTAAATTGTTTAAAGGCATAGCCATTTCAACAATTAATTCCTCGCCATATTAATTTAAAATACCGAAAATAACCTCGGTCCCAAATTTTCCAACCAGTTTTCACCATCTTCTACTTCTCACAACCATAACTATAATTTCCATACTCATGAAACATTAACAGAAAGTATGGACAAAAAAATAATCATGAAATATACTATGTAATATGGGCATGAAGATAAGTAGGATTTCACATGTCTATAAAGGTAATTTAGTCATTTATGAAATAAAAGAACCCCAGGGAATCCAATTCAAGATAAAGAATCTGAATCTTAACTGTAAATAAAAAAAATTGAACAAAAAATTCAGAATAATTAAAGAAGAGAGTGATGAAAAGAGAGGAAATGAAAAGATTATTACCTGAGATAATAAGGGAATTCATCGAAAGTAACATTACTGTGTTTGCCATCAACAATTTGTCTACGAAGATCTTGTTGGATCTGTTCAAATGATATGGTATTATTCGAAGAAGATGAATTTGATGAACCAATTCCAGTCCATTTATTAACCACACTTTGTCCTGATGATGCTAATCCCAGTCCTACACCTACTCCTAATCCTACCCCTAATGCTGACATTAACATGTTTTTGTGCTCCATCTTTCCTTCTTCTTCTCTGTAAATACTTCCTTCTTCTTCTTCTTCCTCGTTGACCCTTAACAGAATCAGAGACTATAGACTATTCATTTCTGATTTTTGTTTCCAAATCAAACTGATCTGATTGAAAAAAAAACAGAGTAAAATTGAAAAAAAGATGACTGATTAGAGAAATTGATGACCAAAAATATCTTCAGTTTTTTTATTGGTCTTACGTATTTCTCTTGTTTTTCTCTGGTTGGTTTTGAAAAACCAAAACTGGAGTATGAAATTGAGAGAGGGAGAGGGAGAGGGAGGATCTATTTATAACACTAAACCGAAACTAACGGATCAGCACTTATCATTACTCCTTTATTTACCCCAAACCAAAAAACCCAACGCCGTAAAAAAAAAACGTCTTCTTTTCTGGTGACTGGAAACATGTAAAAAAAGTGACCGGAGAAAAGTGTGAAGAAGAGTCGGTGGTTACTGGTTAGGCTTGTTCCCGCTTTTTCATGTCACCCTCAAAAGAAAGGGGGGTTTGGGTTTGGTTGTGTGAGAGTGTGAGAGACCTACTGTTGAAAATTTGAGGAGGAAGAAGGGAATCATAAAAGATTGATGAGTTGAGGGTAGTTTGGTCATTTGACTCGTTTGTTTTGGGTTACACCGGTTGAGGGGTAGTTTGGTCATTTGACGTGTTTTATTTTGGACTCTTTTTTCGGTTTTTATTACTCTGTGGAAGGAAAATAACTGAAATGGAGGTTTGACCAGAGAGTCAAGTCAATGTAAACTATCAATAGAAGAACAATGGACTACCTGTTGCGACCATGTTGTCATCAAGACGCCAAATTATGCCCGAATGGCAAAAGATGATAAAAGAGACCTTTGTTTTTGTGTTTAATTTGTTATTTTCTAAGCTATATGCATTGCCGAATATGAAGTCGAGAATTCCATTCTAAGAGATCACGATATATGTGCACGTTAAAATAAATAAATAAATTCTGCTAAACTCTGATAATTCGATCAAAAACAAAATCATGGTTGGATAAAAGCTCAGGATCAACAAGTGATACACAACACAAAATCAAGTCACTGTAAATGAAGCACATAAAACTCTACACTTTGTGCCAAGTATTATGGGTTTCTTTTTTTATTACAAAAATACAAATAGGATACCTGATTTTTTTAGTAAAGAAGGGTAAGAAATTAAGGAGGTTAGACACATCAATGGAGTACATATCATGCCATCTTTTTTATTTACTGTTTTATCTTTTGATTTTAAAGGTTTAAATTATATCGAAAATTCGATTACATCTGAAGAAAAATATGTTATGTTGGAGGAGGCCAATATCTTCAATACTTGTTATGAGATAAGGGCAACCAATAATATACACAGTCACACGTAAATTTTTGATTGATCTTTAATATATTTATTTATTTTTTTAAAAGGAAAAGTCGGATAAAAATTTAACTGAGACACCATTATCGTGATAGGGTAATGATAAACTTGTTAGGTGATGATACGGGTAATCTGAGTATAAAACTGATCAGCAAAGCTTAACTGAGACAAGGTGGCGGCAACCAGAACCAGCTGCCAGACAATGCCAACATAAATTAATCTTATCAAAAGAGAATCATATTTGAATCGAAGAAGCCAGCATTTCAATATGTTTACACGGTTACCGTTTTATTGGACAACACGTGTAAGAAAGGACTCCAATAGTGGACTGCCAACACACGTAGAGAAACCACTGGTTTTGTTTGTGTAATAAAAGTTTTTGTGCTGCTGACTAGGATGTACTACCTTGGTAGGGTCCACAGCACATGGACCCATTACAACCGCCCACTACTTGAGTAAATGGAAAGTGTCTTTTTAAAGCACGTGTCGATTTTAGAGGCTTCTTCCCCCGGCATTTGTACTTCACATCATTGAGTACAATTATAAAGCACAGCGCACACTTTTGAAATGAAATGATAAATCGATGGCAGTAAAAAACAATTCACATTTCCCGTAAGATGAAAGGGTCGGCAAGTATGTCATCATACAGATGCAGCCACACATTCTAGTTTTTTATGTAATTTAAATTACTGACCAAAGCCAGGATTTTTTGGATTGGAGGACAAATATAAACAATGAAAAATAGCATCAATAAACAATCGACCGTTTAAAATTTTTGAGCGCTTTCGGATAATAAAATTTTGATATATATATATATATAGAATTTTATACTATTAAAATTTAATTATAGTATTTTTCAAAGTAAGTTATAAATTTTTATACCTTGAATGATAAAGTTTCTAAAAATCTAAGGAGGATAATTATAAAAAACAAAAATTTATAAGCCTAATATAGTAATTTTAGAAAATCCATTCTATATGGATCTATCCTTGTTACTGATATCAAATATAAAAATTAATTTTAGTTTATTCCATATAATGTACAACTCTGGTACAACATAGTTAAAAATTTGACCTTTAATTTATAAGACAAAAATAATACCGCATGTAAATTTTATGTTTTTTTTCTTCCAAAAAACATATTTCATGTCAATTTTATCGACTGAAGGTGGCTTGGCACTCTGCAGCAATGGTTGAGAACTCGTTCACGCTAAAAAAAATACTTGATGAACCAGGGAGGACCCAAAAATACATTTAGTCTTAGTTTGATTCAGCTAATAGTAATGATTTAGAGTAAAATACGAAAGAAAGAAAAAAAAATTAGCACTGATTGGTCAGAGAGTCCAGGTTAGCCTTCTCATAGGTCCACCCCTGTGCAGAACATAGACGTGTTAGAAAACCGATTGGCTTTCAAGATTGTTTGTAGAAGTCATGTAAATGGTCCATGTTGAATTTGTGTATTCGGATTTAATAAGAAGACAACAAATCAAAAAGTGTTAAGGAAGTACACAGAAGACTCCTAGTCAGAAAACAAGATTCTCATGGGTTCTACGAATCTATATACATCCTAATAGCTAAAGGTACATAATTAAAGACAAAAATACTCTTATACTTGTATCCGAAATGACCGAACTTTGTGAGATCAAGTTGAATATGTACACTGGCAGTGGCACAGACAGAAGCACTTTAGGAGTTGGGACTACTGGCTAAATGATAAACAATCAAACAGGTTGCTGATTGTGTATTTGGTGGCACTGGACCCTACACACATGCTTTATGCTTAATAATTTATTAGTTAAAAAAGACATACTAGTATTAATTAGTAGATAATTATTATAATTAATCCCGGTCTCTATCTTAGTTTCCTTCTTGATTGGACTGAAGGTAATAGACCCGAATAGAAAAAAGAAGGATCTCCGGTTTCAAAAGCCCTAGATATAGATGTCCGGTAAGTGCTTCCTTGGATATGATTTTTGTTTGATTTTTGGAACGCGATAACGTATCAGTCAATGACATTCACAGTTTAAATACATAAAAAAGATTAAATTTTGTTTATAAAATATGTATTAAGTTCTTTAGGAATGTATAGCACAAAAGTAGAGCCAGCTTGAAACTGCCTACTCAGGACCCAACTAAGCTTGCTTCCAAAATCTAATATTTTGAAAAAATTGGACTCCCAAGCCTATTAATTCTTAATTTCTACCCATATCAAGAATTTGCCTACCAATAACAAGATTTCTAGCTTTCACCGTAGTGTAGCATAGCCGGTATCTAAATGAAAAGTGTTGATGAAAAAAAATATCTGAATGAAAAGTCACATAAAAATAATAAGTTGTCAACGGATGGCTCGAGAAAGAAAACTTATAAAGCCGATAAGAAATTTCTGTTCACTATTCAAATCTCATCAATTGATTGTGCAAAGTGTGACACTTTTCTTCTACAACAGGACCATTTTTGTTTACCAGACTTCATGTTGACAAAAAAAAAGTTAAAAGCTGAAGTGAAAGGGAAAAAAGAGATGGTTGCAAGAGCCTTGCAGCTGTCCGTAAAATTAAGATAGGTCATCTACCATGCATTTACTTGCACTCGAAGGAATGACGTATATGCATGTAGTCAATAAAGTTAATCATGACTTCTTTTTTGCTGACTTTTTGTTTCCTATTCTTTTTTACTAGCAATAGCATGTGCATCTGATAGCGTATTTGGATATCCTTTAATAAAATTATTTTTTAACTTTTAGAATATAAAAATTAAAAATTAACTTGGGTACACAATTTGACCATACAATTTAAAAATAATTCTTAAAAATAGAAAAAGTAATTAATTTTTTATAAATAAAAATCAAAATATCTTGGAGAAACCAGAAAATTAACTTTTTATGAAGTAAAAAACACTTTTGACTTCTGGGTTTAACTTATGCTTAAATATCCAAATACTATTTTGATGTTTATCTTATAAAGTTATAATATTGGACGTTCATGCATAGCATGGCTTAGTTGTAGATCCGAATCGAACCTCACTGGCCACTAAATCGCAATGTAAATTTTTGGTGGGTCCAAAAATGGATTCGGATTCCACTACCTTTTCTGTGAAAAGCTAAGCTTTTTTTCTAACTTGGAAGCACTTCTTTAATTACACTTTGATGAAAAACTTTTTCTGTGATTGGGTTTTACACTTAAAACCTACCTAAAGCATAGACAATAAAAGGCATATTGAGTTTTTGAGTCAGCTGGGACATGACTTTTTTTGGTTAAATTTTTCTCTTTTGATGTTAAAAGATCTATGAGAAATAGACAGAAACCAAGATACCCCATTTACCTACCAATTACATTTTGCTCACCCATTGTTCAAACAGGTTCTTATACCAAGCCCACCAATTAGTCATTAAAGATATATTAACTAATGTCACTTTAAAGTGTCACTAATTAAATTAAGGTTGTAATGTTACAACTAATGAGTCCACTAAAATTGTGTTTAGCCATAAAAACACTCACTTTAGTAATGTGCTAGAGATGTTTACTTCCATTTTAGCAAGTGTTTTAGAGGTCCAGTAATAACTTCAATTAGAAAAATACCCAAGAAAAAAAATGTTTATAAAAAAAGTATTTCTATCACATTACCTACAAAAATTGTAAGCATCAAGTCACTTAATAGAAAATGATTTAAAACGGGAAGAGCTAGCTCCGTACACCGTAAGTATCACTGTATTACAGTGATAAAATTATTGGATGATAATATCAATGACCTGAGTTTGAAACTCGCTAATATCGGGATGAATAGATTAAAAATAAAAAACAAATATTTATGAGTGGTGAGTTCATCTTTTTGTCAAAATTAAAGAAATTCAAATTCAGATAGTTATTCTTAAGTGGGTTTTTGATTTGTCTTTGCTAAATTCATTAGTTTTTACAAGTGTTGTCTTTCTCTGCTATTTTTTTAAATATCCCTATAATTAATATGAGGATGTCACATGAGAGATCAAACAACTGATGCCATGTATATGTTTATATACCGAAACTAGCTAGGACCAAATTGTTAGTGTATTGAACTATATATGGTTAAATTTGTGTATTGCTGGTTTTAAAAGAAAATTAGAATGATAATAAAAAATATGTTTACCAAACAATTTATCATATAAATGGTTATTTTTTTCAATTATTTTCAATAGGTGTTTGTTAAAATTTATTACAAAAATGATAAATATCATAATCCTTTTTAAATTTATGATTGTCTATAATCATAAATGATATTATAATTTTTACCAAACAAGGTCATTAGGAAATAAGAAATTAAATATTATGATTACTTACGTTAATTAAGAAATTGGGTTTTTTTCATACAAAAATAATTAGGACTTTTGAAGAGAAATTAAAATTCAATAATAAAGAACAAGAAATTGAGAAAATTCCTTTTCTCCACATCAACTATTTGGAGATTGAAATCTGTACAAAAGTAAAAGATCCATATTTCTTCCCTCTCCGGAAATTTCAAAGTTTAAATTAACGACTATGTTTATCTTTTAATTTTTTGGAAAGGAACTTAAATTCAGTAACGAAGAACAAAAAACTGAGATAATTTCCTTGCTTCACATCAATAATATGGAGACTGAAGTTTGTACAGGAACAAAAGATCCTTATTGACGGGTTTTAATATATGTTTATATATAAATCAACTAATATATTTGTAAAAATTATGTTTTTTTATATAAAGAATGGAACAATTATGTTTCTAAATAGAATTACTTAATTGCATCTCATTAACTTTTTAAGACGCTCATTTTAATTAGGTTAAATTGTCATTGAGGTTGACAATCCAATAAAAAGTTGTAATCTTGAGATTGAGGTTGACGTGTAGTGTGTTAACCTGTATAAAAAAAATTTATGAACCAATTAGTCATTAAGGATACATTAATTAAGATCACTTTAAAGTGTCACTAATTAAATTAAGGTTTCAATGTTACAACTAATAGTCCATTAAAATTGTGTTTAGCCATAAAAAACACTCACTTTAGTAGTGTGCTAGCATATGTTTACTTCCATTTTAGCAAGTGCTTAAGAAGTCCAATAAAAACTTCAATTTGAAAAATAACTAAAAAAAGTATTTTTATCACATTACCTAAAAAATTGTTACACGATAATAGGTTTTACTCATTAAGTCATTTAAGAAAAAATGATTTAAAATGGAAAGAACCCCATACTCTTGTATGGTGGTGGTGTGGTTGCCTTGTTGATGAGTTTTAATATACGTTAGTATAGAAATCGACTAAGTATCTCTAAAAATTGTGTTTTCTTATATAAAAAATGAAAAAAGAAATTATGTTTATAAACATAACTTACTTAATTGCATTCCATTTACTTTTTAGACACTCATTTTAATTAGGCTAAATTGTCAAATGGTCAAACTTTTCTTGATCAATCCAGCAAGAAGTGGTAATCTTGAGATTGAGGTTGACATATAGTGTATTGACCTCAACTTGTAAACCATCAATTTTTTTACCTATGTTTAACACGACGGGCACATGAAATTTGATTTTAATTTCTTTTCAAACTTTTTTTTAGTAACTACTAAACCAATAGTTTTTATAACATTTTTTTTTAAAAAGTTTTGAAACTACAGTTTTAGATGTTGCATCTAAATATTGTGCATAGAACATAATATACATAAACCAGATTTTAAATAACATGTTTGTACGAACATATTCACCTAATAAACTTTTAAATAACATTAAATTAATCAAGTAATTAAAGTCCAAATTGTCTTTATCACAATTTTTTTTTGGAACTTCTTGTATTGTATATATATGCGTGCACTCGGACATCATTTAATCACGTAAAAGTGTTTTTTTATAAAATTTTTTTGTCTTATTCCCTTTTACTTGCACTATAAAAAAAATAGGTCTGCTGTCTGCGATAGGGAAAAAAAAACTATGGTTGAAAAATTTTAGTTTACGTATGGAAAACATGGTCTAAAGTTGGGAAATTTATGTTTACGATTGGTTTTTCAAAGCATGACATAACCGTAAAATTGTGTGATTTTTTCTTCTTGTTTGTTTACAAAAAATTTGGGAATTTTGATTGATGGGACATGTTGCTACAAGCAGATTAAGATGATGAAGCAACAAGTCCCATAAATCAAAATTTCCAAATTTATTTATACACAAAGAAGAAAAAAAATCAGGATCATTTACGGTTGGATTGTCATGTACGGTTTCTTTTACGGCTATGAAACATGGTCTCTGGTTGGGAATGTTATGCTTACGATTGGATTGTCATGTACTAGATCTAGCTGTAAGAAATGTGAAAATTTTGTAAATGGAATTTAGAAAAAATTATCTAAGGTTGGAAATTTTTCCCTACGGCTAGGAAACATTTCATACGGTTGGGAAATACTACTCCTACTGATGGATTTTAAAAACCGACTTGGACGTAAACAACTACATCTACTCAATTATGGTTAGGAATCCATCAATTCCTAACCATAAAAAATAACAGTTACTCTTTTACGGTTGAAAGTTCGTAATTTCCCAACTATAGGTGAAAAAAAAACTCTTTTATGGATGGGAGTAAAACATTTCCAACCGTAGGCAGTTCCGAAATTGAAATTCTAAACCCTAATTTTATCAACTCTAACCTACTTATGCAATCGAGTTCAACAAAAACGGGTGGGTTTTTTGATTCCTACCTTATATAAGTCAATGTTGGCGGATTAACTGGTGTTTGATCTCATTCGCTGCTCAATTCTTCATTTGGTGGTCAGGTTCTTCATCGGAACTTGAACTCGAACTTGATTGATTAATTGCTTCTCTTGTTCCTCTTGGATTATGAGTATTATGTTTACTCATTTGCTTCGACCGTATTTATTTTAGGAAAAGTTTAATCGGCGGTGAATAATTTTAAGAATCGACGATTAATCGTTGTTTAAGGAAGAAAGGGAAAATAGAGAAGATGATGAAAAATAAGAAGAAAAAAGGAAGAAGAAAAATGAAAACGGAAAATGAGAAGATAATTAGATTTAAGTTTTGTTTTTGTATTTCAATTAGATTTAGGTTTAGTTATGGAAGGGTAATATGGTAGTAAGACTATTAAAGGGTGATTTAGACATTTGATATGCCCCTAAGACACCCATAACTATCAATATAGACATTTAGTATCCTAGAGAATCCCCTCTATTATTTTCATAAGCCCCTAAATTAAGCTTCAGAAGAATAAGCTGATATGATATTTATTGAGTGGGATGGGTGATAGACACATTTTTGTTTATAAATTACACTCGATTATCTATTCTGATAGTGTTCATTTTTGTACTTATTATGCTTTTTATGTCTATGTAGGTAATTTTGAGAAATAAATATTTGTGGAAAATTCGACTCAAAAAGTTGTTAAAGGCACTCATCAAAAGTGATTAAGGCACCCACACTTTGAATTGGGGGCACCCCCCCTTTTTGATTTCATAATTCCGAATATGGCGGGAACCCTAGTTGCATTGTGAAGAAACTGTTGTTGAGTTGGTCTCACGTGTTTTTAGTGATTTGGGTATTTCTAATTCACCCAAGAGAATCTAAACAATATAAATATGATTTGTACACGTCGAATATTGGAGTTTCAGGCGGAAAAATTGCCAACAGTGATGAATTTGGACGGAAAAACAGAGTTGGTTCTGTTTCGGATAACGCACAATTAGGATTGAGTTGGAGTTGTTTTATGAGTTTTAATCACTTTAGAAGACTCTCCAGGGCTTGTATACCCTATATATACCAAAGAGAAGGGAGGAAGCCAGGGGGAAGATCCGGAGAGAATCACCGAAAAGTAGACAGGAAACTTGGTTTTTCTGCTGCTGTCGAAGAGGAAGAACATCTGAAGAACATACGGCGCCAGCAAACTGTCGTTGTTTCAGTCGCTGCTTCAGCTGCTTCAACAGTTGTTCTTCTACTACACTTTAGTCTGATCTTTTCTCCTTTTCCATTTTCTCTCTGCTGTAACACTCTGAACCCTTCAATGTAACGCTTATAAGCGTATCGAAGCTTCTGTGTAACTTCTTCTTAACCATTGTAAGCACTTTTTAAGCAATGAAACTATATTTTGAGTGTGTTTCCATTACAATGAGCTAATCACCATCACTGGGGTGACGGAGGAAGCCTTTCTTCCATCCAATAATTAAGTGGTATGTCTATTTTATCTATATTTTCTTTACAATTCTTTTATTATTAATTGCTTGAATTAAAATGGAAAAAATGGTTTTTCTTAAATAGTTGTGTTCTCTTTTGACGAGTCATGCTGGGTTGACTGCTTTTGATGTCTCATGCTTACGATTTACAATTATTCTTTCAAAAACCTAATTTTGGCAATAATTTGATTAAACTGAATATAAGAATTGCACGATTTTATCACTTGAGTTATTGGTTAAAAGTGGAATCCTTAACCCTAGTTCTTCTCATCAATTTTAAATCATCTACTTTAATCTGTTTTATTTTTAGTTATTAAAAATTAAGTTTAAAAATCGAATCTTCACAAGTCCGAGAATCAAACCCTTTTTACTAGGGCTGAACACGGTAACGGTTTTCCAAGGAAACCCGCCAAAACCGAACCGAATGGCCAAAAACCGAACTGAACCGTTTACTAATGGAACGGTTATGGAAAAAAAATTGGAAAACCGGTAGTCACGGTTTCGGTTTTGGGTTGAGCCAAAAACCGAACCGTTTACCTTGGAAAACCGACTAATGACAGCCGTTCATCTAGATTTTGATAGATCTAATCTAGACCATTCATCCCCTTGATATATAAAGCATACCATACCCTAATCTCTTTAGTTTTCACAAAGAACTTACGCCTCCGCCTCCGCCTCCACCAACTTTTCAGTTCTCAGAGCTTCTCATCTTGATTCTGAGTTTCTTCCATTTTCCCTTGGGTTTCAGATTTCTCGATTTTAGAAGCAGCCTCCGATTCATTCTCCATTTCAGAAGCAACTTCTTCTCCGACTAATCAGGTATGAATTGTATGATGTTAGGGTTTTAATTGTTTTTCTTTTCTTTTTTTTTGTAAAAGACTTTCAGGTTAAGTTTGGGTTGGTTTCATGTTATAGTTGGTTTCATGTTAGGGTTTTAATTATTTTCCTGAACCCTGTATTTCAGAAGCAACTTCTTCTCAGACTAATCAGGTATGAATAGTTTTTGTTAGGGTTCTAATTATTTTTCTGTTTTTTTTTTTTTGTAAAAGATTTCAGGTTAAGTTTGAGTTGGTTTCATGTTAGGGTTTTAATTATTTTCCTGAACCCTGTATATAATTTAATGAGCTTTCCTGACAGAGTTTATTGGATTCACGGTTGACCCTTTTTTTTTCTTTCTTAACAACATGTTCTTCCACATGAATTGATCCTTGACTTCTGTTTTTAAGGAAATATTTTGATTTATGGCTTATCATTAACTGTCTAGTGTTTTACATTGCAGTCTTTACTAAATCCATCATTTGTATAGGTGTTTTTGACATAAATCTTATAGGATGATTCAGGGTACACATTAAAATGACAATTTTGGTTTACTTTCATTTTAAACAATCAGTGTACACTAGTTTATGGCTATTTTCATTTCTCAACAGGTGTATCTTGTTGACAGTGTGAGATGATTTCTTCTCTTTATGTTTTGTTATGGTCAAACCACTCCCAGTTTACCATAAAATGTCTTTAAAAACAGTTGTCTGTGCTCCATGATCTTAACCAGCTAGGTATTTCATTTCTTTCTTTCTCATCTCTCTAAATATGTACAGCAACTCCTTCCTCTTTCCACTTTAGCTCTTAAACTACAGATTTCTCCATACACTTGAAACCTTCCTTGTCAGCATGTTTGTTTGCATCCAACAACGAATACAATTTAACTTATTTCTATAAATTCATTGCATTGGCTTGTGTACAGGGTAAGTCTGTTAACATTATTATGGGAGTCTCCAGAAGCTGAGTGGCCTCGTGCCATTGGAGAACTTTGTGGCTTGCATCATATTGAAGAAGCTGCAGTTCTTAGTACTTGCAACAGGATGGAGATATATGTTGTGGCTCTATCTTGGCATCGTGGACTTAGAGAAGTTACTGAATGGATGGCAAAGTTATTGCAATTGCTGGAATTTTTTGAACTATTTTAAGCCAAGAACATTATTGATATATGTGTTTGGATGGTTTAAGCAAAGAACTATTTTTTCGATTTTTTTATGAATTTTTTTTTTTTTTTTTTTGATTTTTTTTTTTTAATTTTAATTGTCAGTTCCATGAAACTGGCAAAGCAACCGGTTAACCGAAAACCACCGGAGAAAAACCGAAACCGAAGTAAAACCGATTAAAACCGAACCGACGGTAAACGGGACGGCCATGGAAACTTTTTTGAAAAACCGACCTTGGCGGTTTCGGTTTTGGTTTGGCACAAAACCGAACCGAAACCGGCCATGTACAGCCCTACTTTTTACCACTATCCTAAAATCACATCAATTTTTGGCGCGACGACGCGGACTTGTTTTTAGGTTTAGAGTTTTAGATTTATTTTTAGGTTTTTATTTTTATTTTTATTTTACTTTGTTCTATTTTACGTTTCTTTGGGTATTCCTCTTTTTACTACAGGTTTTGGATTTGGATTTAAAGGAAAGGAAATAGAGCCAAAGACTTTGGTGATTAAAGACTTGGAGTTAAAGTTAAAGCTTAAAGAACGGAAAAGAAGACAAAGAATTTTATTTTTAATTAAATTTTTTTTATAGAGATTTTATTTGTTTAGAAAATTGTATTAGGATTTTTTGTTATTTCTGTAATTTTTCTTTTATTTTTGGACACTTTTTGGACTTTGGACATTTTATTATTTTTAAACCCTACGGAAGAGTAATTTAAATATAAACTGCTACAGGGAAGGACAACAATTACGATATTGTCTCGGCCCTCGGGTTCGTACACTGACACAAGAGTCGGTGGCTCGAGTCGACTACAACCGATTCATCCCCCGTCTGGTACGGGAGGTAAGACTCGATCAACCCACGAATCCCCTGCAAGTGGGTTTACTGTATTCCTTCGTAATGCATATATGTTGAGGACTTGAATACGAAATTTATTTTCTAGTAAAGGGCAAGGACTGGCCATATAAGATAAGGACTCGGATTTCATCACCGTTTCCTTCTTGCCTGCCTAAGGAACACGTTACCCAACGCGATCCTAAGCCTAAAATTTGACTAGAAAGAGACCTATAAGGTAACGAGCTTATTGAAAAATCATTCAAAAGGACTGTATTGGTTACTGTATTAGCCTAACTCAAGGTTCAAGAAGATTATTTTAAGTTGATTAGAGCCGCCTTGTAACCTCGGGAAAAGTGCCAAAGAGACAGGGTTATCAAAGCTCCTTAGAGCTTATCATGTTTCTCTTCGACTTAATCTAATTCGGATCGTTCTAAGAGGTTTGCTAAAACTGTAACTAGTTGCCTTTTCGAAGAATAGAAACTGGTCTAGAAACAATCTAAGTGGAGCCATCATGCTTTTTGTTTGCTAGATTCAATAGGTTTGATTTGGTTGAGTCGGCCTTGCTTGTGTATGTTTAGAACCCCTTCCGGTAGGATTTATTTTTAGAGTTTATTTTTGTATATATTGGGAAGTTTTTGTTAGAAAATGTCGAACTGGTATTATGAGGACCAATACAATGAATATCCGACTGAATTTCTAACTAGACATTATCCATACTATCATTATGGTATGGATAATAGTCGGGACCACCACCAACCTTTTAGAGGTTACTGCCCATACCAAGGTGATCCCAATTACTATTCATACATACACCCGTCTCATGGACATGAAAATGAGAAAAATTCGAGTTCTTTGTCTTGGAGGGATGCCCTAGAGAAATTGCAACCTACTTCTCATCATGAACCTATTACACCTCTAGAAGAATCACTCAAGAAGTTATCTTCTCTAGAAGAATCCCTCAAGCAGATAACTGAGAATACAAGGCAGATGATTGAGGATAATAATAGGTTTGTATTAAGTCTGAATGAAATTTCTGTAAAGAATAATATTGCTCAAAATGATCTTAATTGCAAATACAGTGTTTCTACTTTTACCCTTGATAATAATGATGAATATTTACCTAATTCAGAGGACGAGGTTAGAACAGAAGACACTACGTATTTAGATAAAGTTCAAACATCTTCATATTATTATGATGATGACTATAGTGTCGAGGAAGAAATCCGCAGTCATAATGAAGAGGAAACTGTTACACCAATTGAGCATAATGATAATAATGTTGTCTCTAGTTTAAATCCTAATAATATTGATGATTATTCACCTATTCAAAAGGAAGAGGATTTGACTAGAGATAACATTGCTTTGGACGGAGTAATATTTCCTTGTTCTTATGAGTATGATGATGTTTTAGAGGAACGAATTTGTCCTAAGACTAGTGATTTTGAGTCTAACGATTCGCAGACAATAGTCTCTGACGAAGATGATAGACTTGTAGAGATTTTAAATATGAATGAGGATGCACCTCCAGGTTATAACCTAGAAGAAGCAATTGACTATTTTCGAGAATCTGACGATCTAGAAATTAGGGAAATTGTGACTAGTCTATCTAAAGACACTGAAAACTCTAAGTTTGGGGGTGAGTATCATTCTCCCTGTGTTTTACCTTTAACTCTTAGAAAGGTCCCTAACTTGGGACTTGATATATGCACCTCTACCATTTTACAAGATCATCTTCAAACTATATTTCTTGAGCCTGTTGATGTCCAGAAATAAGTTCAGTTGTTAGATACCCATCCTCTGGTCGATGTGTTTTATCTAGGAAATAATACCAAGATTGACTTTGTTTTCCCACCAAAATATTTTCTTCCATATGTGGGAACGTTAGAATTTCAAATGTGTCAGTTATTAAGTTAATTACTTTAGGGAATCGACACATTTGCTTAAGAATGACCACCTTCATAGTAGTCAAATGTGTGGGTCAAATCTGATTGACTTTGAGGATCCACAATTATTCAGGTTATTATTATGTGCTTCTAAGTTCTTAGTTGAGTTTTTCCAGACTTTATAACCTGATCTTGTTGATCCTGCCTATGAGGAAATCCAAACCATGAAAATATTTTATCTAGACCCTTTTATAGACCCTGAACCTGAACCACAGTTAGAAGTAGTTGTCTTAAACAGAAAACTAGATAAGGTTGTGCTTGGTTTGTTCATTTTCTTGGCATGTTGTAGTTTTCTCTTTGTGATAGCATTATTTGATTCAGATGACCCACAGTTGTTCCGACTATTGCTATATGATTTCATGAGGTGACTAATTCTTCCTTAGTCTGGCTGAAGACTTTAAACTTAGCACTTCTTGGGAGGTAACCCATGCTCATGAAACACGGTAATATCTTTCCTTAACTATTTTCCTTCGATTGGTAACAATTTCTCCTTGTTCATGCTTTTAATCATTCATCTTTAGAAACATTGAGGACACTGTTTGATTTAAGTTTGGGGGTAAGGGGAAAACTTTTTAGTTAAATAATAAAGCTCTAGAATTTAGAAGCTTGTGAACACTTCAGGGTGACACTAACCATTCTAGGTAGATAGAAACTTAGCTGTTTTTCTATAGGAATTGGTGTTCCCAGTTAAATGGTCTATTTATAAAAGGACAGAGTTCAGGTGTTAGAAAAAACATGTTAGTTGTCACCACATCTCGGAGTCTATCTCGACCATATCACCTTATGTTTTTATTTTTGCAATTTTTATGTTTCTCTAAGTGATTTGGTGGGGCACAAATATCGAATTGTTATCACCGCCAGGATGGAGTAGAGTGTTTGAGATTATTTAGACAATATTAAAAAAATAAAAAAATATGAAAAAAATATGAAAAAAATATCAAGTATTGACACTTTGATAGCAATATGTGTGTGTTCTCCCTGTCTCCGTCGCTTAAGCAAGCGTGGAACGCAGGATCCATGGGAACTATCATGTAAGATGTTCATAAGAACCAAGCTCTTGGATACAATTTGATCCAATCATGTTGTCAATACATTTATAGTTGTTTTATTTTTAATAAATCGATCGCTGGGACCCTTGTATATACCAGTTGAATCGATATTAGTTAAGACCATGTATATCAATCTATTAGGATTCATCCTGGCACTGACCTTCAGACAGATATAGGAAACACCATTCACCTTAGTCAACACGTGCAACCTTCATATTTTCCATGTCCATCTTATATATCTTTTCATGTGATTGAACTGTGATAGATTCTGAGTCTTGTGGTTGAACGATTACCTGAGTAGAGCTCTGTTGTCTTATATATGAATTTTAGTATGCTTGAGTAAACACTCGTGTACAACAACTGGACTCATATAGGGTAATGATTCCCATAGACGAAGAATTGAGTAAGACAACTAAATAGCTTGTTTAGTGTCTATCCTTAATCGTTCACGAGTCGCTAAAATTTGGAGTACATGTTTTGTGGGTATACCTCTTGTAAACCCTCACGAGACAAAACTCGTCCACTAGGGACACCTAGGGGTTTAAAGGCTTATTACGTATGCTAAATATAGTCGCGATTCCTGCGAAAGTGAGTTAGGATTTTAATTTATAGATTAGATTTTCTTGAGGACTAGCAAATAGTAAGTTTGGGGGTATTTGATAGACACATTTTTGTGTCTAAATTACACTCGATTATCTATTCAGATAGTGTTCATCTTTGTACTTATTATGGATTTTTATGTCTTTGTAGGTATTTTCGAGAAATATATATTTGTGGAAAATTCGGCTAAAAAAGTTGTTAAAGGCACCCATAAAAAGTGATTAAGGCACCCACACTTTGGATTGGGGGCACCCCCCCCCTTTTTGATTTCAAAATTCCGAATATGGCGGGAACCCTAGTTGCATTGTGAAGAAACTGCTGTTGAGTTGGTCTCACGCGTTTTTAGTGATTTGGGTATTTTTAATTCACCCAAGAGAATCTAAACAACATAAATATGATATGTACACGTCGAAGATTGGAGTTTCAGCCGGAAAATTGCCAACAATGATGAATTTGGACGGAAAAACAGAGTTGGTTCTGTTTCGGATAACGCACAATTAGAGATTGAGTTGGAGTTGTTTTAGGAGTTTTAATCACTTTAGAAGACTCTCTAGGGTTTGTATACCCTATATATACCAAAGAGAAGGGAGGAAGCCAGGGGGAAGAGCCGGAGAGAATCACCGAAAAGTAGACATGAAACTTGGTTTTTCTGCTGCTGCCGAAGAGGAAGAACAGCTGAAGAACATACAGCGCCAGCAAACTGTCGCTGTTTCAGTCGCTGCTTCAGCTGCTTCAACAGTTGTTCTTCTACTACACTTTAGTCCGATCTTTTCTCCTGTTCCATTTTCTCTTTGCTGTAACACTCTGAACCCTTTACTGTAACGCTTATAAGTGTATCCAAGCTTTTGTGTTACTTCTTTTTAACCATTGTAAGCACTTTTTGAGCAATGAAACTATATTTTGTGTGTGTTTCCATTACAATGAGCTAATCACCATCACTGGGGTTACGGAGGAAGCCTTGCTTCCAATAATTTAGTGGTATGTCTATTTTATCTATATTTTCTTCTGTTATTGTTAATTGCTTGAATTAAAATGGAAAAAAATGGTTTTTCTTAAATAGTTGTGTTCTCTTTTGACGAGTCATGCTGGGTTGACTGCTTTTGATGTCTCATGCTTACGATTTACAATTATTCTTTCAAAAACCTAATTTTGGCAATAATTTGATTAAACTGAATATAAGAATTGCACGATTTTATCACTTGAGTTATTGGTTTAAAGTGGAATCCTTAACCCTAGTTCTTCCCATCAATTTTAAATCATCTTACTTTAGTCTGTTTTATTTTAAGTTATTAAAAATTAAGTTTAAAAACCGAATCTTCACAAGTCCGAGAATCAAACTCTTTTTACCACTATTCTAAAATCACATCAATGGGCTGAAACTAAAGCTTGTTGTGTCGGGACTTAATTAGTAGGCCCTTCCGAGTTAAAGGCGAATTTGGTACTACCGTAAATTTATAAAAGAAATCTATTATTGGGTTTGCATCACTTGAGTTTTGAGGGATGCATATAATCAAAATGTCTTAGTTAAATATGGATATTAATCCCTTTCTCAATTGAAAACTTTTATCGTTGATTTAAATAAAATAACTGATGATTAAAATATATAGTAAAGATGCGTACGAAGAATCCTAATAAGGTAAAGATAGCAACAATGATGATTATAATCAACAACAACCGTAAATTGAATATGTTCCAAAATGTAAATATTTTTTTAAAAAAAATTTATGGTGAGAAAATTAAGAACTCCTAGCCGTAAGTTGGTTGAATAGGTTTTTTCTTAATACAAACCTAACTGTAAAAAACATGTGAAGTTAAGAATCGCATAAAGTATTTTACGGTTAGGTCCTAAACTATCCTAACCATAATTTTTTTTACGATTAGTTTTTTTTCATATATCCAACTGAAAATTTTCCCGGACATTTATCTTTTTTTCCAACTTAATTTTATGGTTAGGTTCTAATTTTGTAAACCTAATCATGTATTTTTACGGTTGGATATATTTTTAAATACCTGACCATAAAAAATCCTGGATATCTAGATTTTCCACAACTCACTTTTACTGCTAGGTTTGAGTTTTATAAACCTAACCGTAAACATTCTACGATTAGATATTTTCTTATCTAATCTTTTAGTACCTGACCGTAAATACTTTTTTTCAAATAATTACTTTTAGTTTATGTTAAATCATTAATCTATTTATCATTAATCTAATTTAACAACTAAGTTTTAGTTATCTACCTTAATAAAAAAATTAACACTAATTAAATGAAGGTATATTAGCTATTATGAAAATTAATAGGATATGGGCTATTAAAATTATTACCCGATGATCCTATTTTGCCTTATTTGAAAAGCTCCTATTGGATTTTTAAGACCCTAAATTTGGTTTCATTTTACATCCTCGCGTAATGCCTTCTCATGAAGTGAACTCATTGAGAAACTCCTCCTCCTCCACCGAATTCAATCAGGTAACTCCTTTCTGTCGCTTGATCAAATTTCTAATTTTTCCATGTTTGATTTAAGTATTGTTTGGAGCTTCCTTAAATCTGGGTTTTTAGAAAGAAAAAAAAAAGTGGAAATTATTACAACTGCTCTTTATATGTTTGCGAAAATAACTAAGAGAAGAACAATTATTGTTTAGATGATAAAGCAATACTGCTATTTTGATTTTGATACAGGTTGGTTAAAAAGGGAAATAGTTAATATAAAGGGTTCGTTTCTTCTTCTACTTCTCGACTTCAGCTTCAATGGGGAAAATAGATGATCAAAGAAGAGGTGAAAAACGCAGACTTCCACCATCATCAAATGTAGCACCTTGGCTTGTTATCCCACATGGTAAATATAGTAAGTATCAAGCTTTCTATAACATATGTGCTGATAATCAATTGAACAAGAAAGCTTCAGAAAAGTTTATACCAGAATTGAGTAAAAGAGAATTTCACCAGAAAAATTGTCATCAAGGATGGCTAATTGTTCTTTGTCATGATGATACTGATCCTAATTATGGAGATTGTTTTCTATGGAATCCTCAAACACTTGATACCATTCAATTACCTTCGCTAGTGGGTAATTATGAACTAGACGATACATATTGGCTCACAGATTGTATTTTGACTTCACCTCCTCAGATCAACACCAACAGCAGCAGTAGTGATGGTGATAATTATGATAAAGATCCCATGGTTTATTTACTTTTTGATGGAGGTCACGATGATGTTGTTTCCGGTGACGTTCTTCTATTTTGTCATCCCGGTGAAAAAGAATGGAGAAGGCATGAGCTTAATATACCAGAATTGCCAAAAGCGATGTTGTACCTCAAAAATAAGCTACATATAATGTGCTTCAACCCTGTCTACTATGAGATAGAAGTGCAAGGTGGATCTGATAGATGATGACGAAACCCTCGCAGTAGGAGATGGATTTATTATAAACACAGACAGCATTGCTGTAACCGAATCAGCAACTGGAGGCATGCTTCGAAATTTTGGGCAATATTATGTAGAGTCTTTTGGCGAGGTCTTCAGAATTCAGAAATGGAGCATCCATAGAGGTGATTCTACAAACTGTTGCGAAATTGAAACATTGAAATTAGATTTTGCTTCAATGGCTTGGGAGAATGTGAAAAGTTTGGATGACCGCATCTTCTTTATAGGCCATAATACACAACTGTCTTGCTGGGCCTCAGACCTGGGATTTTCAAAAGGTTGTATGTATTATACACAACACGAAGATACGAGCTTGTACAAATATGACATGGAAGATCATAGTATTTTGCTTTCATTACCATGTCCTGATCTACCAACCCCGTGGTTCCAACCTGAATGGCTGATGATTACTACAACTCAAAGGTAACTTTGAAGAACTGAACATCACACTTTTTGACCCATTAACTTATACTTGCTTTTGTCAAAGTATCTAATCTTATCTATCTGTTACTACTGGCTTGTACAGTAAATGCTAAGAGATGTCGTATATCAGTGGCGGAGCCAACTGCAAGCATGGGTGTGCATTTGCTACCCCTGCCCATTGGGCTTCCAAGCCTAAATTTTCAAATAATTTGGGCTTCCAAGTCTAATCTTGCTTTTTTGCTACCCGTAGTAAAACTTTGCTTCCCCTTAGTCTAGTTTCTGGCTCCGCCGCTGTCGTATATACCTTATGTTGTTTATATTTGCTGAACATGCCATACTGCCTCATGTGGTAGTGTAGTTCATGTTAGAGTAACATTGAACAAAATTTCTTTTAAAAGAGGACGAGCTATCTTTCTTCTTTTCATAAATCATTCTGATCGGATTTTACTAAATTTATTATCCGAGTCTTTTTATCTTCACGTAACTATTAAGTAATTACATCAGAAAGCAATGTCTCCTTTATAAATAGGTGGCCATCTGTCTGTCTAGCCAAACTTTAGTACCAAGATTATTTTGACCATACATAGCTATAGTGGCTGGAGCACTCTACGTGTAATAGATGTTGTTAACTTAATTATGTTCTGGTTCTGTAATTTGCAGTGTCGATGATAAAAGACAAGCCGCGGACTGTATTTTGGGAAAGGTCGAACACATGGATAAAGTTATAAAGGTAACTGAAAACATACCTCGTGTAGCTTGGATTGATGAGAAAGATGATATCCGAGAAGCAAGGCTAGGGATTCTTGCCAGCGATGATTTTGTATGGTTGGTGTCTCACCATCTTCATACATTAGATTACATTCATTTACGTGCTGTGAGTAAAAGATACCGTGCGATATTGAATCTCAAAAGATCATCTTCTGCTGGAACTTTCCAGACCACAGATTTATCCCCATGGCTGTTTTTTTTCTAAGTATGATACATCTGTCTTCAGTTTCGTAAACCCATTGCATAATAATGAAAAATACCTCATGAACATCCCGGAGATGTGTAAAGGTTCTAGAATTCGTTTTTCGAAAGATGGGTGGTTGCTCATGTCAAACAGTCTGAAATTGCTCTTCCACAATCCCTTCACGAGATCCAGCATCAAACTTCCGGACTTGCCAGATAATTATGACAATATAATTCGTTCTAGATTCTCAGGTATCTCATTCTCGTCCTTACCGACTTCTTCAGATTGCACGGTTTTTGCCTTCGATAAACCATTGGGTGATAACGTGTCGATCTTCTTCATTAAACGGGGAGAAGAACATTGGAGGTATGTGTCCTTTGATGGTACTTATTCAACTCCCAATAAGAAGCTCGTGGAGTTCGACACTGGTTTGAACAATCCAGTTTTTTACAACGGAGCATTCTATTGCTTAGACTTAAACGGAGCTTTGGGAGTATCAAAACAGGAGAATGGTATCATTAGCTGGGAAGTCTTAGCCATGTTACCCCGGCCTAATTGTGAGTTTATCTATGAGAGTTACTTGGTGGAGTGTGAAGGAAAACTTTTATGTGTGTTATTAGGCCATTTGGGGAACCCAGTTTATCTATGAGAGTTACTTGGTGGAGTGTGAAGGAAAACTTTTATGTGTGTTATTAGGCCATTTGGGGAAATGGGTTCGTATTTTCAGATTGAGCAACACTAGAATGGTTTGGGTTGAAGTCGAGAATTTGGGGCAGCATATGTTGTGTGTTAGCATTACCTCTTGTATCTCTGCAGTTGCTCCGACTAGCCAGATGAAGAACAAAATCTACTTTCCCAGGTTATCCCATGAAGAAGGGATTCTATTCTATTCTCTTGATTCAGGTATATATCACTGTGTTGGAAGTAGACATTCTGCCAAAGATTATCGTGATTCGAAAGAGATGTTATGGTGCAGTTGGATTGAACCTAATTGGTCGCAGAGCTGAGATCAATTTCTTGACTGGCTTAGCGTTTAGATATATCTGAAGGTTTTGTGGTATAGCCGTCTCTTATGGAAATGTGTAATCTTTTGTTAGTAAGTTAGAAATGAGAAATTCATATTGTAAAAAAACAATCTGTAGAATGAAGTTGAGCACGAACTTTCTGAAACTGAATAACATGAATATTGCAGTTAAATGTTTTGGGTTTAAATTCTTAAAAAAAAAAAAAATTCGCTGTTGACTCATTTATCAGAACCAGTTTGATTTGTTGACAAAGTTTTCAAAATTTACTGTTGTCGGTATCTCAAAACTGACAGACTATTTTCTCCTTAAATGTCGGTTACACGAAATCGACATTCTAAAACCGGTCACTGAGTCCGTTTGGTCTTGTTTGATAATGACTCGGTCGGTCAAAAGCCGAACATACTCAGTTTGGTCTCTCTTGTTTAAATGAGAGAGAGAGAATTGATTTACCCCCAAATTTATAGTGTAAAATATTTTCTCGAGAATCTCACTCAAACGCACTCTACCAAATTCAATCAGGTAACTCCTCCTTTCCGCTCTTGATTCATTAAATTCCTGAATTTTCCATTATTTAGGTTATATATGTATCGTTTGGTCCTTCCTTGCTGAGATTAGATAATCACGCAATTTTTCTATTTTGATTTTGAACTTTATCTTAGAACTCGATTTTGCATGTGTAAAGCTGTTGATTGATCTGTGATAATGTGATTGATACAGGTTGTTATATATTGTTAGTGAAATGCATATGAATTCAATGCCATATCCACCACCTAGGGCACCTTCACCTTGGTTCCCGGTTGTTCCACCTGATCCGTTACTGAATAGTTCATTTTGGAAGGCGGAGAATGTACAGAATCATTTGAAGAAATTAGAAGATACGATTGATCTAGCCAAAGCAATGTATGTATGTTGAATTGATAAGAAACAGCTACAAATTATGTTTGTTTTGGTTTTAGAATTATATTGTCTTTGTTTGGTGATGCATTTTCCGTCCTGCTAATGAATTTATTTGGGATATCCAACAGGCAAAAAGAATTGGAGATGATACTTTTGTGTAAAGGAAGTAGAGAGTCTGCAGGGGAGATGGATAATGCAAACCTTGATTCGTCTGTTCTTAAGATTTCTCAAGTAATCAAAGAGAAAGAAACAAATTTGGAGGTGCAAGAATTGTTGTCTGTCGAAGCTGCAAACTCTTTGCTCTTAAATTTGAAAAGTCAAATTGAACCTTTGGGGATTTTTAGTAGTCATACAATTCAGTGGGAAGAGAAGTCCGCGGCAGTTCGATTAGCTAATAAGATACAGAAATACAATAGGAATAAACGTTGGAGGAAGAAAAAGAGGAAACGAGTCGCTGAAAAGCTAACTAAGGTGAATAATGTCTTAGTTACCAACCATATCACTTTTCTGAACATTCACTCACTTGTCAAACAATGAAGGAAGTGTTTAATTTGCTATATTTTTTGTTTTAGGAGCGTGAAAGGTTCAACCAGGCTGATCAAGAAGCTGATGAGTGGAGGGCTAGAGAAATTGCCAAGGATATTGCTAGTCGCAAGGTAGTGGAATTCTGTCAAGTTTTCATATGTAAATTATGAGAAAAAATGTGATGTAAATTATGCAGAATAACATTAAATGACATACAAGTACAACATAGTAGTGTTGGCAGTTTGGACCGTAACAGGTCCGAGTAAGGTCCATATTGTTAAAAATTATAACTCTTCTTTCTAAATCTATGAGTATGTCAATGATAACTGCAGCATGGGACATGGGTAATATGTGCAGGTTGAAAAGATGAAGGAAATAGCAAAAGTTAAAGCTAACGAGGAGAGAAAGAAACTAGAATCTGAGGTGAGAAGTATCGGATTGTTTCTATTATTAAAATATACTCCGATAATTATTTTGTACAAATAAAACATTTCATTGGTCACTTCATCTGAGTAATTCTATTTTGAGCTTTTCTCGTCATGATAGGGATATGGTAATTTTGCTGCTACGTTTTCTCCATTACTGACAAGGTTCTCCTAAATTCTTAGCTTGAGATGGTTTTAATCGTGGAGAAGTTACAAGAACTACGTTCCATCAGAATTCAAAAGCTGAAGAAACAAGGCAATTTTCTTTCCTCTTTTTCACCAGGATTACATATAATCTGTTTTGTTGCTGCTATGATGTTTCGATTTAGAGTTTTAGACAGAATTGTGATGCCTTGTTTATGATTGAGTTAGTACTTGCTTATTGGTTCAGTTTAGATTGTGGATAATATATTTGAACTCCTAAAGCTTAAATTGGTATAAGTTGATAGAGAGTATACCTGGTAGAAAATTCTAATAATGTATGAGTCGGAAATGAAATCCGTGTCTAAGAAACTAGAATACCACATCCATGCATATTACAAATGCAGTTGGTTTGATAAGATCTCATTGCAACTGTAAGCTGTAGAATGCAGATATTCTATTGCACATTGGTTATAGAAATTAAAAACTTATTCTGCCATGTAAGTTGGTAACTCAAGGTGTGTAGTCTCTACTTCACTACCACTATGAATGTTCACTAGGTCTTACTGCCTCCGGTTGGTGGTCTGAAACACTGGTGATCAGAAACTTGTGCATGAAAACAAACTCTCAATGCCAAGTTCTGTAGATCTTAGTTGATTTTTTTTCCTTGGTGTTTTTATATGTGTGTCCATGCATTGTATGTAAAATTGAGGTAAACTCATATAAATGTTATTTTTCTGTGACTTTCAAGCAGGGCACTTTCTCCCAGACGAGGATGACAAGTTTCTTGAGCGAGTCCGGGCAGCAGTAGAGGAAGAGGAGCGCCAAGCTGCTGCAGCGGCTAATACTCATGCTGCTAAGGATGCCATTGCTACAGCTGAGGAATCTAGGAAAGCCATCCAAAGTGCTGGGCCTGAGCTAAAAGATGACAGTCACAATATCGATGAAGTTGTTGCAGATGAGGTCACTGAGACTGAAAAGGATCGTAGCTCTGCTGTAACTACAGGGGAAGAACCTGAGCAGAAGCAATTGGAAGCAAAGGGTTGTGGCGGGGCCTATGATTCTGTAGAAACTTTACCGCTTGAGTTTTATCATTATTACCACGGCAGCAACACTGACATGGGAACCCTTATTGAGGTAAAATTCTTGATTTTGTTCACGTCTGATTTACACTTGAATGCTTTGATTTTTGAAGGACCCACCCTATTCCGAATCGTAAAATCTTAAATGTATGTAATACTTGGCATGCTCAACTGTCTGATTTAGTCAATTATTAGTGATACAAAGTACATGTACTAGCATTTCTGTACTGGAGATTGCTAGCGCAGAGGACAGAAAAGCATTAAGCCATCTAGGTTATAAGTGAAGAAACAGATACGTCATCAGGATGGTTGGAAAAGGTTGATGTTCTAGATCCCCAATTCCAATTGTCGAACGTGTTCATTAAGCATTTCCCAAGGTTTTTCTGTGCCTTTCACCACCTACTCAGCCAATCGAATGAAATGTTTGTTAGGTTTTACAGGACTAGATTGCATCTATGTCACTATATTTGAAACTTTTTCTCAAAACACGTTTGTGTTTTACTTATACCCAGAGTATTTGTACAACAGTGGTTATTCATGTGTATCATCTTTGTTCAGTGAAGTTGAGGCAATAGGAAATACTATATAGTTAAAGCTTACAATTTATGATTTCATTCGTCACATCTTCTATTTTATGATGAAAGTAATGTGGACTTCCTTTCTGTAGCTCTCATCTAGTTTTGATTTCTCTTAAAAGTTACTCCCTCTATATGCAGGTCAGAAGAACATGGGATGCATATATCAGACCAGGCGGAAGGTAAGCTTATTAATATTTTGCATTTACATCATAACATAATCTCTTCTTTTTGACATGGGGTGCACATATATAAACCACAAAAAGTTAAAGACGTTTTCACAATCTCTGTTTAGACTGATAAATGGGAATTAGGATACGACCATACTTGTTACTTGATTAATCTGTTAGGAATAGGATTGCTTGGTGTGCAAAAACCCGTTTGGACTCCTTTCTCTAATGACTTGTATAGTTTACTGTATTTTATGTCTTATGTTTGCATTGGCTGCTACATTTCTGTGTCCTTTTGAGTATAACTGAACCTTCATTTGTTGGTAGCCTAACCATCCTTGATGGAATTTTATATCTTTAGTGATAGATATTTCGATCTGCAGTTTTTTCCTGACATTTTTTTATTTTTAAAGCTCTCTTATCATTGATAGCCTACCCTTTACAGTTTCTTTTCTAATCTCTATTTATTTGATTATACAGTCGAATACCTGGGCACTGGGTTCAACCTCCTCCCCCGTCAAACGAAATATGGGATTCTTACTTGGTGGGTCCAAAATGAAGCTGATCTTGAGTTTCCAAAATTTTGATATGGTATATGTATGCGTAGGAGCAAACAAGCCACTTGGATTTGGTTACTGCGAGTCGCCAGTTTTCTCATGTGGAAGTTATTAGTGTTGTAAAATGTCAGTAGATGGTGTGAATGGTTTTCTCTTTGGTATGTCTTGGGAAGACAGGTCTTTGGTTACTGCTTGTCTTACCTAAGTTGTGTGAGGTCAAGCTTAGTTTTACTAGGAGAGTATAACAATTTAGTAGCCGATGAGCTTCCTAAATTTGGTCGAGTTTCTGGTTGGTCTAAAGTTTGGTGGCATCAACCAGTGACAACCACCATCTTTGTCCTCGAGTCTGGGGATATCACTCTGTAAACTACACTTTGAGCTTCACTGAAAATCTTTGTTCTTCTGTTTCAAAAAATATACAACATATCAGTTTGTCATACAGAAACATATTCATAGATACTGAAACAGGTGGGATCTATAACCATTGGCAATACAGAAAAAAAGATCAAATCGTTAACTTAATCGTACAAATTTACAATCCAAACTTCTTCGGTCTTAGATAAGTCGAAGAACATTTGGGATATCCAGGCATTACAATCTGTTGTTGCTGCTTTGCTCTCTTCTGCTTCTCCCTTTCCTTGTTTACCTTCTCCATTTCTGCTTGCTCCTTCCTCAGATCCTCCATCTCTTCTTCCATTGCAGTCTTCCCATGGTGGGATTATGAACATGAATGTTGTTGTTGAACGACATATTTCGTGTAGTAACCATTAAAATGTTGATGAAAGATGTTTTAATAGATCTTGAAGAACAAGAACATCAAGATCAAGAAATAACAGATGAATGATCAAATTTATCTAGAAATTGTTGTAAAAATTTATCAAAAATGATGAAGGTATTGAAGAATGTAATATATCATACAAAAATTGATGAAATTTTGAGCGATTTAAAGCTTGAATTTTAGATCTAGGATCTGAAAGGTCTGATAACATGATAATTTCTATAAAGGGTAATAAAAAGAGAAAAGAAGAAATGTAAAAGAATATAATTGTCTGAATCGTTCATTCAGCAGACTAGAGTCATAACGGTTTTCATAGTAATAAAAGAGTAGTCAAAGTCAGAAGACTTGACCTTAAATAAGACTATGACTGACTTAAGTCTAATAGCAGGGAGGGGCGGTGAATAGCTGAGAATCTAAAATATATACTGCTCTATTTCTGGAAAAGTGTTAAAAGTGACAGTAATTCTTTTTTAAAAACTGAGGGAGTGACAGTGAATAGTTGAGAATCTAAAATATATCTTATTTCTGTTTCTGGAAAAGTGCTAAAAATGATAGTAATTTTTTTTCAGAAACGGAGGGGAGTATATTTGATGATAAGTGGGTAGAAGATAAGTGCTTTGTTTCTAAAAGAAACTTATTAGACAAAAATGAAGTCCAACTTCAATTTGGATGCAGTGACATTTGTGAGCTGTAGATGTTTGACTGTTTTCCTCTTTTAAATAAAACATGTTCAACATTGGTGGTTTCATTGTCAACAACGATATCGATACGAGGTATTAATAAAAAGAGTTAGCAAATTTTGATTGTTGTTTTGATATGTTTATTCACTTTTTCTTTATTGGATTCTCTGTTTATAATCGATCATTTTGGTCTTTTATCTTTTTTCAAATGCACCAAGTATTGTTTTCTTGCAAAATTTGGCCCACACCAGATGGGCAATTGTCGGATCGGATTGAATTAAGTATGTTATCACTCATTGATTTATGTGGTTTCTACGCAAAAATCAATCCAAAGTTATTAGTGCTACTACATACTATGTTGCTTCCATTTTTGGTACTTATCTATGTTGCTTAGCTACTTATTTATCTTACCTGGTTTTTGGCGTTCTTCTGACTCTTCTCTGGATCTGAGAAGTGGAAACAATTTCAGTCTCAGCTCATATACTCCATCATTTTAGCTAAAGGGAAGGACTCTGTCAAGTGTCAATCGATCGACGTTATTATCGGTAAGTAATAGTAGTACGCAGCTTTCAGTTTAGCCTACTTCATGATGTTAGTTTGGTATGTTTCATTTCTATGCACTACTACATTGTAGTTTACCATCTCTTGATTTGTTGCTTCAAGGAATGTTTATTTCGTATCACTTACAAAGACACGTCGTATAATCGGAGGCATATACCTTGGAGATAGGAATTGTGTGGCCATTAGCTTTGAGGAGAGTATCTGCTTAAGGTTTTATTTTGTGTGGCCATTAGTTTTAAGGAATCTTTAGTCATTCGTCGAATACTTTGCATAATATTTGATAGATTCTGTGTTTGAACAGAATATAAATTGGTGGTCTCATCAATGTTGTTGATCCTTCAAGGCCTTCTATTGGTTTTGCGGATCAATACCTTTTCACATACGTAACACATACACATCTATTTGAGTGGTTATCCTTTCAATTCACTAGTTTATGAACTATTGGAAAGTGGTTTTACCAAGATTGTAGTTTGGAAAATTTGCAAGAACAAGCTTGTCTAGCTTTTTAGAGCAAAGAATTCCAGGAAATTATGTTTAGCAAAATAACTTAGTGGCAATCGTAAAGAGGAATCCAGGGACAAGTAGACATTTCCGAGATTGGGATGTCGATTGACATTTGATTCCAAACATTTGGAAGACGCACAGTCCTGTCGAGCTATAGTGTTCTTTTGGTATGTTAAGGGGGGAATGGAGGTGGTTAGTAGCTGCGCAATTTGCAATCAACCACTGGAGACAGCTTACATCCATTAGAATTTCATTGTCATTTCTCGACAAGAATATGGGGTCAGAGGTATTCCCCTGCCTACCTTAATCCCATTCCAGAGTCAAAAGATGAAGTAATATGCTCTCTTTTTTTGCAGTGAGCATGAAGCCAAAACCACCAGAAAAAAATGAAATGAAAGAAAAGATTACGTAAATCTATAGGTAGGAAGAATACAACGATCGCTACCCGTTATAGGCAGGACTCGGAGAAGATTATGCTGAACCTTTTTGTTGCAGTGGTTTGACACTAGTGGAAAGAGCATAATGTGTGCGCATGTTTAATGGCAAACTGATTAAGGTAATGAGATTTAGCTTGAAGCTCCAGCACAATTTGACATTTTGGGTGTCTATAAATAATCGGTTCCGGGGTTACACATTCAGACATTCTTTCTTTGATCAGTTGAGAGGCTATACTAATTAGTGTGGTTCTTGGATGATCTAACTCTACCATGTCTACCATGTGTGTGTGTGTGTGTGTTTATGAATGAACTTCATTTATCCATCTTAAAGCAGACACATTCTGCATTTCCTTTCTCTGTTTAGGTTGTGAGAGAGCCTAACGTAGCCGAAATTGTTTGCTTGGCATATCAGTTCACTGTCATGACATCACCCCAGGAAAGATTTTCTGAAGAACTACCATCCAGTTTTAAATTTGAAACTCCTATAACATTCACTAGCTTGGATGTCATAGCAGAGAGTTCGGCGCCAAATCATCGGTCTCACCTCACGGGGATTCCAACTCCAAGTCCTTCAACTGATTTTGCAAATGCTAAGGTAATTAGTCATACTGTTTTAAAATTAGCCTGCCTTCAAGTTTTTTATCGTGCCGTGGATATTAACTTGTTATGTACCACCAGATGGAATCCATTTCTATAAGCATGCCCTCTTCTCCTTTAGGGGTTAGTGTTGAAGATGCAAGAAAAGTTCTCTTCAGCCGTAGTGTTGGAACAGATGCTAAAATTGGGAAACCTGGCCGTCCGGTTGGATATGCAACTGCTAATAGCAAACAAACAAATAGCGGGATCTTTCACTCTCTGCCTATAACGTCAGGTAGCACAACAAATGCAGAGGAGATTCCCGCAGGAAGGTCACGGATTGACAGGTTAAAGGACAAAAGGTTTGATTCTTTCAAAACATGGTCTGGGAAATTTGAGAGGCAGTTGTCCCATTTACGCGGAAAGCAACAGGAACCTGATGAACAAGAGGCTAATGTTACACAGAATGCTGAGATGGAGAACTTACCTGTGCATCGCTACTTCGATGCACTCAAAGGCCCTGAATTGGAGACTCTCAGGGTATGGTTGCTTATTTTTGTTCTCTGATTTTGTAGTTCCTTGATTAGACAAAAAGGACTTAGTCTAATTCCATTTCAATCTTTTCCTTTTGCAGGATACAGAAGAGTTGGTTCTTCCAAAAGACAGGAAGTGGCCGTTTCTACTCCGTTTTCCTGTCTCTGCATTCAGTATATGCCTTGGAGTTAGCAGCCAAGCCATCCTATGGAAGGCGCTAGCTACGTCTCCATCAACAAGATTCCTCCACATTAGCATGAATGTCAACCTCGTTCTATGGTGGATCGCTGTTGTTATTACCTCCATAGTTTTTTTCGTTTACTTCCTCAAAGTTGTGTTCTACTTTGAAGCAGTTCGCCGTGAGTACTTTCACCCAATACGCGTCAACTTTTTCTTTGCACCATGGGTAACTTTATTGTTCTTAGCACTAGGAATCCCTCCGACGCATGTTGAAACACTGCACGCTGCTTCGTGGTATATCCTGATGACACCAATCCTGTGTCTCGAACTTAAAATATACGGGCAATGGATGTCGGGAGGTCAACGTAGGCTCTCAAAGGTGGCAAACCCTTCAAATCATCTCTCCATTATTGGGAACTTTGTTGGGGCACTGTTAGGAGCATCAAATGGATTAAAAGAAGGGCCTATCTTCTTCTTCGGCGTGGGATTAGCTCACTACGTGGTCTTATTTGTCACATTGTACCAGAGACTTCCAACAAATGAGACCCTCCCTAAGGAGCTTCATCCTGTTTTCTTTCTGTTTGTTGCTGGACCCAGTGTTGCTTCTATGGCATGGGCAAGGATTCAAGGGACGTTCGATTGCGGTTCGAAGATATGCTACTTCATTGGCTTGTTCCTTTACTGCTCATTGGTATGTTTCTTTGTTTCTAGCGAACCATTATTCACCATATCTGCTCCTAGACATCAATAATACATTCCCAAAGAAAGTCCCTAATTGTATTCTTGTTCCGTTCTTTTGCTGCATTTACAGGCTGTTCGGGTAAATTTCTTCAGAGGATTCAGGTAAATTATGTTATGATCATTTCCAAACCCTCAAGTTCGATCGCGTAGGGTGTAAGTTTCTGAAGTTCTGTTTTACATGTTGCATTTTGTAGGTTTTCCCTGGCATGGTGGGCATATACTTTTCCAATGGCAGGGGCTTCCATTGCAACAATCAGATACTCAAATGTAGTAAAAAATCCAGTGACACAATCTCTGTCAGTCATACTCTCGGCTATCTCTACCTGCGTAGTAACTGCTCTTCTGGTCTCCACTGTTTACCATGCTTTCGTATTACAAAACCTTTTCCCCAATGACATTGTCATTGCCATTGCACAACAGAAAGCAAAGCCAAGTAAGAAGTTTCGCCGAAAATCAAAAGGCTTAGCGGACAAAAACAATGAGTCCTCTCTAACATCGACAACCTCTTCTGGTTCTAAAGACATTGAGTCCTCACTTGTCTAGCCACATGTCCAAAGTATGATCCGGTTTGGTTCTATATTGCTGTGCAATACCTCTTGCAGTCTCCCTTTCATTCATGTCTCACAAAGTAAAATTAGCTTATAGAGTTCTGTCATGGTAAATGTACAAGTAAATATTTCAGTAAATTTCTCTTTTACTGAAAGATACTATAGAAAATGAGACGGTATGCCGATGGCGTTGTAACTGTTTACCTGTGCCATATGAGGTATCACCATTGTTCTCACTTACTGTTACGGAAAAGAAATCAAATCTTAATAATAGTAATTCGTTATTTTTCATTTCGTTTTCGCAATGATATTAGTTTCAACATTATGCTGCAATTATTGGAGAGAACTCATTATTGATGCTAAGATTATGCGCATTACAATCATGTAACAAGCGAAATTTTGAGGAACCTCCTTAATGTGGCCTTTTCTTCTAGCTAATACAGAAATATTTCGCGTCATGACGCGAAAAGTATATATTCTTCCTCATGAAAATGCTTGTATGTTTCTTATGAAAGTATAAAATGATCTTGCATCAGGTTTCAGGCTTTCATGCATCTCTCGATGACGCGTTAAAATTTTCCGTATACTTTGTCCGCATCGTAAAAAAAGAAGCGCACGCAATTAACTGTTCATGACTAGCTAATTTCTTCACATCTGTTTTACGCCACCAATTATAATCAATAACAGTATCTAATGATATGGGGGTTCTTGGTCTCCTTTAAACCTAACCAAGCAAATTTAGCAAAAACAGGCAAACAAAACAACTACCTGTTTCCATGCTTAACTTCTGCAGGGCCGGGGTTAGAGAAAGAAAACAAAAACAGCAAGTAGTAGTAGAGAGCAGACAATGCCACGAAATCCAGGCCTGTCTTTGAACTCATTATTTTTGTCCATGTCTCTTCGCTGTTCTCTTCTGATATTTATAGAACTATACATACATACATACATACATACATAATTCTTATCAAAAAAACAAGAGAAATTGATTATGTTTCGTACCGTTATCATCGAATGTCCTACTCGAAACAGATGAGGGTTGAGAGCATAATTGATCATCAAAACTATAATATGTATGGGTGTTCTTTGTCTTTATAGCTGCAATTGTTGGTTGCAACATGGGTTGTTGCCATAGAAGAAGGTCGAAGGACAAACTGCTATCAATGTTTCTTAAACAACACTAGTGTCAAACCCACCACAGCCAAGCACTCTACAATAGATGGAGGATGGAATATCATGGCTTTGGTTAGATTTTTGAATCCAAGCTTGCTGCTAAAATATAACACTCACATCCAAATTTTACACCTCAAGAAAGCTAGAAATTGAGAACAAGTTTTGTTTCATAATGTTGACATTCACGTGGTACTGTTCATTGGTGGGTCTATCTATTAGAATCTTGTGACTTTAACTAAATCTTCAAATTTCAAACTCAAAGAAAAAACCATGACATGGGTGATGATAGGGGGTTACCAATTTGATAGGGGTGTACCATTCTAAAGCTGAAGGATATTTTGTCATATATGAATTTTGATATACCCCCAATAAAATTGGTACCTCCTATTAGCAATCTTGAGAGAAAAAAGAAAAAGGTTTGCACAAACAGATATAACTTGAATGAATGATAAGAAGTTAGGAGTGAAGACTTCTAGGTGTTTGAGAAGGTATTTCAAATAAATTTTCAACCCAGAATGAAATTGTTGAAATGTCACTTCATTCTCCATGGATGCTCTAATAGGGGGATATCAATTTTATTGGGGGTGTACCATTTCAAAGATGAATGATGTTTTGTTTTATATTATAATTCGGTATACCCCAAATAAATTGGTACCTCCTATCAGGAATCTTTTTTTTCTATCCTTGTGAAGAAGACATTACCAAAATCTTGAAATGAATTTTGTTGGATACATGATAAATTAGGTATTTTCTCACCCATTTGCTGCCATTAGCATTAGGTATGAAAATTGATTTGTAGCTAAATATGGCTATAAACAAGGGTTAAAAGTTAAAACCCCCTACAAAAGTCAGATGCTTCTTTTTTTGGCTTTTCTACCTCCCCATGGGGAATATCTATACGGCAAGCAAGAAAGCTTGACAAAATTAGGAATCAAAATTAAGAATCAAAGCCTAGCTAGAGATATGAGTAAAGTGAGAATATTAATGCATGTGATAGAATAGTAAAGGTACATATGAACATGTATAAGAATGGAATGGTTCCCAAAATAGATGGTGTGCATACCATTTGCCATGCCTGCGGGGTTTCTGCGATAAAAATTAAAATATTGACGAATTTTATATTTAAATTATAATGTTAACGACTTGATTATGGATATCAACGATCAACAGTGTAGGATATACATTTTATAACTAAAACAACATATACAATCTAGTTATAGTCTAAGTTGCGCCTCTCTAATTAGTAGTCTGATTAAACCTATTGATTTTTAATATCCACAATCTAAATTTAAAATTGGTCGTTACACTGATTTATTCAACATCTAAGATAAAACATAAATCATCTATTTACAAATGTTTTATTATTAATTCTTTCCACCTTAATAACCTTTAAAGGATAAAATAAATACAATCTGTTCACAACAGAGGAAATAAGCAAAAATGATAGAATAAGGAGGATCTTCTCTAAGACCTCTCTCTCTTTGCTGCTTCTTCTATGTCAATATTATGTATACGATGCACCCTAACCCCTAATAAAAATACTCTTCATTTTCTTAGCTCCTTTTTTTTTTATCAAATTTCACGATAATTATCAGTACTAAACGAAAACAACTCTTCGATCATATGAATTTTAATAATTCTTCATGGAATTTTGTAACCTATGATAATAACCTTGCTTTTTTATGTGCAAAGAGAACCATACAGTCTTGCTCACTTTTCTGGAAAAAAAAAACAAAAAAATTCAAATGTCAAATTCTAGTTTTAATGAAGAAAAAACCTTGACAAAGTCAACCTGTGTTGGCTTGACTCATAGGTCCAAAAAAAAAAAATCAAATTTTGTAACAAGAATCTAAACTGAAACTAAATGATTATGATGTTAAGAATATACCAATAGATTTCTTGCAATGAAGAACAGCTTCGTAAATCGATCCTTCGGGTGCAATAGTAGTAGTTGTAGTATTTGTTGTTAATGATGATGGTGAAGACATAGACCTATTAAACTTTTGTGAATTTCTTCTTCTTCTATCAACTAATAATGATCTTGAAGTACCCAATGATTTTGGTGGTGATGATGATGGAGATGAAGATGATGATGAATAAATAGTAGTCTTATTGTTATGATTATTATTACTGAATAACCCAATAAGACATTTTCTAAACATCTTCTTAGATGATTCCCAACATTTCTTAGCAAATATTGAATGGATTTGATGAATTGAAATCACTATATTGTTTTTCAACTGTTTTGAATTCATGGGGCTTGATTCAATTCCATTATCAATGGATTCTTCAGATATTTTTGTTGAAAACAGAGTAGAACCAGATGGAATAAGAAAAGTTCCATTAGAGAACAATTCTTCAGCTTGAACAAGACTGAAATTGTTGTTGCTGTTGATGTAATGATTTGATGATGGAGTTGTTGGGAAATTGAAATTATCTACTAAGAATCTTTTTGATGGTGTGTTTTTGGGATCCATTACTATAAATGCTGCAGCTTCAATATCTTCTGATGATACTAAATGATCATCATCTAAACTTTCAAGTGTTGATTTTAAGTTTACCAACCATCTGTATGAGAAGCTTTCAATTGAGATTGTTGCTGTGCCTGCTGTATTTCCTTCCATTGATGTGTGGATTCTCTTGCCTCTCTGAATTGTGAAGTTCTTCTCTCAATCTCTCTCTGTTTCTCTGTAAATTGTGAATGTGATGATGAGTGAAGAATGAACAAAAGGACCAGCTAGAGAAACATTTAAAAAGGAGGAGCGGAGGAAGGTTGTCAAGTGGACAATGACGAAAATACCCTTATCGATTGAGGAATCATATCTAAAATGACTAAAAAGCCCTTGTAATTTTTGTGACCTCAAATGTTTTTTAATTTTTTCTTTTCTTTAAAATAATTTGTATTTATAAAAAGCATCAAATAGCTCCTTCAAAAAGTTGTACGGTTCAACATATATATCGAGACTACAATCAATAATCATTATACGAGCGGTTGAATATAATATGACTTTCAGATCGAGTTTAGCCACATAAAAATACGGGATATAATTTTTAAAACCAATTTATTAATCAGAAATATAATTTCTTTTACACAATTATTATCTTTGTATGTTCTTTATATGATTAGATAAAAAATTAATAGATATAATCTTCTTTGATGTCTGGATGAAAAAAGCGTCTTACTTTGTTATTTAGATTTTCTTAAAATAATGAATGGACTATGAAGATAAGGCATGAAACAATTATAATCGATGAGATGATGACATTGATTTGCCCATAAAAGGTCATAACATGTGATCCTGCTTATTTCATTGTAAATCTTTTTCATTTTTCTTTCTTGTCTTTCTGTTAATGCACTTTTGTTTCATTTTCTTACAATTTTCTCAAAGAAAGAATAAAATTTGATGTCATTTTCTTTTGGTATGTATGGGTCCTAAATTAGTCTTTCATGATTTAATCATAGCCATCAACCACAAAAAATAAATAAATTAGATTCTCCAAACCATTTTTTTTTAATTTTATTAATATATTTGAATTTTACTCCCTCCGTTCCTAATATAAAAACGAAATTAGTCTAATCTTTTAGATTAAAAAAAAATGATTTCATAAATATTTATCATCTTTCATATTTTATCTCTTATTTTATTCCCAACACTAAAAACATTAAATTAATCGTGATGATTCTTAAGTATCATAAATAAAGGTATACATGGAAAATTTAACCTTGAAATTAGATTTCCGTCTATCTAATTGGACCATAAAATTTCTTAACTCTATCTTTATAATAAGAACGGAACAAGTATCAAATTAATATCCATATATATATATATGGTTTTTTTTTCTTGCATCTAACGTGATTATATTATCAATGTCGACGCGAATGATATAAAGATTGCTACATTACATCATCTAGAAGTAATTGTTAATGATATTATGATTTTTCTTTTGGCGAGTAGCCGAAAATGTTAATTAAAAATTTAGGTTAGTTGATTAACAAGCTTTCTTAATTAGGATACACAAGGTTATTTTGGTCACTAATGTGGACTTTAATATTAAAGTTAAAGAAAAGTTGATAATAGTCATTGAATGAATGAATTATGGGGTGGTATTAAATGATGTTTTAGTACTACAATTAATGTAGCTTCAAAGATACTACTCCTAGAGAAGAGAAGAGATTGATTATCTTCTTCTTCTTTTCAACCAATACCTCTTAGCAGATGCCTTGATTGCTGCTTTTGTATTAAATATTATGTGCCATTGCTCCACACGGTTAGGTGCTTCCACATAAACTAGTAGATGTTTTTGTGAGGATCCTAAAAAAACATGGGTCAATGATACGGTTATAGTTCAACGCGTGTTTGGATATATTTTAAGAAATAATTTTTTGATTCTAGAAATAAAACCGCCAAAAATTAGTTTGAAAATAAAATTTGTAAATAACTTTTAAAAGTAAAAAAAAAACAAAAAGAAAAAACTTTTGGGAAAACAATTATTTTTTACTTCTAATTTCTGGGATTGTCTTTTGTTAGAGGCAGAATCACATGGATGGATGAGTGTGTAATTGCCTACCAAATCCAGCTAGCTCTCAAGCCCAATTTTAACTATTTTAGTCATTTTAGCTTATTTTCATCCTCTTATATATGCACCCATCGGTAATTTAACAATCCATTTCTCAGAACCTGCCTCATCCCCTGATTTTTCCTTATGGTATCCAAACTCCTAATATTGTTTGAATTCTTTTGAAATTGATCTACTCAAATTGAGTGATCGAGTCAGAATTTTAGGCCAAAGGGGACAATAAAAATATGTATACTATGAGGACAGGCAAAAAAAATAAGAACACAAACATAAGAAAACAAAATCACATGAAACTAAGCTTAGATAAGTTTGAAAAATCAGTTGGCAAATGGTGTCTGTGCCTTCCCACCTGCTCAAATTGGACATCATTGAATCTTAGAATCCACCATTTTGTTTTACACAATCTCTCTATCTCATTTGAGCTCATGCATGATGAGTATGAGAATAGGAAAATTGGAAATATATCCCGGTTTTGAACTAGCAATTAAAGGATATGTTTCATACGCTAGAAATTAAGGGATATGTCCCAGACGTCTATTTTGTCCGTTAAATAGATATGTTTGGCTTATTTTCGGACAATTATGCCCTTATCATTTGAATTGGGTTTGTTTCCAACATTTCTTCAACATATGAAATATGAAATATAAAATAGAATAGTAAAATATATACAATAATAGTTAACGGATAAAAATACCATGTCTCCAATATTTTTCCAACATTTTCGGACAATGGCATAACTGTTCATTTAACGGACTCTCAATTTCTAGCGTTACGAGACTGATCCCCAAATGATAATTTAAATCCGAGATATATTCTCAATTAACCCTACGAGAATATATCAATAGCATAATTTTCTTTTACTTTTGTTTATGGAATGTCAATGGTATAATAGTGCATTACTTTCTCTTATACGCTTGAACACTATTTATTTTATTTTTTTTGCTTACAAATATGTTTTTCTCGGAACCTTTCGACAAATAAAAAGGTATATACATGGAACAAAAGGACCAAGTTGGCAAAACCCCCCTTCAACAACAAGCTGAAAATCCAGTGTTCATACTTAGCATTATTGGGACATATTTACCTTTTTTTCTTTCTTTTCTCGATCATGAGCTCATTTTATCAATAATTGATGCAAATTGATAGATTTCTTCTTCTCTTCTTGTATAAGTCCATTACATAATGACTCGACGACGAAGTAATCATGGACATGAGACCATCCATCCATATCCATCCATAGTTGAAGGGACATTACACCAATCAAGTTAATACTTAAATTTCTAAACCTAATTAAGCTACAAACAAACACTTTTAACCTAATTGCATCTCTCTAAATGCAAGAAAACCAAACAAAATTGCCAAAAAAGTAAGTAAAATCAAAAAGAAAAGTAGATAAAGAAAGAGATATTGGTATTGGTGTTTGGAATTGGAATTGGCAAAAAGAGATTGGTGAAGCTTTAACATCCATCAACAACAATAAGTCTATGAAATGCATGGATGTGGGGTCTTAAATTCTTCATTGAGTTCTAAGGCTATTGTGAAAGATGTCATCTTTTATGTCTCTTAAAGACACTAAAAAATGAGGAAAAGAAGTTCACAAATGCAACAAAAATGCAGACAAGGGTCCCTAATTGGTCGGCCAAGAATGGGTACATGAAAGCAAAGGATCTTAAAGACAAGTTTTAGAGAGATAGTTTGGAGAGAATGACTTCAAATTTTGGTCCCTTCACCATGAAAAGAAGAAAACAAACAAAAAGGAAAGTTGGTTAATGATTTGGTCAGTGAGAAAGAATCAAACTCAAAGTTTTGTAATATTTTTATTCATCTTGTTGTTGAGAAGAAATACAAGCCTAACAATGGTGTGGGTAAAGAGATAAGAGTTCTGGATTTTGCATTATGAACAACAATGCTGAGACATATATGAAGGTGATATGTCGACGATATTGATGAAAAAACAACGAAAGGTTCTCGTGATCCATAATACATGTTTCGACAAACAATTTGGTCCCAAGTTTTCGACAAATGATTTGGCCGAAAAATGTACATTTAACGTTGCAAGAACCGTGAGTAATCGAATCATATGTATGTGCAGCTGCAAGTTGCCGAACTACTTAGCATTGGTGCCATATTTTTGTTGCCGTTGTGGCCTCCTCTCTTAATCAATGTAGTTTCGAGGAGACCAGGATGTAACGTAGGGCTGCATTTACAAGTATGCCTTGTTGCCCCAATTACTTTGCTCAGCTGCAAAAAGAAAAACTCCGAAAATTACTGCAGCAGCCATGATCCTCTTAAAGATGTATGATTTTTGCTCTTTACAAAAAGAAAAAAAGAGAGGGAAAATTTTGCACAAGAGAAGGAAAAATATTGTTTGAATTATCATTGAGATGATGTGTCAAGAATTAATTACAATATTATTTCATTAAATCTAAAAACACAAATCCATTCCAAAGACTGTGCAGTAACATTGACGCCAAAAGATTTCTAGACCGTGCAAAACATGTTCCCATGACCATCCCAAGGAAAATGAGAGGCAACATTCTTTGTGCATTAAAATGTGCGAGTGCAAAAGCGATTGAGCTTACTAGAATTGCACACCAAACGGGCATGTACTTGGTCAGTGAAGGCAAGAGAAACCCTCGAAATACAATCTCCTCCCAAACTGGGGCACATACAGCTACTACAATGGCGTATAGAGCCATGGCCACTGGGTCTCGTGCAACAATTGATTGCTCCACACTTGAAACTACAACTGGAGCTGATGACAAGTGGGGTACCAAGTTGAGGTTCACCTGGGATAGCCGGTTCACCAAAGGAAACATAAGACATCCCAACCCCACGTCAAATTGCCAGTTTCCTTTAACGCTGAACTTGAACCAGTCTGATGGCAGGGGCCGAAACCTGGCAAGGCAGCGATGGAGGATTGCAATCCCTGCAAGTCCTTCAGCCACATCTGTTAAGAGGCTGTATAGGGCTTGGGCTCTATACGTTAGAGATTCCTTACTAAAGCCTGACGCATGGGCTAAGAATGGGATTATCCAAGATCCAACAAACCAGAAGGCAGCAATCCAGAGAAGCATAACCTGCAGAGTAAAGTCAGTACTTTATTTTCTTCTTCTTATTCTTTTTGTGTAAAAGTAAATGTTGGGAGCATGCTTAGGTGCTTAACAGGGTTATTCGAGAAGTTGAGCTGTGGTGTCGGCCAAACTAGGCGAAGAACAAGAATCAAGCGTGAACATAATACTTATTATTATTATTGGTTTCTTTGAACCCACAGAAACGTTCACTAGCTGACAAACATGTTGAAGCTGAATACAATTCAGTTATTCCTATTGGGAAGAGTCAGATTCCGAATTGTGATTCAAATCTTGAGCCAACAGAATGAAAAATCGAATGTTAAGTCATTTTTCCTTCAAATTTTCACTACAAACAGAAGTCACCATTTTCACTGCACTTATTATTTTATTTCACCTGCTACCAGCACATACTAAAAAGTGGGCAACGGCATACTAAGATCTGGTCACATTGCTGGATTGCAAGAAGAGAAGGAAGAGTTTAATATGAAAAAACATACCTGGAGAATGGTTTCTGCTGACCATGGTACCGTCCAGGGTTTTTCAGATGCTTTAAAAACTGCAACTGCTGCCTGAAACAAAAGGAAGATATTCAGTAAAAACATTTTTTGTTTCAAGACAAGAAACAAAAAACAACCTCATTCATTTGGTACATCATGGTACCATCATTATAAGAGATAGTTGTGGAAGTGAATTAAAATATTGAAAAAAATTCAATGATTATTTTCAATAATGGGTATAATATTCTTAGTAGAGAAAGTAGGATGCTGATAAGTTAGTCATTGGTTAATTGGTGTGCCGTGTAGGCAAAATCTAGTAACTGGTTATGAATCCTATTATATGGAGTTATGGGGTTGTAAATGTGAAGCTCTATTTAAAGCATATCTTTCTTATCTTCACAGTTTGCTCAATGGAGGTCAAAGGATCCTCAGTTAGCCTTGGATATGGGGTCATAGGTTCCTCGCTCAAGCCTAACTATCTCTCTCTTTTCCTCATCTCTTTTTCTCTCTGTCTCTTTGATTATGATACGATTGCAGGAACCAAGTTGTATCATTATTAAGTACAAGAGTGATACAACTCAAACGAAATTGCGAACAGAGAGTGTAAGTCTAGTTGTAACATCAAAATGATAGAAAAATGAGAAAAAATTGATGACAGAACAGAGAGAGTTAGGCTTAAGGAAAAACTATGCTCTCCTATTCAAGACTCATTGAGGAGCCTTTTAACTTCACGAAACCAACAGTTATTGACGATAGAACGGAGAGAGTTAAGCTTAAATAAAACTATGTTCTCCTATTCAACACTCATTGAGGAGCCTTTTAACTTCATGAAACCAACAGTTAAGACAAAGAGGAAAAATGCCAAGCTAATAGTTCCATATCATTTAATTAGTTTCAACTCCTTAAGTTGTGTTCATACGTACAACCCCATAATCTGTATATAGTAAGAGTAATAACTACGTATAAGATAATGCATACATGAAAGCACAACATCAAAGACTCGATAAACCAATCACTTCCCCAACTGCTCGACCATAACTTACTTTTCCTAATGAAAATCCACTATACTACACGTCCCCTAAACTTCATACATTTGTTGGAAGATCACATTAACATTAGTCACAATATAAAAGGATGCAATCTAATATCCTGGTAAACAATTTGTTCATAGCATTTCTAGTAAACAAGAGATACATAGAAAACTTGTCTGGAAAGTAGTGTCAGGATGTAACCTGAATACTGATACTACGAAATACAACCACCTAACACAAATTTATTTTGAGAAAAATGGAATGTTCTGCTTATCTAGAGCATTTAAAAATGATTAAAGTAACTTGTGACTAATAACCAATATGAACAAGACTATGAGACTTACGTCACTACGATACATTCCTAAGTTTTTTGAATAAATTGGAGTCTTCTGGTTATCAAGAATCTAAAAATGACTAACTGGAACTTGTGACTAAAACAAGTTTGAACAAGAATGAAAGATTTATGAAACAAACAGTTCTATCAGCAAAACCTGTCTCCATTTACTCCAATAAATACTAGATATCTCTAGAATGCTTGGCACAGGCTGACTAAACCAACTGAGTATAAGGACATAAAGATAATATATGACTTACAAAAGAAAATGGATATAGAAAATGTTCCCTCGTCTTACAATCTTCTAAAACACACCTATATAAGTATTTAACACTGTGAAGTTCCATAATGCCTCCTAAATTTGTAAGCAACTCAAGCGCAACTTGCTGAGTTGAGGAGATTGTAACTAGTTCACTTAAGTTGACTAAGATTGCACATAAAAGTGTTCACTAGTGACATAACGACAAGTAGCTAAGAGAAGCTAGTTTGATGGCATTTCACCAACTCGCATAGCAACAAACTGCCCACCTCTTGGCTTTACTAATCTAATATAGGATACTCTCAATGCACTTACAGCCACCCAAACTAGTTTACACTACTACATTCACTTCATTACTCAAAATAACTCAACTAAAAAAATAAACTTAATAGCAAATAGACACTTACATCTCGAAGACTTGTAATCAAATCCTTCTTCACAATAATTTTTCTATCCGATTTCAGCTCAACCACTTCTTCAACAACCTTCTCTTTCACAAACTCAATCTCCCCCTCCCCTGAACATGATTCTTCTTCACGTCTAAAGCACGAAATCTTCCATTTCTACACACACACACACAAAAATACAAACTTTAATTCAATCAATCATTCATTTCGTTCAATAATAAAAACTTCAAAAAACTCCAATTTTTCGCCACACTAAGTCTTACCTTAATAGAAGATTTAGATTGAAGTTCAACAAAACGTAAGCTTCGATTAAACGCCTTTGTTCTAATTGGATTAGAAACCCTACTAAACCTAGAATTTGGGGGTAATGAAACAAAAGGGCGGGGAGATAAACAATTACAACAAGAGCTCAACATGAGATTTAGTTCTCCGGATTAATTAGAACCCGGTAATTATTAAAACCCCTAATAGTATTCTTCTGCATCACATGAATTTGTTTGCCCTAATTTTGTTGTGTCTTCCATTTTGACCTAATTTTTTTTTCTTCAATTTTACTTCTTCTTCATGCAAAGATAAATTGATGATGATGAGATTTGGGTGTAGCTATCTTACGCTAGTGGGGTGAAGAAACAATAAACTACACCGCTTCTTTTTTGTTTAATAAAAGGGCGTGTGATTATCCAATGAACCTAGTCAACTCTTTTGGTCGTGTTTGAATTTATTTATTTTTCAATCGTTTGGAATCTTTGGATTCACTATTTTTATATTTTATGTATGGTATTATCCTATTTTATTTTATTTTATTATCACACACCCAATAGCATAACGAATATACATTTTTAATTTGTAAGCCGTCAGATTTGTTATTGCAGAAATGTTCATATATGGTTGTGTAATCTGACTAATTTTAAAACGCATGTTTATTGTGTTTGTTATGCATTCGAATATGTGATAGCATAATTTTTTTTTGATGAAACATTGAAGAAGAATAGAATGTTTGTTATTCACGAGATGTATGTTTGTGCATGGTGATATGGGAAAAGATTCACTATCCTAGCACGTATTCAAATACTAGAAGGGATGTCCAAGCAACATTGAATCCCCTTTTGGGATTTTGCTCAAGATTTTTGGGCGTCAATCTAGAATTACTCTTTAACAAAAAGGTCTGTATGGTATGATTATCAGCGGACCTAGTTAAATCCTCATAAAACTATAACTTGTCCATTAGGAATCCCTAGTGGTTTAAAGACTTGTTACACATACTAAGTGTAACCGTGATGTTTGTACTATTATCAAATAACATATATGCGAACCGCACATGCCACTTTATAGCCATTCTTCTGGCTTATGGAGAAAATCCAGTTGGCTTATAAATCAAGCTTATTTCGTGTTAAATTAAAGAAGCATGTTGGGCTTATTGAGAAAGTCCATTTTTGAGATAAATACAAATCCCGAGAAGATAAATAAGAATCTTCCAAGATGGACATGAATTCTGAGGAGATAGATATGAATCTTCTGGGATAGATCCAAATCCTGAGAAGACAAATAAGAATCTTCCAAGATAGACATGAATCATGAGGAAATATATGAACCTTCTGGGTTAGACCCAAATCCCGAGAAGATAAGTAAGAATCTTCCAGGATAGACATGAATCCCGGGGAGATATATATGAATCTTCTGGGATAGATCCGAATCTCGAGAAGATAAAATAATAATCTTTTAGGATAGACATGAATCCTGAGGAGATAGATATGAATCTTTTGGGATAGACCTGAATCCTGAGAAGATAAACATGGAACTTCTAGGATATATATTAATCTTGAGAAGATATTCTAGAATCTTTCAAGATAAATACAAATATACAGAAGATAGACATGGATCTTTTGAGATATATACAAATATTAAAGGATAAATACAAATACAAGTGGTTATTTAGGATAACTACAACTAGATTTGATTTCTTCCTATAAATAGGGGTTGAAATCCAACTCAAAAGGTACACAATTTCTAGTCATATTCTCCACAATACGCCTGCTCAAAGCTCTCTCTGACTTTAGCATCAGAGTATCTTTGCAGGTACCCCCCTCCCCACCCACCTTCATTGAGCCATGAATACACATCTCGAGAGTGTTTACAACATGAGGAGCTAGACACATTGCTGAGCCGACGGAGAAAACCATTTTTACAATAATAAAGTGGTATATTTTTATCTTATTAATGTTTTTTACAATTCCTTTATGATTATTTGCTTTGAATTAAATTCTAAATAATAATTTTTATCAATTAGTTGTGTTTTCTTTTGATGGGTCATGCTTAGTTTAGAGCTATTGATGTCTCACACTTTTGATTTACAACTATTATTTTGAAAATCTAAATTTGGCAATATGTATAATCAATTGAATGTATGAGTTGCAAGATAATTATTAATGCTAAATCACTTGAAAAATTGACTAATGGTGGAATCCTTACTCTCAGTTCTTTCCATAATCTCAATTTAATTTTAATTTGATCTTCTTTATTTTTAGTATCAAAAATTAGGTTTAAAAAATCAAAATTCACAAGTCTGAGTATCGAATCTTTTACCACTATTTCTAAACTACATCAATTTTTGGCGCCGCCGACGCGGATTTATTTTTAGGTTAAATTTTTAGTTAAATTTTTGTTTTTAGTTATTTTCAAATTTTTATTATTTTGTTCTATTTTTACGTTTTTTTCGGTATTTCTCTTTTGCTACAGGTCTTGGAACGAAAACGAAAAGAAATTGATCCAAAGATTTTGGTGATTAAAAGACTTGGAGTAAAGTTAAAGCTAAAAGAACGGAAAAGAAGACAAAGAGTTTTTTTTTTTTTAGGGTTTTTATTTGTTATTTTAATTTAGAAAAACTGTATTAGGAAATCTTTAATTGTTTTTTGTAATTTTCTTTTATTTTTGGACACTTTGGGACATTGTTTTGGACATTATTTTTATTTTAAAACCCTACAGAATGGTAGTATTAAATATAAACTGCACAGGGAAGGACGATAATTACGATATTGTCTCAGCCCCTTGGGTTCGTACACTGACACAAGAGTCAGTGGCCCGAATCGGCTTCAACGGTTCATCGCCCGTCTGGTATGGGAGGCAAAACTCTAACAATCCACGAAACCCCTGCAAGTGGATTTTATGTATTCCTTCGTAATGCATATATGTTGAGTACTGAATACGGATTTATTTTCTAGTAAAGGGAAAGAACTGGTCATACAAGATAAGAACTCGGATTTCATCACCGTTTTCTTCTTGCCCGCTTTAGGAACACGTTACCAAACGCGAACCTAAGCTTAAAATTTTGACTAGAAAGAGACCGATAGGGTAACAAGCTTGTAGGAAAGTCATTCAAAAGGATTGTATTGGTTACTCTATTAGCCTAACTCAAAGTTCAGGAAAATTATTTTAAGTAGATTCGAGCCGCCTTGTAACCCAAGGAAATGTTGCCAAAAAGACAGGGTTATCAAAGCTCCTTAGAGCTTATCTTGTTTCTATTCGACTTAATCTAATTCGGATAGTTCTAAGAGGTTTGCTAAAACTGTAACTAGTTGCCTTTTGAAAGAATAGAAGCTGGTCTAGAAACAATCTAAGTGAAGCCATCATGTTTTTTGTTTGCTAGATTCAATAGGTTTGATTTGGTTGAGTCATCCTTGCTTGTGATTGTTTATAATTTCCTCCGATTAGGATTTTTTTTCTTTATTTTAGTGTATGGCAAGAACGCTCGAAATCATTACTGAGCGAGCTTAGAAAAGAGATACTCTAGGTCGTTTGATTAGTGAAAAAACTAGTAGTTATGTCCCTGGAAACGAGGATCTCGAAGACTCTTCTTTTGAGGGCCCTGTTTTTGGAAATTTCAATTTTGAGAACTTGACACTGTGTGAAGAAGTTACTCCTAGTCCTTTGTTAGTGTCAGTAATGGCAGCTTTAAAAGCTTTAATGAACCCGATTAGGACTTCTCGTCCATCATGTACCAAGTTAGCTGAAACTGCAGTAAACTATGAGTTAAAACCTGAGACCATACAGATGCTCCCAATCTTTTTAGGGAAAGAAAATGAAAACCCCTATTTCCATGTTAGGGATTTTGAGTAAATATGTAGTACCATCAGGATTAAGGACCTAGATGATGAAGCATTGAAACTTAGATTGTTTCCTTTGTCATTAAGAGACAAAGCCAAATCTTGGCTATATAGTTTGACTTCTGAGTCCATTGAACCTATGATTAACTTACATCTGCCTTTTTCCAGAAGTTTTTTCCTAGGCACTAAAACATCATCTATTAGGAAGCAGATTTGCAGATTTGTTCAACAAGAGGGGGAATATTTATATAGGTATTTGGAAAGGTTCAATGACTTATTATCACAATATCCTCACCATGGTTTAGAAAAAGTAAGGCTAGTTCAGATCCTCTACGAGTGTTTAGGTTATTCGAAAACAACCATGGTTGAGTCTTTATGCACATGTGGGTTTGAAAATAAAACTGTCGATGGTGCGATGACATTTTTGAATGAAATTGCCGAAAAAACCCAGCAATGGGAAAATAGTAGGGAGCCCCAGAAAACAATTCTTCTAAGTTGAGGAAATGTCAATAGGGTAGAAGGATCTTTTGAATCAGATGCCCTCATTGACTAAGTCAGGCTTAGGGATGTACATGGTAAGGTTCGGTTCGGTTTTCTCTCAAAACAGAACCGAAATCGTGATACTCGGTTTATTGGTTTTCAAACCAAAACCAAACCATTAATAAATCGGTTCGGTTCTGAACCGAACCGACTTGGATCAGAGCGAAACTGTCGGTTACAGTAAAACCAATAATCCAGTCATGTAACTGACTTTTCAAAGTTTCAGAGAAATTTCTTTGTTTTCTTTCTATAACAAATGTAAAGATAAACCTTAAGAAAAATAAAGATCAGAAATTACAATTTACACATAATAATAAAAACTATCATCTAGATTCCAACTCTTAGATTTCAACATTGTTACATTCAAATGGGATAACAAATTCAACTAAAAAACATAGCATAAAGTATTATAGACCACAAATCAGATAAATCCATCTCCGTCTTCTTCTTCTCATATATCAGCAGAACTATTTGGATATATATATATAATATAAACTTGATTAAACTGCATACATAACATAATCACAAATAAACTAATACCATCAAACGTAAAAACCCAAATACAACTAATATTACACCAACAAAAACCTAAATACAACTCCTACTATTATTTAGTTATAAAAAGTCTTATACTGTAATTTGATTTTGTTGGAACACCACTGCAAATCAAAGAATAAAAAGTGAGTAACCATGCAAAGGAAGACTAGAAAAAGTTAATAAAGAAGATATACAATATTTACGAAGGATCAATTCATACCCGAGAAGAACAAGAAGAAGAAAGTGAAGATTAGGAAAGTGATGTAGCAATTTGGGGGTGAGGGGGAGGGAGGCGTTGAGAAAGAAAGAAGGAGAATGAAAAGAGAAATTAGAGTTATTGGTTTTTATACTCTAAATAAATGGATAAGATCTAATACAACTACATCTACAGTTGAAACTAATTCAATACTGGTTTCGGTTCGATTTTGCCGGTTCTTGGGTACTCACCAGAACTGAAACCGTATATGTTGGGTTTAGGAAGCTGACACCATTACCATAACCGTAGCGTATCGGTTCCGAATTTTTCTGGTTTTTCGGTCTGGTTTCAGTTCGATTCTTCCGGTTTCAGTTTTTTTGTACATCCCTAGTCAGGCTATAAGGAAAGGGTATTGCCTCTATTGTACGCCTGGTTGTATTTAGGAATCCTTCCATGCAACTAGAATGGCAACTACTGAACACTCATGAGATGGTCGACAATGTTTAACCCGTGACAGTTGGCTAACACCTGCTGTCTATTAATGCTAAGCCCATATCAAGTGTAGTTCTACAAGGAACTTGGGGGTGTCATTTTATACGAGATGGAGGTCAGCTGAATTTTATTTTTCTTAATTCATCAACAAGTTGATAATTAAAAGGGGGCGATATTTGTACCATTATCAAATAGCACACATGCGAACCGCACATGCCACTTCATAGCCATGCTTCTGAGTTTATGGAGGAAACCCAGTTGGCTTATAATGCAAGCCCATTTCGTGTTAAATTAAAGAAGCATGTTGGGCTTATTGAGGAAGCCTTGCTGAGTTATTGAGGAAGCCAATTTTTGAGATAAATGCAAATCCCGAGAATATAAATAAGAATCTTCCAGGATAGACATGAATTCTGAAGAGATAAATATGAATCTTCTGGGATAGACCCAAATCCCGAGAAGATAAAATAATAATCTTCCAGGATAGACATGAATCCTGAGGTGATAGATATGAATCTTCTGGGATACACCAAAATCCCAAAAGATAAAATAAGAATCTTCTAGGATAGACATAAATCCCGAGGAGATATGAATCTTCTGGGATAGACCTGAATCCCGAGAAGATAAAATAAGAATCTTCCAGGATAGACATGAATCCTGAGGAGATAGATATGAAGCTTTCGGGATAGACCTGAATCCTGAGAAGTTAGACATGGATCTTCTAGGATATATTTTAATCTTGAGAAAATATTATACAAACTTTCAAGATAAATACAAATATACAGAAGATAGATATGGATCTTTTGAGATATATACAAATATTAAATGATAAGTACATATACAGGTGGTTATTTAGGATTATTACAAATCTAAGTGGTTATTTAGGATAATTACAACTAGATTTGATTTCTTCCTATAAATAGGGGTTGAAATCCAGCTCAAAAGGTACACAATTTCTATTTATTTTCTCCACAACACACCTGCTCAGAGCTCTCTCTGACTTTAGCATCATAGTATCTTTTCAGGTACCCCCCACCTTCAGCATCAATCAAGTTTCATCAGAAGTTTCATTTACATTTCAGGTTGAATCAAATCAAAAGTTGGAGATCAATCGTTTCTACGTCAGATTCGACTTCTCCAGCAAGATCCAGGAGGAATTAAATCAACGGTTATGAGTTAATCCATCTACAACATCTCGAAGAGTGTTGGGGTGATTAATTTTGCACCAACATGTGATTCTCGAGAAAGTAAGTTAGGTTAGTTTAGGTATATAGTTTGTTGGAGGACTAGCAAAAAGCTAAGTGTGGAGGAATTTGATAAGGGCATATTTTACATATTTAGAGTGTCATGCACTTATTTGCTAAATTACTTGTTAATTATTGTAAATTACGTTTGTTTTTGTTTAGTTATCTTTTATTATGTGGAATCATCCAAAAAGAAGTGAATCGACACTTAATTGTGCAAGGAAAGAAGTTCTACAAGTGAAGAAGGGCCAAAGACCAAGTGGAACTCAATCAACTCCAGAATTTCTTCTCACCATGTTGACGAGAACGAGAAAACGAAACAAACGGCGTAAGAATAAAGTCATTCCGACTTTGTATGAGGAAGTTATGGGCAAAACAAGAATTTAGATTTGTCGGTTCTCCATAACTGTCAACAAGGTTTAATTGAGAAGTGTAAAGTCACCCAACTTTCTTACTATGGGCAGCCAATTTTTAAATAGTACTATAGGCACTAGCTTCGTCGATAAGGGCCACCATCATCTTCACCACTTTTCAAATACGTAAAATTAGGGTTCTTCCTGTGATGATGTTCGATGGTGGTTGTTGGATATGAAAATCGAGTTGAATGATATGGTGATACCAAATACCTTAAAACAAGGTTGATGTGTTCGGATTGTTGTTGCTATTAAAGAAGGAACTCGGGATTATAAAAGAAGATATTGTTGCTGGTAGTTGATGAACATAGTGAAGAAAATGGTTGCTGCCATAACTCTATATCTTGCTGAATAACTATATTGGCATTGTGGTGATACTCAAAGACGGATTTAAAAGCTTGGGGAAATTATGAAATTCTGCTAATGTTATTGTCATGTGTGCTACAATATACGACAACTATCAATTTTCATCAGCAGTTTGTTAAGAAAAAAAATGACTTAGTTGGAGAGTATAACAAAAAGGTACGAGCAACTATATCATCATTATTTATTTCATTTTAAATATGTTTTTATCTGTACGGGCTGATGTTAACCGTGACACAATCTCTTTCGATACTCTGGCTCTATCTCTTATCAAAAAGCTATATCCGATAAAATTAGTTTCATATTATGGCGATACTCAACGATGGATAAAATGATAAAATTTCTCATAACGAAATTAGAAGAACTTAGTTACAAGGTATAGCTAAAAAACACATGCAACAAAGTAACACATTTAAAATGATACCGACAATTATACCCAGTGATGCAGCACCGCACAAATCTAGTTTCCACCAAAAAGGAGAAAGTAAACCTGATTTGGATTATCATATGCAAACAAAATTTTGGTCGCATTGAAGGTTCCGTTCCGTGCCGATCCGTTCCGTTTCATGACGTTCCGATCCTTTCCGTGCCGATCTGTTCCATCCAAACCCTTCTGTTTCTTATATAAATAACGATAAATCAAAACCCTAACTCCGCCGCCACCACCACCACCACCACCACCAAATGGGTCGTGTAATCAGATCTCAACGTAAGGGAGCTGGTTCCATCTTCAAATCCCACACACACCACCGTAAAGGACCAGCAAGATTCAGAAGTTTAGATTTTGGTGAAAGAAATGGTTACTTAAAAGGAGTAGTAACTGAAATCATACATGATCCAGGTCGTGGTGCACCATTAGCGCGAATTACATTCAGACATCCATTCAGATACAAGCATCAGAAAGAACTTTTTGTTGCTGCTGAGGGTATGTATACTGGTCAGTTTTTGTATTGTGGGAAGAAAGCTAATCTTATGGTTGGTAATGTTCTTCCATTGAGATCTATCCCTGAAGGAGCTGTTGTTTGTAATGTTGAACATCATGTTGGTGATAGAGGGACATTAGCTAGAGCTTCTGGTGATTATGCTATTGTTATCAGTCATAACCCTGATAATGGTACATCCAGGTATATATATCTCTTTTACTTATGATGTGATTTTGTTCTGTATATTTATGTTGCATGAAATTGATGATATATGTCATGGTTTTGATCTATGATGATGATGAATTGGTGAAATTGATTTGGATTTTTTGTTAATTTGAGGGTCTTGATTGACATAGCGATAGTATCTTGACCTTCTGTTTACTGAGTTCAATAGTAGTATGTTTTGAGTGTTGAGTCCAGTATGTCGAAAAGTAGCTAAATATGTTGAAGTTATCTGTAAGTAGCTAGTTACTACATTATGATGTATGAAATTGCTGATATCTGCCAATATCTCTGATAAGTTAGTGGAATTGATCTAGATTTAGTTGATATGCAATAACATAGGAGGAATTGAATAGCCCTTTGTTTCTTCAAGCCAACCAACATGTTTAATTGTAGCTGTAGTCAATCATGCCATTGCCAAGTCCAAAATGTCCAGTATTGCTAATAAAGATTTGTAAATAGAACAAGAAACATGATTACATAGAGAAAACATGAACAATGTCCAGAAAGATGGTATGCAAACAAATCTCCCATGGTTTGATACTCGAGTTTTGTTCTATTTCAACTTGTTCAATGGGTGTAGGTCAGTAGGAATGAGGATGCTGATGAGTTTTGAATTCAGGTTGTAGATACCAGTATCTAACAACTTTACCATTCTACTAGAGAGGCATTTGCATCAGTTTAGGAATTCTAAGCTGCCTATTAGCCAAACTTGTTTGTTGATAATGAGTTGAAAGCTATGCAGATGTCTCTTTAATAGAATGATAAAGTCGTTGGATTAAGATATCCACGACTTGAGTTCGGAATTCAACAACAACCTATTTCCTACTGACCGATCAAAAAATAAAATAAAATAACTGATTTGTCAACTTTAGGATGCTTAAATGTTTCTTTTGCAAAGAAAAGCTGGTAGATGAATTAGCAGTATTTCCTTGCTGCCAAAAGTTTTGCTCTTTAAGTTATGGTGTAGTGCTGGTAGTCTTGCTTTCACAAGTTTGCAAGTTAGGCCAGTTTAGTCGTATACTCCAACCTCAGGGTTTATGCTTGAGTGTTATTGGCATGTAGAATTTACTAGCTTATTATATATCGCTTCAATATCTGGTATATTGACGAACAAAGCGGTAAGTCATTTCTTTTCCTGCTTGCCCCTCATTCACTATAAAGAAAGGCACAAACAGAAAGAATTTGACTACGCTGTTGTTCTCATGTTAATTGTTGAACTGCTTTTTGGCACTATTTCTGTTATTTTTTACTGTGCATGGTGAAATGGTGATGCTGCAACTAAAAAAGAACAGAATTCGGCTTTATCAAGTATTCATTTATAAAGCTAAATGTTATGAGCGTGGCATGCTTATGAATCTGCGCTAGAATTGTTGATAAACTTCCATATAGTCCTGTATGTTCATTGTTTGTTTGACCTGTTGTATGTTCACTGATCTTCTTGCAATTACTGTAATTAAGTGAATGTTTTTGGGTTTGGAATTAGCTAGTGTCCTTCGTTTGTCTGTCAAGTCTGAATCTCACCATTTTTTTTCAGGATTAAGCTTCCTTCTGGAGCAAAAAAGATTGTACCAAGTGGATGCCGTGCTATGATTGGCCAAGTTGCTGGTGGAGGCAGGACTGAAAAGCCCATGTTGAAGGCAGGAAACGCTTACCACAAATACAGAGTGAAGAGAAACTCCTGGCCCAAGGTTCGTGGTGTTGCTATGAATCCAGTTGAGCATCCCCACGGAGGAGGTAACCACCAACATATTGGGCATGCCAGTACTGTTCGTCGTGATGCACCTCCTGGACAAAAGGTTGGTCTCATTGCTGCTAGGAGAACTGGACGTCTTCGTGGGCAGGCTGCTTCAGCTGCTTCTAAGACAGACAAAGCTTAATTTCTTGTCTGTTTTAGTTTGTTTGAATCATATCTTTCCTAGTTTGACCCATGAGAGGTACTGTCAGAAGGATACTTTAAATTTTTATTGTCTACAGATATTAGTGTGTAGAATGATCAGATTTAAGTCTCTGTGAACTGCAAGTTTGTTGTTTGAGCAATATACTGAATCTAACAGAGTTTGATGAATTCCTCTTTGCTTAAGTCGGTTTTTTGCAAATCCATTTGCAGTTTTAAGCATATTTTCTTGAATTAGTTATACTTCGGTAAACAACCGAAAAGAAGTATGAGTGCAACTATGTTTTGTGTTTACTAAATGATCCCTCAGTATGGGTAACTACAGCAGCTCGCCTATGTCAGCTAGATAAGGCGACCGTTTGTCTGATATACGAGAGCAACCAGCCAAGGATAGGATCTGCAATTCGATCTCCTTTGCCCAAGAAAGTGTGAGCAACCAGCCAAGGATAGGATCTGCAATTCGATCTCCTTTGCCCAAGAAAGTGTGAGCAACCAGCCAAGGATAGGATCTGCAATTCGATCTCCTTTGCCCAAGAAAGTGTAGCAATTGCAAAATCTGTAATAGCACACTTTGAAACATCTTTAAGCATTCCACTGTAACTGAACCCAAGCTATCAATAACCTTGCTAGACTCATTTGTCTTCTTTTGATTCTAATGTTAAATTTGCTTGATTGGGAGCAGATTCCTAAAGTTCCAATATGTACATCACTAACCATAAGTACTCGATCGAGCAACGACTACCTGAAGCAACCCTTGGTGAAGGTAATGCTAGGAGGTTCTCATAAAATTTTGGTATGTAGCAGAAGGATTGGTGTCTACTATGTAGTGACCTCCAAAATCTGATTCTGTAAGACAGCAAGTGTTTGTAGTCCAACGGTTAGGATAGATACCTTCCAAGCAATGGATCCTGGTTCGACTTCCGGCAGATGCAATCTAAACTATTTTAAGTTATCCATTTGCTATCAGTATTTGCTCGACTCTGTCATGGAGTTTTGACTCCCACTACGTACCACAATTCCATGGTAGAAAAAGTGCCCTCTATTTTTCCACGGAGGTTGTTCTCGGTGTCGTGAAGAAATCTACTGCCACACTTCCAGATTCTAGATCACATTTCTTTGGCCTGTGTCGGGTTTATAGAAGATGGGCGTGTTTTGATAAACACGGCAAGGATTAAGTGTACAAGGCCTAATGCAACTGTGAAAAACTCCAACTCTGGAGAAAAACTATAAAGAAGCTTCTAGACAAGAAACTGTGAAGCTTGCTATATTCGATGTTGTTGTAAGTGGTGGGAAAAACATAGAAGAGATGGTTGTAGTGGGAAAAGATAAGATATTGCTTTGACAGGCTAACTGGACTTCATGGGAGGGTTGAGAAATCTTTTGATAAGTTTTTTCAACAAGTCGTTTCTACATTGATGACTTAATAACAAGGATTAATAATCGTTCAAAAGAAAAACAAGGACGAAGAGTAAAGAGAAACCTTTTAGATAGATAAGCTGTATTTAGTGAATTCAATGGTTAACGGTTCCAACATGAAAGACGGAAAGAAAAGGATGACATCCCGGTGAGATCTTCAGCTCAAACTAAAAAGGGATGGCGAAATCGGTAGACGCTATGGATTTGATTGGATTGAGCCTTGGTATGGAAACCTACTAAATGATAACTTTTAAATTCAGAGAAACCCTAGAATTAAAAATAGGCAATCCTGGAACAATTACTGATTTTACACCTGCAAAATAAAGATTAAATACAAAAAACAAGATGACGGCTGAGTCACGACCAGGTCTCTCTTTTTAAGACGTTTCGTGGCTCTGCCTTAAGTTTTTTGTACAAGCAGTCCCCAGGATAAAACAACCTAGAAGACTCTTTTTCAATCTCTCATGCACACTATGAGAAATTGAATACTTTCACTCTTTGTAATCTTGCTCAGAACCCTAGTCTCTTGATTCACGGTTAAACAAAAACAAAAACTTGTATACGCTCACCTGAGTTCTAAGTTTATCAGCATCAAATTCTTTACCGATCAAAAAATAAAATAAAATCATCTGAATTGAATGGATTAATACTCATCTTCTCCTTCATCTTCAATGGACAACTCTATTTCTCCATCCCCCATGTACCTTCCAGATTTTAATGAAACTAAGGTTTCAAAGTAGCTTATACCATTAGTTATGCGTGTATCATGAAGATTTGATGCTCTAATACTTTCATGCTTCGGATCATATATAAATAGTCGTTGAAAACCAGAAAAAAAAGTATCTCTCCATTCTTAAAATACCACATAGACCTCAAATCTAAAGCGTGAGCCAGAATGCTATTATGGTTAATGATACAACGTTTCGTCCAAGATTCTCCAACTCCTTACTCTTGCATTACCCATACTATAACTTGATGTCCCTCATAATTATAATAATGATCATCGACAACACAAAGGTACCCTTCCAACACCCCCGTACAGAAGCAATACCCTTTATCCACAACTTCTTTAGGTAGTTGTATATGATTGGATCTTTCATTGCTGATATCAAAAGAAATTATAAAACTGGGACGATAGGTTTCGTTTAGTGCACATAACCAATGAAAAGCTCCATTGAGAAAGCACCCCAGATTGCTTCTGAATCATTCCACTGGAGGAGATATTTTGAATCTTCTTCCACGAATTTGATCCTAATGTATACACTAGGATTGCATGAGTGCACATTTCATAGCCGAAAGTTACTAAAGTTACTGTTTGTACCCTATATTAAATAGCCATAAAGCCCGCTAGTTAAGTCCGTCTAGTCCAAAAAAAGGTTCCAGAAGTCTTGCTTTTTTACTTACATGTGAAGTTTATCTCATAATTAGGGTTAAACATAAACTATATAAATACATGAGATCTAGATCCTAAAAGGAGAACGCTTTCAAAGGTTAGCTAACCTAGAGAAGAATTATTGTAATGCTTATATCATTAAACATCTCTCCCCAAGGGGATTCATTCGTGGATGTAGGCACAACTCGTCGAACCACGTTAAATTTGTGTCTTCTCTATTTATTTTTAATTCGTTCTCTAACCCTATTTTACATCATCATCATCAAATCAATCGTGTTTTGTACCTAAAAGTAATTTTCGGTACAAACATTGGCGTCGAATAAGGGGATTCTGTAAAAAAATCGTGTTTTCCCATTAAGAAAAGTTCAGCAAAAATCATGTACGAGATTCCTTAAAAAATCAAAGAAAAAATAAAGTTAGGGTTTGAAGAAAACATTGTGAAAACAGTAGCAGAAAATGTTGCCAAATCCCTAGAAAGAATAACATTAATAAGTGTTACAAAAGCGTAACAAAGAATTAAAAAACACGCATCTCACTCATCCGGCCCTCCCGTACAACTCTTGATCCAGACCGTCCGATCAGATCCAATCGTCCGTCTAGCAACGTTCCGTAAAGCGATGGATAATCAACGCACATGTCAGCGGCACGTGCGTGCCACATCATCAATCTCTTCCCAGTCACCGACACAAGTCGTTAGGCCAAGGCAACGGCGATTCATCGCCAAGTCAACACAGTCACGATCAACTGGACTGTAGCAACATCAATCTCTTCCTCGCCAAGTCGTTAGGCCAAGGCAACATCAATCTCTTCCCAGTCACGATCAACTGGACTGTAGCAATTACAGGCGTGCTGCTTTTTGACAATATTTGCATCGAAATATTAGGGTGTATACTCTCCCCTCTTAATCCTATAACTCGTTGTAGGATTAAAAAGTTTGGGTTTCCCTTTGTTGGGATTTCTGGAAGCTGAATTCCGCATTGCATGTAGGTGCTACGTAACTCGCCCCCAATCATATGAAGTGTGACGCAACTCGCCCAAAATAACTACTTTATATACTGAGGTGTCATATATCTCGCCCCCAAGCGATAGTCATCGCGGTTGGAGTGATATGCAACTCGCCCCCAGTAGACAATTAGTGTCATGCTGCTTAATGCTCGCACAAGGGTACACTTCCTTGCTGCATCTCGCTCGCACATGTAATGAAGGTGAATGTTTTCTGCTATCTGAAATTTGTGCAGGGGGCCAGTCCTACTATTCCAGATCCGCGCAGAATTGAGATGTGTGCATCTTCCCATGTCTTGGCATGTGAAAACGGTCGCCACATTGAAAAATGCTCATATGATAAAAATATGCATCATAATGCGAAATTATGTAGAAATATTTAAAACGCGTACATACCTTATGTGAAATAATATTGCGACTTGTTGATATGGTGATAAAGATTTTAAACGAACTCTAAAATTGACGAAATTGCTGGAAAATTCTCACACAACAACATTAACGAACTTTGAACTCGATCGTGTTGCGGACATAAGGTCAAAACAACAGGTATCACAAACTGTTTTTGAAATCTTAAACGAACTTTGAACTTGATTGTTCTACGAACAAAAAGTCAACATAACAAGTTTCACAAATTTGAACTCGAACATGTTGCAGATTATACATCAACGCAATGGGTTCAACGAACTTTGCTATAACAACATCCACGAGCCTTGAACTCGATCATATTGAGGATCGAACATCCATGCAATAACTTCCACGAACTTCATGGTGTAAGAAATTAAAAGACGCTCACAACGAGCCAAAAGTCACTCAATCCGGATATCATACATGGGAGATATAACGAGTCAAATCCGGGGAGTTGGATCGGTCTTGGACGGAAACATCTGAAGGCATACGGAACTGGGGCTAAAAATCCAAGGGGTAATTAAAATCCACAAATTTGTAAAATTGGGGGGTGAAACATCCAGTCGGTTTGGCTTATGGCTTAACGGCTCGTCTTGGTGCAGGCGACTCGGATGGGGGATCAGAGTTTCTGCTCCATAGGATGACTCTTTGATCATAGTTTCTTAGGGTTTGACAGATATCAAAGATGAACTTTTCAGGCAGATTAATCGCGAACAGTTGATACAAAAGGTTGGACACACAATCAAACAATTCTGACGAACTTTTAAACAACAACTCCAACGAACTTTGGATTTGAACATGCGGACCGACAATACCTGGCAACAATTTCTACGATCTTTACAGTGACATAATTTTTGCGAACTTCGAACTGCGACGATTTCTGCGACTACATCCAGACTCCTTTATCACGAACATAATTGTTGGTTTTTGCTAACTTTTCTCATATGGGAAAACACGTTTCTCTTTATCGTTCCCCTTAGTCGGCGCCAATGTTTTTTGGGAAAAAATATATCGATCTTCACCCTAAACAATCTCAATGATATTGATAGTTGATCTGCTCCTCCTGGTAATTAAGATGGGAAGAACCTGTAAAACACAAAAAAGAGGCTCCGATGCCTAAATCAATATTTATTTTCTGCTAGAGTTTTTAGGGTTAGATATTGTACCTCTTAGGGTTTAGGTGCTATATATTTATAAAATTGAGCAGACTTGTCTGTCAAGTAATCTGGAATGTTCCAGAACCTTATTTTAAGGTTTTTGAAAGTAGACCGATGAGAATGGACCAGTGAAAATGGGCCGCTTTTAGCCGATATTTATGTCCAAATGTTAGGTACACACAATTACAAACTTGTAATCGTTAATCTTATAATCATAATCCAAAGCACATTGATGGGAACATAGCCGGCTAGTTGGTGCTTTTGGTAGTTTCTTGTATTCTCTTGTGGCTGGGTTCCAAAGACAAATCCTTCCTTTATTATTAGTCCGGAAGTTTAAGCAAACCAAACCATTACAAGAACACAACAAGTCAATAGAAGTGTGAGGTGTTGATGAAAATATTTAACCACCTTTAAACAACACGTCATCCGCATCATCACTTTCACTCAACGACGATAATGATTCATAACCTATTGAGTGCACTTCATATTCTTCCCAAATTCTGACAATATTATAGTAAGGCGTTAAACTTAGAAAATTGTCTCTGTGGGTAGTAAGATTAAGGTGCATATCAACAAAAGTAGGGTTAGAGATGAGTTCAGACCAGTTCTTGCAAACACGCTTACAAACAAGCAATGATTTCACTGGTAATCTCAAAAGGATGTCATGGACAATGTTGTGTGAGGCGCGAGGCGAGGCGAGGGGCCAAGCCCTTCGCCTCACGCCTTTAGCGCCTAGGCGACCAGAAAAAAAAGTAGTAGCTCCCGCCTGTCAGTGAGGCGCCTCCTTCACGTTTCGTGCACCTTTGGCTCTTTTAACAACATAGGTCATGGATGATCTCCTCTGTAATGCTCGACATCTTTTATTCGATCATGCACAGTAAAGTTTCAAGGATTAAGAGAGAGCTTTGCTTGAAATCAGAAGCAAGAGATGACAAAGTGTTTATTTATATATAGATAGAAACAACTTTCTTGATTATCAAGCAAATTAAACGGAACTTGTATAAAAACAAACTCTTAGTTGTTGTTGAACTCGTAATAGGAAACCATTACAAACAAGCAAACTGCTTCAAATATAAATTATAACTAACAAATTTATTGATTATTATTCGACTTCGACATAAATTTCACTACATCTCTAACAAGGCAATAATTTGACACAGCTCTGAAAGGCCCAGGCTAGCTAGATATCTTCCTATGTAAATACTATTTCATAAAAATACAAACCAGGCCGCAAAGCGTTTGTAGTCCAACGGTTAGGATAATTGCCCTCCAAGCAATAGACTCACAGTTCGAGGATCCTGTAACTGTTGAATGGATCACACATTGTTACATTGCTGGTCTTCTGCAAAAGTATATGCAAAGTGGTGGGAAGAAGTACATAGAGATTTTATAATACATTGTTACAGTAGTACGGCATTTTTTACAGATAAAATTCAAATACTTCAATTAATAAAAATCTCTGACGATCTTCGGCCTTCTATTATGTTTTAGTTGACGAAGCGTCCACTCTATACGTTCTTGAGCAGTTTTTCCAGGATTTTCAAAAGTTGTTATACTCCTTTGATTATTGGGTTTCAAAATTATAATGCTCCTTTGTTTTTTCGCTGTAGACAAGAAAAAGAAGAAGTTAATACTACATATTCAGTCAATACCGAATTCAAATAAACATACTAACAGGACTTACCATTCCTTATGCTTTGATACCAGCACGCATCTTCTCGACAGCAGCTTCAAGTCTTGATTCTGAAAAATCATACGCTTGTTGTTTGTTGATGTTGGTATCTTCAACAATGTGTGCAGTACCAAATAAAGTGGTTTTCTGATTGAATACTTGTGCCATGATTAGTTGTAAACCCTCTTTTCTTTGCGTAAAATCTCTTCTCTGCTTCTTCTTTCTTATTTCCTAATTGCTATGCTTTCAATCTCCTCGTAGAAAAGAAATATGTGTTGGTCTGGTTTCGGCTCTAGTCTATATATAAAGACCAAAAACTACTTTTAGCAAGTCTTAGAAAGGGGATTTTAGGCTCAGGTAAAAAAAAATATTCTTACTGTCTGGTCTAAAATATTTTTCAGTTTCTGTGACACTCATAATTATTTGAAATTATGAAAAATATCTGAATAACTCGTGATGCATCATATTTTTTCAAGGATATAATTGGTAACCAAACTAGAATATAACATAACTAAAAATCCGTGTCTTGGAATTTTACACATTTTATCTCGTTAGAAACCTTTTAAAGAGATCTACACAACGAGTACAAACAACAATACCAAATTTAGAATTTTTACGAAAAAATCGGAGGTGTTTGTCCTTTTAGGCACACATTTTGAAAATTGGATACATTATAATTATACAACCACCACAAAAGATGCATAACACATTATGCAACCATATTTTGGTTTATGCATCCATTAATTTTCCTTTGTAACTACTAAATCAATGTATATGCCTAAAAAATCATTCCAACAAAAAAAAATGATGCATGATAAATTATGCAACCACCACAAATGATGCATAACACATTGTGCAACCATATTTTGATTCATGCATCAACTAATTTGGTTATGCAACCACTGATTAAAGCGGTATATATACCTCGAAAATAACATTCCAACAACAAAAAAAGATACATAAATGCAATGTTATGCAATTATTTTTGTAGCTGCATAACAGAGTATGAAGCCATTTTTTGATTGATAATAGTACTAAAAACAAAATGGATGCACAATACAATATGTTGTTATTTTCTCGACTGCATAACAGATTATGCAGCCTTTTTTGTAGCTGCATAACAGATTATGCAGCTATTTTCTCAACTGCATAACATGTTATGCCGTCATTTTTATAGTTGCATAACAAATTATGCAACCATTTTTTGGTTGATAACAATGCTAAAAACAAAATGGATGCATAATGCAATATGCTGCCATTTTCTCGACTGCATAACAAATTATGCAACCTTTTTGTAGCTGCATAACATATTATGCGACCATTTTCTCGACTATATAACAGGTTATGCAGATATTTTGTTAGCTGCATAACAGATTATGCAACCATTTTTTTTGTTGATAACAGTACTAAAAACAATAAAAAAAAATAATCAAATGAGATGTCTCACTGCTGCTAGGAGAACTGGACGTCTTCGCGGACAAGCTGCTTCAGCTGCTGCTAAGACTGATAAACCATAAGTTCTTAACTGTTTGGCTGCTTTTATTAGTTTGTTTGGATATTTTGAATATGTCTTTCATAGTTTGACATTGAGAGGTACTGTGAGAAGTATACTTTTAAAATTTTATAATCTGCAGATAATATTGGTGTTTATTTAGAATGATGAGAATTAGGTTTCTTTGTGAACTGCGAGTTTTTTGTTTGAGAAATATACCGAATCTAACAACACAATTTGATGACTTACTCTTTTAAAGCATGTTTTCTTGAATCAATATCCTATGCTAAACAACCAAAATAAGTTTAAATGCATCTATGAGGTATATTGGTAACATGATCTGCTAAACCTTTATCCGAGCCTTCTGATCCAATTTTACCCTGGCAATCAAGGGTTTCTTCTGTTGCTTCCCAAGATTGTTTGTTATGCTAGGATATAATAACATCTCCAAAGCCGCTCAATCATGCTGCTGCTGCTGCTTATTAGTGACTTACAACGCAGCTACATTGATATGCAAATCAGTAAGTTGAGCTCTGTTGACTAACAAGTGTAAGCGTTTGTAGTCCAACGGTTAGGATAATTGCCTTCCAAGCAATAGACCCGGGTTCGACTCCCGGCAGACGCAAATGAATTTCTTATATTTATGAAGATGCGGATGGGACTTCTTAAAAGTCAAGAAGGCTATATCAGCTCTTTTTAACTCAACTTACTGTTGCTTTTGTTATTGGTTAATGAATAGTTAATAGGGTAGATTTGTTTTCAATCTGTTAGGGCATCCACAGTGGACGAGCATATCCAAAGATTAAAGAATAAAATTTTTAGTCTTTGGTCCGACCCAAGAATAACGGTAAATGATTGGGCGGTGCTCCAATATAACGCCTGGTGTTGGGCGGTTTTCCAGTGTATCGCTTGTTGAGACGGGCGTGATCCTAGCGTAACGCTTGCGCAAGGCGGACGTCTAGTTGAACGCTTGATGTGGGGCGGGAACGTAAGATAACGCCTGATGGTGGACAGTCTCCTAAGACCACGCCCAAGAGACGGGCGGACCACTAGACACACGTTTGATGGGCGGTGAGCCAGCATCACGCCTGATCGAATTGTACATGTGCGAGAGAAGTGTGTGCGGTAAAAAATGGGCGATGCCCTAACGTCCCGCCTATAAAACCCAAACGGACTCCTACAATACCGCTCCATTACCAAGCGGACTCCTACCAATACACTAGGTGTAGTACACCAGGTGTAATTCAATTATTACCAAGCGGACTCCTAGTAATACACTAGGTGTAATTCAATTATTACCAAGCGGACTCCTAGAAATACACTAGGTGTAATTCAATTTCTACCAAGCGGACTCCTAGTAAGACACTAGGTGTAATGTGATGTTAAATGATGTTGGGCGGAGGATCAGCGTAACGCTCCATGTTGGGAGGAGCCTTAGCATTACGCTTGGACCAAGCGGTATTCTAGCGTTACGCTCCAATAGGACGGGGATTTGGTTACCCGCCGGACGTGATCCTAGACGCTCGCTCCATCAGGCGTAGTCTTGATCAGCCTAGTCCTAGTTACCGCCCGTGTTTTTAAGCGTTGTGTTAGAATGACGCTTGATGCCACCATCAGGCGGACGCCTACAAAACCACCCGACTAAACCAAGTTTAGTCCACCACTTCTACTCTTTAGTCCGTGAAATGGTCGTCCGAATGTGGACGCGGACTGGTTCCAAAATCATACTTAGTACATTTGGCAATATTCAGACCCCAAAAAAAAATAATGCTAGCTTCAGTTGCTGCTATACCATGTACCATCTGCACCACCAATGCCACCGTGGGTTTTTTTGTTTCCCAACATCATTGAGTTGATAATGCAGTATCGTTGTTGTCATGCCAATAGTGAATACTTCCCTTTGTTTTCCTTTCATAAACCTAATTCCCTTGGTTTAACTCAATATCATAACAGCAGACATACAAATGTTTATCTTCGTGGTCTTTATAGGTAAACACGATTTTTCATTTTGGATCCATGACAAATAAAAGAGAGCAATTTGTCCAACGTTGATACTTCAATAAAACTAGTGACGATCGTGATTCAGCACTAATACTCGTACTACTTCTATTCAGCTCTTGTGAAGCGACTGGTTCGTAAAATCCAGGAAGATCTATTTCAAGCATGGTCTAAAGCTTGACACCCTTGATCTCTTTGGTATGCTATAGACACATTTTAGTGTCTAATTTGCACCTTAATTTCTAGTAAGTTAGTATTCGATTTTGCGTTTATTACGTGTTTTTATGCTTTTATAGGTATATAGAATAATAGAGATTTGTGGAAAAATTGGCTCAAAAAGTGATAAAGGCACCCAAGGACAAGTGTTATTGGCACCCCAAGAATGGATAAGGGACACCCCAGAATCGGCCGAGTCAACTCAGTCAACCCAGCGGGTCAACTCAGCCCGAGTCGCCGATCCAGCTCATCGGGTTTCATGTTCCAAACAGAAAAAGGAACTGGATATGAATTTACGGATTTTTTGTGGTTGTTTTTCGATTATTAAGAGACCCAATTGCAAGTAGAATCTCATACAAGTTATAACACGTCGAGAAACAGCAAAGAATCCCGAAGAATTAGCTCAGAAATTGTGAACTTGGCCGGATTCCTGTTTTGATTAGGAATCGAATTTGGGAGTTGTTTGAGAGAGTTCTATTAGGTTTAGAACTCTCCCTAGGGTTTGTAGACCATATATAAACCAAGAGAAGCCAAGAGAAAATGATACGCAGCCCTAGAGATCAATTCAGAGAAATTCCGGCCATCTCCGTCACCGTCCGATCATCTGCTGATCACCGGCCGGCGTGTTCTTCATTCAGTCATCACCATGGAAGACGACTCAGCAACGTCTACATCTGTTGCTGATTCAAACTGTTCTGTTGCCTATTCTTTCTTTTCCTTTGTTGCTTAGAACTTTCTGTAACAGCGGAACCATCTCTGGATACACTTATAAACGTTTCTGTTCAGCTGTTGCACCATTATTCAACCTTGTAATCAATATTTTGAGCAATGAAAAGATCTTTTGAGCAAGTTTTCTCCACCATGAGCTAAGTTTATTTACTGGGATGATGGAGGAGATTTTTCTCTCAATTTTATGTGGTAATTCTATTTTTGATTAATTATTTACAATTCTTTACTTGTTAAAATTGCATAGTTTCGGAATAGAAAAACGGTTTTCATTCAGTAGTAGTGTTTTTGTTTGATGGGTCATGCTGGGTTGACAACCTCTGATGTCCCATGCTTATGATTTACCTCTGCTTGTTTGCATAAAAACCTATTTTGGCAATATTTGAGTTTAATTTATTTAAAAGAATTGCATGATTAATCACATAAATTGTTGGAAATAACTGATTCCTGGTTTTCTCCATATTTTCTAAAAACTATCTCTAGTTTATTTTCCTGATTTTTATTTAATTAGATTAAGTCCATTATTTTCTAAAATCATTACCTTCACAAATTCGAGTCGAACACTTTATTTACCACTATTCTAAAACACATCAGCTAAGCATGACTAATCACTGCCATCAAAGCTATCATACCCATCCTCATCTTCGTTATGGCTATATTCACTTCATGTTGATGCAGCTGGTCCATAATCATCAGAATCATTGCTATCATATGTATGTTTATCTTCTTCACACCCTGCAACTTCCTCATCTTCCACTTCCATTAGTTCTCCCTTTACATCTCCATTCAATTATCTCTTTGGCAGAATCAATATTCAGATGTTCCTTCATTATTCTTGCAAATATTGGTGGGCTTGCTTTCTTGGCCAAGTTAAGCTAATATTGCACATCCTAATCCATTCATCCTCCTCCTCATAACCACGACTACCATTCTTCTTCTTCTTCTTCAAATACCACAACTGCACCGGATGATGTATCGAATCCGAATGGAAAAGCAGTAGCAATCCTCCCATCTCGAGCAGGCCGCGGTACTTAAACAAGTGAGATACAGCCTTTATGGGGAGTTTAATTGTAGACACTTTTCTCGTGCTAGCATCAAGTCTGAGTAATTTTCCACATTCTTTTGATTCATTTGAACTAAGATACTCGTGTGTTTTTTTCCTGCATATCCAATGTAAACAAAAATCTACAGAAACAGGTCTACAAAAAGTATCTATCTCGAAATCTTTAAAATGGTCAGCCATTGAAACATAACTCCATCCCATATCACTGAGGATACCAATTTTTCGAGCAGAATATGCAACCACTTTATATTTTGATATGATCGGGTCATAAGCCAGAATAACATTAGGCAACGTTTTGGCATGACATGTGCGTCGTGCTGTGCCCATATACAACCAGCTAGCTGTAACCAGATTATAAATGTAATAATCACATCCAACAATCACATGAAAAGATGAAGCAACTCTGATATGAAGCTCAAGAAGTTTCTACATATAATTGTGGATTCACCGGTTTACCCCGTGATATAAATATGATTCCAACAGAATGGTTCTATTTTTTCCTCCAATTATTAATGGTGCACGATCCGTGATATTTTCAATCTGCTGTTTGTTAACTGTCATATCCACCTTGTGCTCTCAAACTCACTAAATCTATTCAGAATGTGAATAAACATGCTCTTAGGGACTGGGTCTAGAATCATGGTATATTTCGCAATTTTCAGACCCATATATAAAAACATCAACATCAAATGGAGAACATCCTGGTTTATTTTTTAAGTCTGGATCAGGATCTATAACTTAGAAGAACATAGTTCAGGAATGGTATAAAAAAAAAATAGAAAGACCTGACCTCATTGCTGATTTATAACATGTTAGATATAGCTAGTCATCTTAACAAGGCAGATTATAAGTATATTTTTTAGAAGATTTGATAGAAACAGATTATGTTTTAGATTAGAGAATTCAAACATTATGAGTGCATTCAGCACAAAACTCATTTATAAGCGAAAGCTATAGAAGCTGAAAAACAAAATGAACCAGTTAATGCTAGCGTCAGCTCACCACCAATGCCGTAGAGGGTGTCTTTGTTTCTTCAACATCCTTGAGTTGATCACGCAGTAGTGTTGTTGCCGTGCCAATAGTGAAGAAGATTTTGATTTCCTGTTTTCCTTGCATAAATCATTTCCCCTTGGTTTAACTCTATATCATAAGAGCAGACATACATGAGTTCATCATTATTGTCTAAATAAGTAAACATGATGTTGCATTTTGGATACACGACAAATATAACCGGGCAGGTCCAGCTAAGATGCTTCAATAATACCGGTGATGACCGTGATTTAGCGCTAATACTAGTACTTCTTTTAAGCTGCTTTAAGCTTATCTCTGTCATTAAGTTAATATTGTGCATCATAACCCATTCATCTTCCTCATAACCACGATTACTTTTCCTTTCCTTCAAATACCACAACTGCACTCCATTATGACCCGAAGTGGAATAGACAAGCCATAGCAATCCTCCGGTCTCGAGCAAACCAAGGTACTTAAATGACCAAAAATATTGTGAAGTCTTTACAGGGAGTTTGATTGTAGACATTTTTTCAGTACTAGCATTAAGTCTAAGTAATTCTCCGTATTCTTCTTCGTAATCCCTCTTTGTGCATATCCAGTGTAAGCAATAATTTATGAAAACGGGTTTACAATAAGTATCTATCTTAAAATCTTCTAAATGGTCAGGCATTGAGACATAACTCCATCTCTTGTCACTGAGGATATGAAAATTTGGATCGGAATATGCAACCACTTTATATTTTGATATGATCGGGTCATAAGCCAAGAAAACACCATCATAAGCGTACCACCTTCCAGCCTTTGTGCCCATATATAACCAGCTAGCAGTAACCAGGTTATAAACATAATATTTATCCCCAAAAGATATAAGCAACATACCATCCGAAGAAGAATATTCAATATTAATACGTATAGAACCACCAAAATTTCCTTCTGGTAGTCGAAAGGGAATTAACTTCTCTTCCTTGGTATCAAAATCAAAGAAAACAAAATTATATGCGGTTGTTTCTTCTTTGTCCAGAGGTTCAAGGGAGATGAAACCTCTTCTTGGACTAGTTTTATATAGTGAACACAAAGATATGAATAAAGGATCATCACGGAATAATTTGTTCCATAGTTTACATACGCACCTAAATCGATACAAATCCTTACCACCACCAGGAATCCTTGTGAGTATATCGTAGATTATGATGTCATGAGGAAGATGAACTTTATCACCTTTGGATGTACTCGAAGAATTGTTGTTGCTGTTCATAACCATGAGCGTACTCATTATTCGACCAAGAAGAAAAATACTGTAATGTTAAGGCAATTCAGTGACGTGCTTTATATAGAAAAAAGAAGCATGTCTTGTAGACACAAGGTTTAGGTCAACTATTTTGTCTAGGATCCGTCCACTAATAACCCAGATCATCCATAACGAAAGTTATTTAAAGCTTAGTTTTAGGGCCACCAACTTTCGAACTTAGGGGCACCCTATAAGGTCGTAATGAGGAAATATAAAGAAGGTGACCTTATTATATGGTCAAACATTTCATATGCCTACAAAAAAAAATAAAAAAAATAGGTGATAATTTGGTAAATTAGGTTAGGTTTTCATAAATATTTTATTGTGAAGAATAAAAAAATATGTAGTCCGATTTTTTTTTCTTTATCAAGAATACAAAGATTACCTCGAGAACAAAAAGTACTTAAAAGAACACGATACTATTTCATCAAAAAGACGATAAACATCTTAAAGGTTGCACAGTGAGGTGTTTTTTATGTCCGGACCAATGGCGGAGACAGCTTAGTGTAATGGTGTGCATTTGTATTTCCTGCCTAGCTGTCTTTTAAACCTAAGCCTAATTTGAAGATTTTTTTAAAAATTAAGCCTATCTATAAGCCTATTTTAGTTTCTTTGCTTCCCGGCTAATGGGTAAGTAAACTTTTGCACCCCAAATTTAGAAGTCTTGGCTCCCCCTTTGGTCCAAACCCAGGGTTAGACCGAATAAAAATTATAGGCCGAACCCACCAATGTACTCCCGGATCTAAAGAACACATGTTCAGACTTTAGACTATTAACTTTGTACTTAACTGCCTAAACCTTAAGTTATTCAGAAAACAAAAATCAACAAGTAAATGTGTGAATGTTGAGATACTTGGGGGAAAGAAAAAAAAGAAAACTGTCCAAAATTTAAAAAGAATGGATTTGAAATTTTGAACCTTCATTTTGTTTTGTATAATGAAAGAAAGATATTTTATTCACTTTCTATCAACTAAATTCCATTATTTGACGTAAGTTTGTTCGCCCATTTTCTTTCAACAAGCGTTTGTAGTCCAACGGTTAGGATAATTGCCTTCCAAGCAATAGACCCGGGTTCGACTCCCGGCAGACGCAACTTTTGATACTTTTTTTTCTTCTGAAGATGGTGGATGGGACTTCTTTAAACTCAAGACTTTATTAGCTTTTGAGAAATTTTGTGTTTGGGTCGTAGGTTTTGGTATGGTAGAGTGTTTGGGTCGTAAATTTGTCCAATGATGTGTTTGGGTCGTAAGACCGTCAGTCAACACGGTCAAACTAACCGACCGTTAGTCCAAAAAATTACAAGTTTACCATTCCGTCAAAGTACCCATCAATCGCAAAAATTCGGCAAAGATTCGCTGTATCATTTTTTGATCAAAAAATCGCCGTTTTTTGAGCCGATTTTTTCAATTAATCGCCGATTAATTCAAAAAATCTCTGTTGCCTTTTGTTATTACGGGTTTTTTGGTTTTTTTGGGTTTTTTAGAAGTTGCTTCTTCCTTTGCTTATTCCTCCCTGCAAAAAAAAAAGAAAAACAAGAAAAAGCAACGATCAATCAAGGGTTTGTGGGTATTAATCGATTATCAACACTAAGATTAAGCCAATGATGAACAAAAGTGTATCTAGGTAAGTAATTTTGATAATTTTATGTTTGGTTTTTAGGGTTTTAACAATGGGTAGTAGAGTTTTTAAATCTATACTTTGATCTTGCTTCTATGATTGTGATTGATTTGTGATTTGAATGAAATCATTTGAATGAGATCAGTTATATATTGGCATGGAATGGCCAACATTTATTCATTGTAGGAAGTACTTGAGAGATTTAGCAATTAAGAGGCATTTTAGTGTTAAAAAGATAATGAATACTGAAAAAAGGCAAGAATGGAGATGTGCAGCGGAAGGATGTACTTGGAGAGTTAACTGTTATCCAACCTTTGATAAGATCACATTTAGGTGCAAATCTGGAGAGTTGAAACATAGTTGTAAACCTAAAGGTGTGTGCTCTTTTTTCATGTCTCCTTATTTTGTGTCTCATTATGTTGTGCTTATTAAAATCTTGATGTTTGTTGTTTGTATACAGGTTTGAAAAATTCTATGGCTAATGCAAGATGGGTTGCTTCAAAGATAATGGGGTATGTTTCTGACCACATTGACTGCAAGCCTTCACATATTAAAGATAGGGTGAAGAGAAAGTATAAAGTAGATATCTCATATTGGACTGCTTGGCATGCTAGGCACATATGTTTAGAAAAGGTTTTTGGGTCATTTGAAGATAGTTATAGGCAAGTACCAGAACTGTGTAGACAGATTCAATTAGCAAATCCAGGCAGTGTTGCAACTTGGAGTAAAGAAGGTGTGAATGAACAATTTGCAGGGTTGTTCATTATGTACAAGGCTAGTCTAGATGGTTTTCTTAATGGTTGCAGACTGATTATTGGATTAGATGGTACATTTTTAAAAGGGAAGTATGCAGGAATGATCTTGGCTGCTATGGCTTTGGACAACAATAATGGTATATTTCCCCTTGCCATATATTTTTGCAGAAACGAATGCAAGGAAACTTGGAATAAGTTCTTGTCTATTCTTGCGCCACATGTGACCATTCAAGATAAGCCAATTACATTTATTTCTGATCAGCAAAAAGGTATTACACCAGTTTTTTAGCAATGCACATTCTTAGTTAACATTGTTGTAATTTGATGATGCTTTTTGTTTTAAGGTTTGATTGATGGTGTGGCTAGAAAATTTGCACATGTCAAACACTATCATAGGTTTTGCTTCAGACACTTGTACAAGAACATGAAGATGAAGCACCCTGGCGCTTATTTAGAGGAACTTGTTTGGAAGGCAGCAAAAAGCTACAACGAGATAGATTACCAGTTTTGGATGCAACAAGTGGAAGACTTGAATCAAGAAGCCAGAACCTGGTTAGAATCTCATCCAAAGGAAGAATGGACAAGGCACAAGTTTGATCATACTTCTAGATGTGAGCATATCACTAACAATTTCAGCGAGTCTTTTAACAAATGGATTCTTAAATTGAGGGCAATGCCTATATGCAAGTTAGTGATGGAGTTTGAGAAACTAGCCATGCAAATTTTTTACAATAGAGAGCAACTAGCCCTCACTTGGGATCAAGATAGGTTAATAGAGAGAGCTGAGAATAAATTGAAAAGGCACAGAGAGAATGTGCATTGGTTTAAATGTTATCCATCGACTAGAACTGTTTGGTTGGTTGAAAATAATGAGAGTATGACTTGGAAAGTGGACTTGACTAAGCATGAATGCAAATGTGGAGCATGGCAAGTTGGTGGTGTGCCATGTGTGCATGCAATGGCTGTCATTTTAGAATTAAATGAAGATGAGTACAGGTAATTCCTAAACTAATACATGTCTTTTTGTTACTTTGTGTCTAAAAATTCTTACTTTGTGTTACTTTATGTTCGTTTACAGTTTTGTGGATCAATGTCATTTTGTTAGCAAATACATGGCAACTTATGCTGGCAATATAGAGCCAATAGCCAATCCGGTATATTGGCTTGAGGTATGATTTCTATCCAATATATTTTGTGTTTCATTTAACTAATCCAACAGAATGTATAAATATGAACTTAATATTGCCAAATATAGGTCCCTGATGTTTACAAGGTAAATCCTCCAAGAATCGTAAGACCAGTTGGTAGGCCAAGATCGCAAAGAAGGCGAGAGAGGAATGAGCAACTTGGAATACAAAGGGGAATGAAACAATGTGGAGTTTGTAAAGAGTGGGGCCATAATAGAACTGGTTGCAAATTTCAACCTGAGGGTCATCCATCCAATGTTGGTAAGTGGTAGCTATCAGAATCTCTTTTGTACATTTCACTTTCTTGAACTGTGAATGAACCATATGTTAATCCATGACACCAGTACCTAGCTCATCCATCTAATGTATGATGTATTGGTCTTAGGTGTCCATATATATCGTGGACCACATGATAGGAGGCCTCTTATCAGTGATGGAGCCGCAATACCTAGACCAACACCTACATCCAGAATATATATCACTACAGGTATTAGGACAACTAATGGAGGAGTACCTAGAGGTGGAATTCCACCTATGGCTGACATTCCAATTGGTAGAGGGAGACCTGGTGCTATTGCAAGAGGTAGAGGTGGTGCAGCTGGTACTACAAGTGCAGCTGTAAGAGAAAGAGGGGGTGGTGTTGCAAGGGGAAGAGGAAGAGGTACTCATAGTGCTACTGCATCTCAATCATCTCATGCATCATCTCAGGCATCTACAATCACACAACAGCCTACTACATCAACAAGGCCTGCTTCCCTTTTGGGGCACAATCAAGACCAGCCACAGCTAAAGAAAACCAACAATTCTACTTTTGGGGTTAAATGGTATTAGTATTAAACTTTGTTTTTTGTCTTGTCAAACCAAATACTCTACTCTACAATTGTATAACTTGTTTAAATCCTTAAAAATCTTATTTTGTTGTGATGCCAATTTGTTTTTTGTTAAGTTTTCTTGTTATGGTGGTGAATGCAATGGTAAATATTTAACACAAATTTGTTAAAAAAAAAAAAAAAAAAAAAAAAAAAAAACGTAATAAGCAAATGATGCAGAGAATTTTTGACGTTTTTTTGACGAATTTCTGACGTTTTTTTCGCCGATTTTTTGAATAAAAAATGGTACAGAGAATTTTTGCCGAATTTTTGCCGAATTTTTGACAAAAGAACGGTTGTTAATGGGTACTTTGACGGAATGGCAAACTTGTAATTTTTTGGACTAACGGTCGGTTAGTTTGACCGTGTTGACTGACGGTCTTACGACCCAAACACATCATTGGACAAATTTACGACCCAAACACTCTACCATACCAAAACCTACGACCCAAACACAAAATTTCTCTTAGCTTTTTAGCTCAACTTATTACAATTGAAGATTTGTTTTCAATCTGCTGTTAGGGACTGGTTCTAGAATCACAGTACAATATTTGGCAATTTTCAGACCCCATAAGTATTCAGCATAAAATGGAGAACTCAAGCATTTTTAGTGCAGCAATGCAATTGACGTCTCTATATGCGCACAATGATCAAAACAGTTTTATAAGCGAAAGCAGGAGCTATAGAAGCCAAAAAAACATGCGTATAAAATAAACCAAGCAAAATAGAGTGCAATATAAAAGAGAGATTATAACACACTAATAATATTTTTATTCATGTAACATAAAGAGAGTTGCAGAGTACAGACAATTCAAAATGGAAGTGCGTGTGACATAACTAGAGCTTGGAAAATAAAGAAAAAACGACTAATGTCGTAATGGCAGGAGACTAAAAGAACCTACTGCCATTGCCAAAGCTCATGTATCCTCACTTCCACCATCTGAGCTGCCACGTACTGCAACTACATTACATTACTACAATTGACTCTCAGACACAACAACTTCAAACCATTAAAGACTAGATTTGCTACTACTTAACTGAAAGGAAAAGTGGAAAACACACTCGAGTCGACCTTAGACTGACCTGACACGACAATCACTACGTGGAAACACATAATTTCCAGCACTTATTTAAACGACTTCATAAAAGCTAGACCAACACGACTAATGCAACCAGACACACACGCAGACACATTTTAAGAACTGTAACCCCAACAAAAGAGAGCCAAAAAGCACCACCAAGTACAGGTACCTGGTGATACAAAAAACTGTAACCACCCCACGTCAAAGGAATTGGAAAAGAACTGATATCCTATAACTATGACTTGGTGACTGAATTAACAAAGGACTATGGCAATAAAGGTGGCTCCCCCAATAATAGGGAACCAAAACACCTGGCAACAGCTTTCCTTACGATGAAGGAAACCTGAAAAAAATAGGAGAAAATGATCTGCCAAAGTCCAGTGGAAAACAACCAAGACACCAAAAGGAGGACCTACGAAGTAAGTGGGATGGATGCTGCTAATACTACCCGTGTAAGAGCTGTGACTATAATAATAAGAGAAAGGGAAAGAATTCTGATACTGATACTTCTTCGGCTACTGTTACCTGCCAAGTGACATTTCAACATCTTCTGATCCAATCTTTACCCTTCAGCTGTCAAGGGCTTCTTCTACTGCTTCCCAGGATTGTTAAGCGAGGATGTCACATCTCCAAAGACTCTCCACAAGTAGGTCAATCATGCTGTTGCTTAGTGACTTACATTGCTGGAGATTCAAACCAATTAAAGTCTCGCCCATGTCAGCTAGATAAGGCAAGCTCTTGTCTGATATGTGCGAGCATGCAGCCAAGGATAGGATCTGCAATTCAAGCTCCTTTGCACAAGAAAGTGAAACAACTGCAAAATCTGTAATAGCACACTTTGAAACATCAAGTTCTTTGAGCATTCCACAGTTAACTGCAATTGAACCCAAGCTATCATCAGTAACCTTACTGCAGTCATTAAGGTTTAGACTTCGGAGGGTTTCTCCATGAAGCCTAGCCAAGGAAGTAACTGAAGCATCTGTGATATTTAAGCAGCCACTTAGGTTAACCTTCACTAAACCAGCCTCGCAGTTCTCAACCACGGAGAGAAATCCAGTATCAGTAACTCCACAAAGACCACTGAGATCTATGTTTTTCAATTGTGGGCAGAGCCACCCCACCACGGCCAAGCTAATACTGCCGAAACCAGGGCAGTCACAAATAGACAGAGATCGTAGAGATTTGCTGGGAGTGAGTAGATGAGCTTCTGATACTATATCCTTAATACCCATGCACTTAACAAGGGAAAGTGCCTTCAGTTTCAAACCGCAGTTAGAGATGGCAGCAAGAACACCATATTGGGAAATCCTATTGCACTCCTCTAGACGAAGGCTTTTAATACATGCTGAGTTCTTGGTGAAAGCTACCAATCCACTGTCAGAAACAAAAGAGCACTTGTGGAGGAATAAACTCTTCAAATTTGGGCAACCCTTTCCGACTGCCTCAATAGCTACATCTGTAACCCCTCGGCATGAGGAAATTGCGAAAGAGATCAACTTCTGGAGACCTTTGGCATTACCCATGACCCAAAAGCCTCTTTCACTAACACTCTGTAGACCAGTAAGAACCAAATCTGTAATACTCCTGCCATAATGACCTATAACTGCAAGGGACACTTCAGTAATGTTCACGTTCTGGAGTTTAACCTTCGTCAAGGTATTAGAAGAAGAAGACACCAAACATGAGATTCCTTGGTCTCCTACAAGTGGGCAATCTTTGATTGTGATGGAATGCAGTTTTGGGCAGCCTCTTGCAATTGCCTGAAGACCATCATTCCCTATTCTTGAACATGACTCAATTGTCAATGAAGTCAAATCATGGCAATTCTTAGAAATAGCGAACAACGCCCTATCGGAGATCAACAGACACTCGCTCAGGTCCAGTGTTTCTAACTTGTGGCAGCCATTTGCAATCTCAATTAGACCTTCATCCCCTATAGTAGGAACACTCCAGACAGAAAGTACCCTCAAGTCAGGGCATCCACGAGCAATTGATGTAAGACCAACATCTGAAACACCACGAACAGTGTTGTCCCCTCGGATCAAAAGCTTACCCAAACCACCACAGCCAGCATTTCCAACAGCAATTGCAGCAAGTCTGTTGTCTGTAGCTTTCTTCCCTTTCAAACACCTAGAAAGATATCCATCACTCTCAACTTCCTCCTCACTTACTTTTTCAGACACCACCTTAACAGTTTCCTCGGTCCGAATACTGCTCAAAAGCATAAGCCATCTTTTAGAAACACAAGCACATAAGCTTTTCTCTTCATTTCCTGGCAACCTTCTGAAGATCTCAAATAAGCACTCATCAGGGAGAACTTCAATAGATGCATGTTGCTTCTTTTGAACAAACTCTTCTTTTGTGAAAACAAATGGTGCAGGAACACTGATTCTAGACCTCTTAAGAGGAGGGTAGTAGACATCCATACAAGAACTAAGAGACAGGATGCTTGAATCCATGAGATTCGCATAAGTTGCCCCTCTGAATAACTCATCATTCCCTATAAAATCAATCAAAAACCATTACCTATCAATTCCAACTCCTCCAATTAATCAAACCATTCAATTTTATACAAATCTAACCTCAAAAGAACCAATTTACACACCTAAATCCACAAAATTGAACACATAAAACAACAATTCAATGAAACAAAAAGACCCCCAGGGATGTAAACAAGCCATATAATCCACAAACATAATAAATTTATCATTTTTGTCACAAAAAAAAATCAAAAATTGAACATAAAATTCCTAATCAAACCTAAAAACAGAGGAAAGGAGCAGGCTCTTACCACTGAAATTGATGAGAGCAGGCATGAGTAAAGATCAAACTGTAAAACCCTTTGTAATTGAGCAAAAAAGATGGAGAAAAACACCAACAAATTAACACATCCAATACTTAGCATCACCCAAATTTCATTTCAAAACTCCACCTTTTAATTGATTGAAGAACAGAGAAGAAGAAGAGAGAATTCGTGGAAGAACCCTAACAAAGAGGGCAAAAATTGAGAGGAGGAGGAGGAAGAAGAAAAGAGAGAGAGAGGGGAATTGTGGGGTGAAATTATGTCTGACTTGCTTTATTTATTTGTGGAAAGCAGCAATCAATATTTCCAGGTACGTTATTTTTCCAATTTTCATTCCAAATGCAATGAATCCTACAAAACCACTTATCTTGTGAAACCGCTTTGTCTAAAGTGGTTTTAAGACAAAGTATTGTTCCCCATAATGGTTTGGTCATCTTAGTAGATATTTAATGAGCTGTCTGGTTGAGTGCCAACTAAGTGTAATGGTCTGTTTAAAAAAATTCGGAATTTTTTCGATAAGATATTTTTAGAAAAGATTTGGGTTTGGGATTTGGTGGAAAACGAATTTTGTTTTGGAAATTTTAAGATGAAAGATTCTTGATGACTAACTGCAATGGCTAGTCTGGGATTATAGGGTCAATATCGGCTGTTAGGGCCGTGATAACGATGATATTCAAGATATTATTTTAATAGCGCGACGAATTTTTAAATATCGTCGTATCGGCCGATACGGTCGAGATTCTCCCGAAATTCAAGGTATATGTTTGTTGTTTAATCTAGATTTTTTGGAACTTTAAACTTAGAATTGTAATATACTAATATGATCTCTTCTTAAAGTATGGTTGTTAAGATTCTTAGTAATAAATCAACAAAAATATAGTTAATTCTTGGCTCACATGTATAAAATTTAGATATAAGATTTGGGACTCCCGATATTTCACTGATAATCTCCCCGAGATATTGTTATCAAGGTGTCAAGGTCCCGGCCGAGACGAGACCGAGATCCGAGATTAACTACATTGGTCTGGAAAATTTGGGGAATTTCGAGAAGATGGATCTGAGCAATTTTTAATTCGTGATTTATGAAAAACGATTTCCCGAAAAATATCAAGATAAGTGATCTTAGAAGACTAAATACAATGATCCGTTCAGAGAACTTTAGAGCTTTTGATAAGATATTTCTCGGAAAATTCTAAATTTGAGAGAGGTGAATTCCCGTAAATTTAAAAATGGCGCGTACAAAAAAAACTAAAGCACAATGGTTAGAGATTTTTGATAGTTTTGGAAAAAAATTATGTCCGGGATTATGTGAGAAATGATTGTTTGGAAATTTTAAGATAAAAGATCCTAGATGACTAAGTGCAATGGCTCGTCTAGAGAATTTTGGATATTTCGAGAAGATATGTGTGAGAAATTTTAATTCGTGATTTATGATAAACGATTTTACGAAAAATATCAAGGTGAATGATCTTAGAGCATCCACAGTCATACGACTAGACCAAAAGACTAAAGAGTAAACTTTTACTCTTTACTCCGTCTGAAATGCAACGATGTGGGAGTAAAATTTGATCGGGTGGTTGTCTAAGCTAGCACCTGACGTTGGGCGCACGACTAAGTATACATCTGCTGAAATTTAGTTTTATGGGTGTACGCCTATGAAAACGCTTGGGTAGGACGGACACTGTGGGAAGCGTAGTCCAAATGAACATCTAATGATAGACGCACGCTTAACGACACACGCTATTTACAGGTGTGTGTATGCGAACACCTGATGAGGCGTGAAACTAGCCATACGCCCCATATATGTAGTCACATACATGACAAAGAAATGGCTTAGTTTGTTAAACATTGATTTGGTTATACTTGATTGTAATTTGCATACTTGATTGTAATTTGCATTATGGATGTTATAATGCAAGTCAAACGTATGTCTAGCCACACGTTGGTTTGGTTATACTTAAGAGCATAATGTGTTATACTTGATTGTAATTTGCATTGAGCGTATGTCTAGCCACACACCCAAGTTAAACGTTGGATTGGTCAACGCCTGGAGATCGAGCTGGCGTTACGCTTAATTGGACATTCTCTTGGATGAACGTCTGATGGGGCGGAGTTTTGGTTCACGTCCGTCTAATGAAAAACACGTTTAGTTAAACGTCTAGCACCAGACGGAGAGCCAGCGTCACGCCTAGCACGAGACGCAGGCCTAATTATATTTGGGTTTAGTCCAGTTCTGGGGTCATATTTGATCCCAAACAATAAAAAAACCGGATCAAACACCAAATTTACTCGCCCCACTACGCTTCAATTTGGACGGATCAAAGACCAAAGTTGAATTTAGTCTGTCATTTGCTCGCACCACTATGGGTGCTCTTAGAAGACTAAATACAATGATTAGTTTAGAAAACTTTAGAGCTTTTAAGAAGATGTTTCTTGAAAAATTCCAAAGTTTTAGAGAAGTAAATTCTCGAAAATTTACAAATGGCATATACAAAGAAAACTAAGCTCATTAGTTTTTCTAGAAATTTTTGATAGTTTTGGAAAAAGTTGTGTCTCGGGTTTTGTGGGAAATGATATTTTGAAAATTTTAAGATGAAAGATCCTATATGACTAAGTGCAATGGTTCGTCTAGAGAATTTTGGAAATCTCAAAAAATTATATCTGAGAAAATTTTAATGTGTGATTTATGAGAAACTATTTTCCAAAAAATATCAAGATAAATGATTTTAGAAGAGTAAGTACGATGGTTTGTATAGTGAACTTTAGAACTTTTCGAGAAAATAGTCGTGAAAATTCCAAGTTTGAGTGAAGTAAATTCTCGGAAATTTAAAGATATCATGTACGGAAAGACCGTACAATGGTTTACTTGTCTAGAGAATTTTTGGAAAGATACTCCGGAAAATTTCCAGTTAGAAGAAATTTTCAATTTGATGTGATTTCTATGAAATTTGGAGTGTGAATGAAAAAATGTTAGTCCTATGTATGCTTTCTTGTTTTGACCCAAGTAAATTTCCCAATGTTTCCTACCTATTGCTGCGGCGAACCCCCTGCCACTCCATTCCAAGGGAAGAAGTTAACCATATCTCTTGAATTAAATTTCCGCAGTAAGTATATTTCTTACAATCACAGAAGTTCACAAATTTGAATAAAGAAATTGTAAATCCGCATACAATTGGGACAAATTACAGAAAAGTTACAACATACTAACAAGGAAAAGTTTAATGTTGGGCAGAAATTCCACACCGTTTACCACGGCAGCATCATCGATATGCAAATGGATGGCAGTGGCACAACCTTCAAATATACACAGCTGATGTGTGCCGCCGCCTGCTGAAAGATGCATACTGGTAAGATACTATTTTCAAGCCGAAGAGGATATTGGGGCATGATGCATTTTAAAGACATGGGATCCTTGTACCTTTCAGACGTAGTAAATCATGCCGACTTCGATTGTACTGATATGAGGGATGTTTAAAGCCACAGCAGGACGGCGACAGTTCTTTCGAAGAAACGAATAAAGCACGTCGATGACAAACTTCTTAGGAAATGAGGAATTTCTTCGTGCTTTTATATATGAATGCCCAATTATATATGCAACTCCTGCGTGTTTAGCTTCAGCGAGTTCAAGAAGCTCTTCTTTAACTTCTTGGTCCAAATGATCTGCATTAGGAACTGTAAAACGAATACGCCTTCTCTGACCCAGTGCAGGTGATTCTTGTTCATAAAATGTTTGTAGATTCTGCAATGTAGCTGATTTACTGCTTCTCACGGTACTGCAAGATTGTTCGTTATCTCCATCCATAGGAGAAGGTTCTGACATTACAAGCCATGATCCATCTCTCTCAGTATTTGGAACAACTGCCATTCTTCCATCAACAGATCCTTTGTACGAGCTTGAACCCTCTGCTTCTAACTGGATAAACTCAGCTATACTCATCACAAGATTGTTCTCAAAGTTCTCATCATCTTTTTGAATTTCTTTGTAGCCATAACGAACTATACATCGATACATCCTATAGTTTTTT
>JAJJMC010017627.1:289406-299547 GCA_023531435.1 Papaver californicum
GTTTCACAACCCATTGGCGTTGATAAGGTCATAATGGTTCGTTGGACCATTCATGGTATACCTCGAGTCCCATGGGAGAGCCATGGCCGATTTGATGGTACTTCAGAGTACAAGCTTGATAAGCATGGAAAAATTTATGAGCATAAAGTGGATAATATCGCTCTAACCTCACCTCCAAAGTTGTTCCGAGTACAAGCAGTGGAGGAATTGATTCAGTCACTTGGTATTCCTTCTACACCAAGACCAACTTATTTTGAGGTTCTGTCATCCTCTGTTGCAAGTACAACGCCGTTCATTTTGAGATTTACTTGGGTGAGGTACTATTTGGCTTTCAAACTTGCTCTTAGTTGGAGATCTGCCTCAGAGTCTCGAGCGTGAAGAGAATTTGCGGCACCTTGCAAGTATACAAACTTTTTGGTATGTACTGTTATCTATCTCTGTAAAAACCTATATTCGATACAACACTTGGGATCATTATCATCACAGCTCATCAATGTTTGAGAACTGGGCAGTCGTATTGCTCAGATTCTCACTCATTTGATTCCAATTTTGAGCGTGAATATCTCAACCTGGTCAGGATGCACGTCAAACAGAGCTGTATATTTGATAGACATGAATAATATGTATATTTCTGTACAGTATAATCTGAATTGACTGGTTAGCATAATAACTACTCATTGTTGCTCGACAATTGCGCTCATCTAGTGCTTGGCTTTAGAATGTGTTGATATTATTTTATGGATGAGAATATACATTGTTGTCGACTCATCCCTTGATGGAGAATACACCTTAGATCATTTCCTCTAAATCTTAACCATATTGCGGTCTGATGATTTGTCATCTGGAGTATGATGTATCCAGATATTGCAAAGCTTGTAAAATGAAAGTTTTGTCATCTTATTATCCATCTTTGACATTCAAAAGACATGGATATAAAACTGCGTAACCAGTAACATGGCAAAAACACTTTTCAAAGGCTAATGAATGAGAGAACCAACCAAGAGCTAGGCCCATCCTGATGTAGAGACTTTGATTGTGAAATTCATTTGCCCCTATACATATAACTGACTGTTTAGATGGATAAGTTGATTAGTGAAATTCATTTTATCTATGTATATATGACTTGTTTGGAATCAGTCACAGTTAGTTAGGATAATGCACGAGAAGGGGGCCAAAAAAAAAAAGAATCACAATCATAAATGAGTCAGAATAATAATGTTAGAATAGTGTGAAAATAGTCATAGGATGAACCAAAATAAGCTTGGGAAAGACCAAGATTGATGTTTCTGCAACATGCCCAAAGGTTTACTTGCCACAAGAATCCTAACACCAGCCGGGATTAAGCCTCCCTCTTTTGGTTGGTTGATACTTGATGTAGCGTTACTCATTTCAGATACCGGGATATGCTTGCTATACACGTATCCATATTTGCCTCATACAAATTACACCAATTTTTCATATTATCGGTATTAAATCCTTCCCAATAGGAAGTTAGGCACAACGGAGGAAATGGACATTCGGGTTTCAAAGGAGACCGATAAAGTGGTTGCCTCCAACCAATGCAATTGACACTCTTCGATGCAGTTGGACATCTTTCTTTGATTTTGGGGTGAATGTAGCACTATAAACTATTGAGAAATAATGAACCACACAATTGAATGCGTCGGCGAGCAAGTACCCACAAATCGACATAGTCATCCAATGATCCCATGTAATAAGATTTCCCCCGTATAGACGACTTTGATAATTTATAAACTCAAAGTTCACCCCACCATCAAACCCTCCCATCATTGTCTTGTAAAATATGGGTTTCTCCCGTAATTTCGTCAATAACTTTTGCCTTATAAGTGATTTCAAACCATTGTATTCCTTGGCATGGTACTGAAACGATCCTCATCTTAGCTAGTTTCTCCATTTCAAGCTAGGAGAGTCTTGCTGCGACTGAATGTCCTTCAAGATGTTCAGGACGGTTGTGGTTATGTCTACCTTCAACAACTTTGAATAGAACACATTTCCTCAATTCTTTGTTGAAATTAAACACAAGCTTGAATGGGCAATTGGTTTTCTTTGAGATAGTTACATTCTTCCTCCTGGTCTTTACGATATACACATAACCCTTCTTCTTGTGGCTTTCGGGCTTACAACTTCTCTCACAAACCATTTCAAAGCGGGTTTTTCTAGATTTTTCATTCAAAACCAATACAAACATATCCCCTTTTGCATGTTCTCTAGCCCAACTTTTTGCTTCATCGGGATTATCCCTTGTCTACATTAAGCAAAACACAAAATTACAAAACTTGACAATATTCATTGAAACATTTAAGTACACATAAATTGGTAACCTACCAAGTCATTCACATAATGATGTGATGCATCGTCGTACATAATATCAACATGAGTAGGTTGATCATCCATAGGTACAAGCTCCAATTGAACCTACAAAATACTTGGACAATATTAGTTACAACAAAAAAATACTACAAAGTTCGGATGCGCATATATATGCATATCTAACCAAACACATAAGTTCGGCAACGTCGATAAATCATATATGAACCGAACACTTTTGTTCGGCTAGGTCCTTTACTACCATATACTGCTGAACTATTTACTTAAAAGTTCCCGCTACATCTGTAACTAAAAATTTGTCTAAGACAATGTAGGGATCGAATTAGCCGAACATAACTCTGTTTCATCTCGAACTAGCCGAACATTAGGTGTTCTTCAATTAGGTAGCCGAACTTAGTCCAAGCCTCTATTAATATAGAGTTCGGCTACCCGTGTTCTTCAATATTCTAGCTGAACTTATATCGAGCTAGCCGAATCTAAGCTATAAAAGTTGATTTTTTTCCCATCAAATTTAGCCAACCCAAGCAACAAAAACACATTAACAAGTATACCTGAGCATCAAAAGTATTATAATCTTCATATTCTTCGTTGTGATCCTCGTTTATCTCGTAAAAACCCTCATTTTGAGATTGAGATTGAGTTTGGATAATCAAACATTCACCATCTAACAAATCATCCATCTCTGGATCGTTGTGAAGATTAACGAATAGTTTGTTTACTCTACGATTTGAAGGTTCCGATTCCTATGAGCTTGCACTAGAATCACTCATTTTGAATTTAAAATCACAAAATATAGGTTTCAAGATTTTTTTTTCCAAAAACTGTTCTTCTCCTTCTACTTCTCTCTCTCAATAATTCTAATTCTCTAACACAAATATTTTATCTCATCTAATACTAACAATTAATTAATTTAACTAACACTAATTATTAACTCTAATTAAGTAAGGATATTTTGGCCATATCTAAAATTATATTGATAGGGGGGCCCAACAAATACTTCCTAATGACCTTTGCAAAATTGGGGGATGGTCCCTTTAAATTCTGAGGGTCCCCAAAAAATCGTTCTTTCAGAATCTGATGAACCTGTAAAAATGAAGAAATCCATCGAAAGAGCTCAGTAGACGAGAAGAAAACAGTGAAATTGTCTATGAAATATATTCTGAAACTTGATACCGAGCCTGCATTGGCTTATTTAGAGCCCAACTGAATAAGGATTAATTTTTTTTTCACCCTGAAGCAAGGTTCAACATTTGTAAAACAACTTAAAAGTGGTCTATTTTGATGACAAAACGAGCCATCGATCAAGCTCGTTCAAGATATATATGTTTTTAAATTTTAGCCCTTTTTGAGAACATTTTAATTGTAATCTAAGATCTGCCACTGCATATTTTTACTGATTTAAGGGTTATCTCAAAATAATTTTATACTATATAATTCATTTTATTAATTTTTTATTAAAGAGCAACTACTTTTTTTTAAATCATTTAAAAATATAAAATAAAAATAAAGAACAAAAATAGATATTCTAGATTTAGACTTGCCCATTGATGATAAACACATTAGAAAGTAGTCCCCAAATTGAAATTACATAGTATGGGTAGGCTTATAGATGTCTGCTGATGGTATGCATATTAGTCATATTTCAAATTCAATTGTAGAATCGACAGGTAATTTGATATACCTATCGATTCTGGTAGATGTAATTCGTAAATGAAGATCACCGATTACAATCAGCAGGATTGTTATCCAAATTACTGCCGATTGTGATGCTATTCTTCATTTACGAAGAAAATGAATCAGATTGACATGTATTCAATGACTTAGACGCCGATTGTTTTTTATGTTCTCCGTGAATGAAGAACATCAACTAGAATCAGCATGTATCAATCGACTTACCTGCCGATTATGAATATTGTTCTTCGTGAATAAAATGAGAAATTCCAGCGGCTCGACCGGTAATCAATGGAGAAAACTAAAAAAATCTATGGTTTCTCGGTAGAACCCCATTTAGCCCAAGCGGGAAGGTAGCACAGCTTAGAACTGTACGATTTCGAACATCAGGAACTTCCAGGACTTGGAAATTATAATAAAAGTTATTTTGAGGATATAAACGTAATTCAACTAGTGAGGATAATTTAACACTCTTATTATTTTTAGACATCCCTTAACTCCTACTTCTGGATCGGAATAAATTAGTAACCCTGAATTATTTTGAGGTAACCCTCAAATTATCCCGGCTATATATGTCTCAAAATTCACCGTGTATGTGTCAAATTTACTCTGTGATCCAACAAACACTTCGATTGTGAATTGCATACATCGTCTACTAATTAATACTGTAATAAATATCTTGATATCTTCCAGATTCTGAAAATCTTAAGAAGTTAATGCGAATCAGAGAATCCACTATAAATATGTATCCAGCCCCAAAATCTCAATATTAATGAAGATGTCCAGATTTATTACTACTCAGCTAGTTGCGGCTCTCAGCTTATGCTTGCTTCTTCTGGGGTTTTCGTACTCTGCCGAGGCAGCTGCAAGACCAATTACAGGTCAGTATATATACTTTCGATTGAAATCTTAAATGTATTTTAAACCTTATTTAAGTTAATAACGATCAACTAACTACTGGATCATGGACGATGCTTGCACGGTTATAAAGCAGATGATGCAGGAGCAGCTTCAAGAGTAGCACCACAAGGATGTGACTTCAGAGGTTCTTGTGCTAATGATGATGACTGTCGTAGGATATGCACACCACTAGGTTATGGTGGAGGCTATTGTGTGCTTGCTGCTGCATCTTCATCAAATGGTGAGGCACCGGAGAAGATTGATGTTAATCGATACCATGTTGCATATTCCCGTTGTTGTTGTTCGTAGAAGGCCCCTAGCTTAGAGTCGCACTCTAGCTAAGTTGATGATGCATCTCTACTTTTGTCTTTAATAATAAATGATCCATCTATCCCTTTTTCTTCTTCATTTTGGGAACGAAAATTTGCAATGTTCTCTCCTTGTGCTCGCATCATGGAATTTTCCTAGCGATACCATGATGTAGGTGATGTGAAAATATTTTTAACACCGTTCCTCAAACTCGAGATAGGTCGAGTTTGAATAGGGGATTAACATTGAACAAAACGTGAACACCGAATGTGACAAACGGAATAACATTGAACATGGCACACATGTTATAGCACATGGATTACAACACGTACGCCAACTGCTACATGCAGATTGCGGCCTATAAAAATGAAATTTAGCACTGAAACAATGAGTTCATTTACCAACCAAACCTAACTCTGATACCATCTTATAAATTCATGAATCTAATTATCCTCGAAAGCTGACTTATAAGGATATATAAGATTGCCTAAAGATGCTTATTGTTTATTAACTTTATAAATACGGAAGATCTAGTTGATGTTGGACTATTCTACAAGATCCACTTATCAAAACTCAAGTCTTTTCCAAATGCTAGAATCATTCTGTAATTATCATGAGATCTCTTGGAATTTTTAATGAGACAAAACCTCGATCAGTGTCGAATTATTGAAATCCAAACGTGTTAATGCTTTTGTTCAAAATTCAGCTGAATATAATGACCAATATTTAGGGTATGAATTTGATCGAACAAATGCTGTATTGTTTTTAAATATATTATTATTATTATTTATTTATTTATTAATATCAGGGTTGAATGAGTGATTTAGGTTTTATTTGATATAAGATAAGAATATCAAATTAAGAAAGTTATAACTCTGACCCGAATGCTCGTCTATAAATATTTCATATTTAGACAGATAGAGGCTACGTTTTGAAACGGTGGTTATCCAAGAAGGAGTGTTGTGTAACCCCGGTCAGTGGCGGATCATCCGAATATTCTAGCAGACACCAACCCTTAATGGCCCACATAGTTAAGTATGTAAATGACACATTATATGGACAGGAGTTACCTTAAACTGTGATACTAATCCTTTAGTTTGTAATCGTATATATATATATATATATACCCCAATAGGGTCTGATGTAAAAGGTGAATGTAAGAAATGAAATATTTGAGTACATGCTTTCTCCCACGCCATCTTTATACTTCACTGTTTTCTTTACTAATATTAATCTTTCTCAACCATGTTCTATCTATACGCTGTACTAAATATTGAGTCGTAATAAATCAGTCAATATGCTTGATTTCAACAAAATTGACAATCCCCAATTGAGAATACATCCGTTTAATGGAAGTTGTCAATAAAATATCCTCACTAGAAAATCTCCATTCGTGCAACGGCTTATAATTAGATCCAGCTGAAGACACATTTTAGTAAAACAGCTCAAGAGATCCATTTTGATGAAAAGAATGAACCAACGATCAAGATAATATTTTCAAATTTTAGCCCTCGGGGCCATTTTCTTCGTGATCTAAAGTCTGCCTCCATGCCTCGATAACTAGTCTCCAGATAAAAAATCTGCTTGGTTACGTCAGAAATCATCTCAAAATTTACTCCGTGATGAGATCCAACAAAATATTGTGGATTGCATAACACAATGCACATAAACGGTGTGTTAATTAATCAATAAAAATTTGATATCCAGCGGATCCTGAAAATCTAAATAAGTTAATGCGAAGCACAAATTCACTATAAATATTTGCATGCACCAATCTAATGTAAAGCACTAGCAGTGAAATTCACCCCCAGAACTTCAACAATGAAGATGTCCAGGCTTAGTACTCAGCTGGTTGCGGCTTTGAGCTTATGCTTGCTTCTCCTGGGTTTTTCGTACTCTGTCGAGGCAATTGCAAGACCAATTACTGGTTAGTATATAAACTTCCAACCAAAGATGCAAATCTCTTTTTAATTATGGATAATAACGATTAATTAACTAATTAATGGATGGACGATGCAATGCATGGTTATGCAGATGATGCAGGAGCAGCAGCAAATCTATCACTTCAATGTATAGGTCGTCCTTGCCATAATGATCAAGAGAGTAATAATATATGCATATCGTTAAGTTATGGTGGAGGCGTTTGTCGATTAGCATCTGCTGCATCATATGGTGAGGAGCAGGTTGATGCTAATCGAGGCAAAAGTTATATGCAATGTTGTTGTTGGTAGCAGACAGACCCCGGCCAGCTTAAAGAGTTAAGTCACTGTCTAGGTTGATGTATCTCGGTCTTTTTGTTGCATTGTCCTAAATGAATAAATGATCTAATTAACCCTTTATTTTTATTTTGGAAACCAAAATTTACTATGTTCTCGCCTCTTTACTTGTGCTCGCCTAGCGCACTAGATATTGTACTTGTACGAAATATTGTATAAACAACTTGGAATCATGTAGTTTATAAATATTGGGAGAATTTTAATTTACAAGCCGGTTTTAAAAATTGGTTAGATCCATGAATTTTAATATGATATTAGAATAGATAATATGTGATGAGTCTAATATTATAATACCTATTCCACGACACTCGATTATATGTTCGGTTGACCCAAGTAAACTATATGTAAGAGGGCATGTTGAGAATGTTAATTATTATATTGTGCGGAAAATTTAAAATGCTCCGGTTTATAAACTTTGGACAAATCTTAGCCTAAAAAATCGGTTCTTAAAACTAATAAAACCCATCGATTATTTCAATAAAAATTAATATTAACGAATACTAGTATCTCACATGTCAAATACAAATCGATACAATAAATATTAGCATGCTATGTATAGTTATCCATTGTATACAATGATACAAAAAATCTTAATAAACTTAAACTTTCTAAAAACAATTATTTCCCAAAAAAAATCTTTTTGGTGGGCCGTTGGTATAAACCCACCATTAGCCAAAATATGATTTACCATTTTAACAATTATGTACCATACACGTTAAGGTTCAGTAAAATAGTAATAAACTAATTTTTAATAGAATAAATAAAATGAAAATTATTACCAATGAAATAAAATAATTTTTCTTTAAAGCTTACACCAGATAAAGGAGGAATTTAAAAAATTTCTTAGATTAAGATTTTTTTTTTTAATTTCCTAAATATCCATCAATTTTTCTGTTTTAACCTTTCTATTATTCCTAACACATATAACTATCCGTGACTAATAAATACGACATATAGTAGAAGAAACTATCTTGAAAATAGAGTTCCACCTATATAATGAGACTACAAAAATCAAAACTCCGCCTTTATATAGGGACGAAGAGAATAATATACTTTAAGATTCTTAAAACCCTTATAAGTAAACTTGCTACTCTACACATGAATTTTTGGTGGGGCATAAAGCAAAAAAAAGGGATGATGCTCTTATATGCAAACTTGTCTGGAAGATTGTTACTCAAGAAAATGGGTGCAAATTTTGAGGGCTAAGTACTTTAACAATTCTTGTATTCTTCATCTGAATAAGTTAACTGATAACAACTCTTGGATATAGATGGGTATCTGCAAAAGTATTGAAGTTATTAAGGCTAATAGTTTTTGGTCTACCAGATGTGGCACCAAAACTAAAATCTGGTTGGATTGTTGGGTTTTGGATTTAGATCCTCCTCCTGAGCCTCCTGAAGGTTTGGTTAATATTGTTTCCTATGTTCATATATGTGAGTTGTTCTATGAGGGAACTAAAATGTGGAATGTTCATTTAGTAAATTTTCTACTCTCCCCTAAATCAGGTTCTAGAATTCTGGCTATGCATGTACCTGTTATAGGGACTGACTCTCTTATTTAGAAACCAGATAGAAAAGGGTTTTTTTCAGTAAAAACTGTTTATAATGTACTGAGTGGTAATACTAATCTTTCTACAGGTGCTCAAGGAATTCATATTTTAGTGTGGAAAGTCTTATGGAAGGTTAAGTTGCTACACAAGATTGAGTTGTTCATATGGAAGTGTATTAAAGACATTGTCCCTATTAGGGATAACATATCTAGATACAAGTCTGATGTTGATATTCATTGTAGCTTGTGTAATGCTTCTATAGAGACTTGTGATCATCTTTTTATTCACTGTCCTTATTCTAGATTTATTTTGCTAGGAGTCAATGTTAATGTTACAAATATATTAGTTGATCACGGTAGCTTCAGGAGCTGGGTTCTAACTTGGTTTTTTACAGGAAAAAATCTAAATGATAATGCATGAGGCAATAACCAAACCATTACTCATATGCTTATGGCAACTGTGTGGACTATTTGGAAGTGGACTATTCGGAAGGATAGATGTGCTAAAATTTTCCAAAATACTAAGCCTAATAGTATTCTATCTATAGCTAGTATTAATAGTCTTGCTACTGATACCTGTCTTGGAGCAAAAGGAAGACTCTAATAGAGGGCTGGAAGAGGACATTGAAGTTGAGGAACTGGAGTGCTTGGCATTGAAAGAAGCTGTGGAATGACCCATTTTTGAAAATCCGAGTTGTGTAGTTTTTGAATCAGACAGTGAAACTATAATAAAGTCTATAAATGAGCAAACATTCTATATTCATTGGAAAAATCAAGGTTTACTCCTTGATATTAGATTCCTTTTAAGTAAACTAAGTCAGTGAGAATGTATCTCTGTTAGAAGAATTAGTAATGGTGTGGCAGATAAATTAGCCAAAAGGGACAGAATCTTAAGGGCTAACAATGAGTATCAAGGTATTTTTCCCCATGAAATTCAGGTTCTGGTTGATCAGGATGTTCAAGCTTTAACTTTCACTTCCATTTCCACTTAATAAATTTAATCTTTCTGAATAAAAAAAAAGTCATATTGTATTATGGCAAATAATTTTGTTTCCTTATTTGTTATGGCTAATTAATCTTGAGAATGC
>JAJJMC010017627.1:299557-309777 GCA_023531435.1 Papaver californicum
ATATAATTTTGTTTCCTTATTTGTTATGGCTAATTAATCTTGAGAATCCTCCAAGTTAATGCCAGAGATATCAGGAACGGACCCTAATTAAATTTTGATCACCGTTTCAGAAAAAGCAAATTTTGATTACCGTTTCAAAAAAAAATTAAATTTTGATTACCGAGAAACCATTATAAATGCATTCCTGATCAGTCACTCAAACAACAGCGCAAAAGATGAAAATGTGTAGTTCCTCGATGAAGATAGTCATGGCTCTGGCCTTATGCTTGTTGCTTCTTGGTGGTTTCTCAGCTGAAGCAGCAGGAAGGATTAATGGTTAGTATATATATATATATATATATATGTATATATATACACATATATATTTGGTAGATTGAGAATTTCATTTTTAAATTTTTCCCAAATTAAAGATTATGGGTTATATATATCACCCCTGCCGCATGTGCCGAAAGATATATATATACACATAATGCATGAATAATGCTTGTGCCGTTATGCAGATGGTGCAGCAGCAGCAGCAACAACAATAACAACAGAAGGAGTGCGGGTATTTTGTGTCCACCCAGAAGAAAAATGTCCGGGTATCAAGGATTGTAATAGTTGTTGCACATCATTAGGTTACATCCTAGGCAAGGAATTCGCACGATTATGTTGTTGTGTAGAATATAAGCCACCCGCCATGAAAGTCTAATTTGATCGCTGCATAATTAGCTATCAAGTATGTGTTTGGAGTCGAAAAAGAAATAAAACATATTTATTTGATTTTATCGCTGTACTACAATGACATCAACGCGACGAAATAACATCATTTTGATGAGAAATGGTTTTTTTCCCCAACAGTTATAGTGAAATGAACTGAGTCACCCTAATCTCTATTATATATGAGAATCTGATTGGATAAAAATGGGTACCAAACTCGGGGAAATAGTAACCGAAGACCTCTTGGCATGTGATTTTTTTTAAATCCCCAATCCGATACTGCGAGTTCCGAACTCAGGTCGATGATATTATCATCCTGCAACTTAAACTCAGATCGAAGATATTATCACCCAACAACTTAACCATCGTACTACAATAACACCCGCAAGATCTTGGCTTTGCGAGCAATAGAGTCAAAACGATTTTGTACTCCGTAATTGTTAAGTTTCTTCTGACAAACATTCTCCCACCAAAACCAAATGGCATAAATCCCATTTTAGGTTTGCATCCTCCATGGATCCTATCAATTATCATCTTTATACCTCTCTGGTTTGAACGCATTCACATTCTAATACCTTAGAAATGGAAAAGGTGTGGACTCTAGTACTCAGATCCCCACACAAATAACTCCCGCCTCTGTCAGGTATAACATACACTATATGAACAGTATTTGTCAATTCTTTGATGATGAACATGTGTATTTTCCTGTCTTCTTCCTCAAATCCATGCGTACAATCCGTACACGTGTTCTCCTCTTTGTTAGACTCCTATGGGCTTAGGGAGAGGCTCGTCCAGTGGTGTATTTTGTACGTGCTCCATAGATAGAGCGCTTTCAACTCTAGCATTGTGTGTGTGGTGGAACTTTTAATGTTTTTGAAATTAAAAGAGTCTGATGTTCAAAACTTTTAATGTTGTAAGCCATGAAAAGCGAAGGGTATTTACATTGTTTCCGCTAATTTTGCAAAAATCAAAAAGTTCGGCTGTTTCGAACTTTTGTTTTTTCATCCGAATATTTATACTAGTAAAATTTTGAAGAGTATTTACATTGTTCGACTGAAATTAGAAATTATCAAATCAGCCAAACTTCTATTTAAAAGATATCGGTGATCACAGTGAATTGTTCGGGTTATTTTTTAAATTTCAATTTTTATCCGAACTTCTACTTAATAAATATTGATGTTATCAGTGAAATGTTCGGCTAATTTTTAAAATTCCAATTTTCAGCCGAACTGTTCTTCGACAGCTTCAAAAGAATGAACTTTAAATGTTCGGCTGATAATTCTATTCAACACATACCAAAAAGTTCAGCCGAACTCACCATGGAAACGAACAAACCCATTTTTTTCTCGATTTAACCCTTAAATCTCAATCAAATGCAAGGAAATAAAAGATGGGTTAGTGGGAAATACATTCGAATATACATGTTGATGTTTGATTCTCCCTCTCCACCTTCTCCTAATTCAATTTCGGGTTCGACTCTTTCAACTTCTTCTTGTTCTTTTTCACTTTGATTCTTCGATTTTTGCGGCCGGTAGGATTTTTTGTACGAATCGTCTTATAGGTTTGTAGTTGTATATAATCGACGATTAATTGACGGCGATGAAAATTGAAATCGAGTTTTTTTTCTTCAAATAGAAAAGAGAAGAAGAAGAAGTGAAGAAGAGGAAAAGAATAAGAGAAAAAGTCATGACTTTGGATTTGTAACTGATTTTTTAATTTTGTTTTGATTAAGATTTAATTTTCTAACTGATTTATTAAGGGTTAATTATGAGTAGAGGATATTTTAATAATTTCAATAATTAAAAAGTATCTTAGTAATTTCTGATTCGGATTCGTTTGAGTCAGAGAATAAAATATTTTTCATTCATAGAATCATATCACTAATTCGTATACTTTTAAGTCAGATCTGACTTAAAACACAAAATACTTTGAGTCAGATCCAGATAAATCAGATGATTTCATGTCAAATCCAAATAGGTCACATTTAAAAGGAAAAAAACAAAAACATGATGTGTACTCAATTAGTCTGACTCATAGCAGTGAGTCATTGGATCATAGTCAATACATTCCAACAATTTTAAAAATAAAAAACAAAACAATAAAGTCGACGATGGATGGTAGCACTGGGACGTGTCTGACCACATCTATTCTACCTAAGTCTTCTACACCACTCTGTAGTGAAAGAAAATGAAACAATGCCATGATCAGGTTTGCACCCAATCTGTTAACTTTGTCCTGAATGACCTGCAGGCTGTAGCATTACAGAAGATAAACACTATATTAAACATGTTGAACAATGAGGGGTAAGCCGTTTGTTGGTCTAAGAGAAAGCATGATGACAGGAGAATGGTTGTAACTCGGGGAAAGAGTAAATGAAAACCTAGTGAGTAATAGAGTTAAGACGATTTTGTACTCCATTATTGTTAAGTTCCTTCCGATACACATTCTCCCACCAAAACCGAATGGCAGATACCCCATTTTATGGTTGCATCCTCCATGGATAGTATCATCTTCAAACCTCTCTGGTTTGAACTCATTCACATCATCCCCCCACAGATCCGAGTCGTGATTCATGCCTACCAAATCGACCCATATGTTTGTTCCCTTCGGAATTATGCGATCACCAACTTGAATGTCTTCTCTAACTTGTCTCTGGACATTTGGTGCTGCAGAATATAACCGCAAGACTTCATTCATCACCCATCCCATCTGTATATATGCATATTCAAGATAACATATTAATTTGTTATCGCCCACGGGCCACGGCCTAACTACTGCTGAAAATCGGTTTGTATGGAAATAGTTGTTCTACTGTAGAACTATTTTAACACCATTATTAACTAATCCAAACAGGTACGGTAGCACAAATGTCAAAACATACCTAAACCAAAACGAAAATACTATTTGGATATCATTTAAAAAATTATTTTTTAATTTTTAAAAATAAAAAAATCAAAAACTAGTTTAGATAATATTTTATAATGACTTTTAAAAATAAAAAAATTAATTCTTTATAAAAGTATTATTACTTTTAATTTTTGGGATTAATTTATTTCTGATGAAACAGAAACACTTATATTTCTGATATCCAAACGCCTCCTAAACCTCTAAATACTTTAAAAATTGGGGTGGAGACGGTATATATGTATATAGTCCATGGGGACAATGACCCCAATGGCTCACCACTAACTCTAACAATAAGAAACAAAAAAAAAAAACCACGAAGATTGGTACCTTCTTTAGTTTAGTGATGTTTGTGAGATCATTTAGAAGCATTTGGCCTTCTGCAGTGACTTTTTTGATTTCTTCTCTAAGATGATTTTGCCATTGTGGGTGCAAAGCTAGTAGGAATAAAGTCCATGTGAGTGCCAAAGCTGTTGTCTCATGGCCACTAAAAAATAAAGTCTTGCATTCATCAACTAACTCCTCAACACTGAGTTTCTTATTTTCACTATCATCTTGAAGCATAATACCCAGAAAATCTTGTCCATGATCATTATTATTATTACCTATAGATTCCTTTCTTGATCGTATAATCGATACAAGAATCTCATCTATTTCTTGTCCTAGTTTTTTTGCTTCTCGTGTTTGCTTTTGGTACATGAACTTGCTAAATGGTACACCTGCTAATCTGGTCGACTTGAACAGTGCTACTTGCATTGCTCTCAGCTTCTCAAATACATTCCGTCCATTCTCGTCGTTAACGATATTATTACCGAAGCTTGTCTTCGCTATGATCTCCGCGGTCATCTTTGTTATATCGTTTTCGACGTCGATCTCGTACTTATTGTTGTTAGAATCCAATATGTTGCTCCAACGATCTAACATTATAGTTGCAGAATCCACCATTCCATTTGCCATGGCCTGTTAGTACATATTAAGGCGAGATTATTATTGATTAATACAGAAAATAATGGCATTCACGATCAGGCATGGATCTAGATGGATTTAAAAACTAAATTTGATCTGGACTAAGACATTAAAGATAAAAAAAATAAAATAAATTTAAAATTTAAAATTTAGGTAGTGGACATGTGTGCTTGACCTGGATTTTAGCCCAGTTATCCTCTCTTACGTCCATTAGAGTTTGCAATATATAGAAAAAGGTATACATGCATACTTGACATAATATATATAGGTACCTTTAAGTTGGATGGTGAGAATGCAGGTGTAATGATGTGTCTATGGTGAACCCAATCCTGGCCTTCAACCATGAGAAGTCCATGGTTACCAAACATGGGTTTTCTATCATCTTTGAATACTCTTGGTTTTCCCCAACTTTTCCCCGCGATTCCTGAAGACATCTGCTTTATAAACTCAGGATCTGATACGTACACAAATGGCTCCGTACCTAACCAATATATGAACACCTTTCCTGTAAAAACAGTAAATAACATTATACGTGTCTCTCAAAAGAAAATAGGCTTCTGCAAGTATGCACGTAAGATTTTAATCATTACAGCGATTGTGAAACCAACTTAAGTAATCAAATCAACATGCCAACTTAACACTCTTTAAAAGGAAAATGTATTGTCCTATGATTCATATATATATATATATATATACTAGGAACGATGAGTTTAAGACTTACCATACAATCTACTCCATCGAGAAAAGTAAGGGAAAACAATGGAGTGGATATCATGGGTGATGTCAAGAGATTGATCATGATCGTCCGAAGCTCGTAACATTATGATTTTCTTATTTCTGTCGATTTTTTTTCTCATTTCCGGAATGTTCCCCAGCGGGAAACTTGGTGGAGGGCCTTTGAACCCATTCCTCTTAAGCTTGCGATGAACTAGAACTGGTGAAATCCAACATGAATAGATTACTACTGACCAAAGAATCAAGATGCTAACAGCTGATACCACTCCTTGAACTAAAATTGAATCAACAAAATCCATCTCTCTCTCTGTCTTTAAAATACAATTGATATGTCTGCAATTTGACGATTCCGCCTGCTATATATAGCATTGATGATGGCTGGAGCTTTCATTGTATCATTCTCTATATATAATTGACCCGGTAGCAGTCAGTTTTCAGGCCTGCAGGTACGAAATTGATTATTCATCAGTTCCTTTTGGACGGAGTGCCTAACACTGGACGGCAGCTATGGCAAATCCAAGTGTGATCGCAGATGGAGTTAACTGATAAATGTGTGTGTATTGCGGTTTGCCATAAATAAATGTGTCTGTATAGACGGTGCAATAATATTCAAGAAAGCTACATTTTTTATTACTAAAAATTGTCAAAAGGATGTGTTGAATTGAAATTTTAATAAGGACTTTAATTGTTGTTAGGGGCTTTGGTAGTAATATCCCATTCCCCATTGCAGAAGTTTGTTCTCGTATGAATCCCACGTTTTGCACGTTTGGAGAAAAAAAAAGTTGTTTCGAAGAAATGGCAACAAAGAAAAAAATTAACAACCGCGCCCCAGTTACAAAAAGACTCATACAAAATGAACCGTCTAAATAGACGATTTAAAAACTGCCCACATACTAAAAAAGTGGGCTCCGGCTCCATGATTTATAGAGGGGCTGGTTATGGGATCCATGTACGAGGGAATAATTTTTGGATCATTTGTTTAGATGGGCTGTTCAAAATTTTCGTTATAAATAAGGTGAGATAAAAAAAGAATGATTTTTTAGGGACTCCTCCGAATTTCAGAGGACTATCTTTTCCATTTTGGTTAGATTATTAGGAAGTAATTTTTAGCCCTCCTTATCCATATATTTAGAGTGATGACCAAAATACTTTTACTTAATTAGAAGGTAATAAGTAAGTTAGTTAAATTTGGTGATTCTTAAGTTTAAAATGAATTATTATAGTGCAAAATCAGAGGAATTTGAACCTTGAAACCATATAACAAACAAATTATCCGTCAATCTTCACAATGATCCGGTGATGCATGATTTGTTAGATAGTGAATGTGTTTTTCCCCAAACCCAATCTCAACTCCAAAATTAGGGTTTTTACGAGATTACTGAGACCACAACTAAGAATATAAAGATTATAATGTTTGGGATACTCGGGTATACTTGTTAATGTGTTTTTGTTGCTTGGATTGACTTAAATTTGGTAAAAATATCAAATTTTATAGCTTAGTTTTGGCTAGCTCGATATAAGTTCGGCTAGGACATTGAAGAACACAGGTAGCCGAACTCTGTGTTAATGGAGGCTTGGACTAAGTTCGGCTACCTAATTGAAGAAAACCTAATGTTCGACTAGTTCGAGTAATATCAAATCTAGCCGAACTTATAAAAAATTCCAGACTCGGTTTGTCAGAAGTTCGGTTAGGACTAAAGTATTGCAGGTAACCAAACTTCTTTTATTTGAACAGGGATTTCTGGGGCCAGAAGTTCCGTTAAGACTTATTTATTGCAGTCAGACGAACAATTATGATTTCACCAGGTTTTTTGGTATCATAAGTTCGGCTTGTTTTGAAAATATAATTTCTAGCCGAGCATTACTCTGGATTATGCAATACCTAGCCAAACTTCTTCTCCCTATCCGAACATTGCACAAGAGTTTTAAATTTTTTTTTGTTAAATATGCTACTAACACTGAATTACAAGGCTGAAAAACAATATTTCTACTAACACAGAATTACAAATATAGAAATCGATTATATTTTTAGCTTCTTCAACATCCCATACGTGTTATGAGAAACTTACGAAGGATGTCATAATGAGCTTCGTATTCAAAATTCTTTCCTTTCCATCTTCTCCATTCCTCTCGAGCTCGTACTACAACATCAACATTGGTTTCACCCCTAAGTCGATATCGATTGACAACCCGAATTATAGCTATAAACTCTTCGACTTGTTTCTTATAGTTTGAAATCTATAAAACAACACAAAACAATCCCTGCTATGAGGATTAGATGTTTCGGTTCATAAGTGATAGGATTTTGAGAAACCTATTTATAATAACTGCAATCGCACGACGTCTACAATGTATAGGGCTGTCAATCCCAATCCGAAATCCGATAGTCGTTTCCGAAAATCCGCGATCCTATAGGATATTATCCGATATAGCGGTTATCGGATGTCGAAAACTGATATTATATCAGAATTTATTACCTTAACGAAACGGAACCGGATGGGCGGCATTCCGTTTCGTTAAGTTCTGATACCAATAGCATATATATCTTCAGCCGAATTATCGGAAATTATCAAAAATTATCGGATAATTATCGAAAATTACCGGAAATTATCAGAAAATTGAACTGAAAAACAGGTTTATAAGATTTCTATCAGCTATCGGAAAAATATCCGATATCCGATAAGTTTATCGTAACGGAAACGAAATTGAATATTAAGTTTCCGCCGGAACTTATCGGATATCGGATATCCGATAAGCCTTATCGGAAACGGAACCGGCTGAGCCAGTATCCGTTTCGGTAGCATCCGTTGACAGCCCTAACAATGTAGAAGCAGCAAATATTCTCTATAATACTCGAGACAAATATTGGAATCAACCTCATATCTCGAAAAATATTTAAATAGAATCCTAATTGTTTAGTTTCACCGATGCAATTTCCTTCGCTTAAAATGTAATGATCCTAAAACACTACTCATCAATCAAAAGTATATACCGTCATAGATTTTAACCCAAGCATAACATATCAAATTACAAAGCATAAGTAGTCAATGAAATCATATAAATCAATTAAATACCAATCTTTTATGAAGTGAAAATACTAGTCATTTAATCATACGAAAATGTTATTACGGAGTTCACATGATTACACAATTAAAATTGGTTTCTACCTAAAACCCTAGTCACGAAATCTAGCAAGACATCATAATGGGTTTCTCAGAGCGTCCACAGTCATTGGACCAAATGACGGACCAAACCCATATTTGGTCTTTGGTCCGTCCAAAATGAACATTAGTAGGACGACTACATTTACTCTTTGGTCCACTTTTGACAAAGTTCCGGACCAAAGATAGTCCGAGTACTGGACCAAACATGTTATAGTCGAGCGTGCTCTACGTCTTCGCTCATGAGCTAGGCGATGTGCTAGTTATCCATCTCATGGCAGGCGTAAATGTAGAAGTACGTTCCATTTATCGGGCGTAAACTAAAATTACGCCTGATGAAGTGTTCACCTAATGCTGCGTCCAGCAGAGGGTTACGGTAGGAGCACGCCCAATGAGAGGCGTTAACCAAATCAACGTCCAAATCAAACGTCTGCCTATACCTCCGCCTAAGAGTGAGCGTCTTCCTAAACTTCCGCCTAAGTTGAAGCATGCGTCTTGAGATGCGTCTGCCATGGAGCTCTTTTAAGCGTGCAACTATGTGTACGCCCAGCTTTTATAAGCGTGCGGCTATGTGTACGCCCAATTCTAATTCTAATTTGTTGATATCCAATTCCAATATTTTGAATTGGATATCAACTGATAAAATTATTATCATGCCATGAACTGAACTGTTTTGGGTATTATGTAAATAATAAAAGTCCCTCCTATTTAATTAGCATTAGATTTTGATATCTAATGAGAATCCCATGAAATAAGTAAAGGGAGTACAAAATCCTATTGTAATTAATGAACCCAGCCTACTAAGCCCAATATAAATACATTGCACTAATCAAACAATGAACAAGGAAAATAACAACAACAAAAAAAAACGAAAAGTGTGTAATTCCTCGTGCAAAAATTATGGCTAACTTCACTGTTAGTAAGATGCTCCTGGCTCTGGCCTTATGCTTTTTGCTTGTGGGTGGTATTTCTGCGCGATACGGTTAGTATGTTCCGTTTCAAGAACTTTGGAGTTTTTTTTACCCACATAAATATTTATTTTCTTCTTTAAAAATAAATAAAGTTATTGGTGTTGTTTTATTATTTGGTTATTTTTCGAGAAAACACGAATTTAGTCGTATCCACCAATATTAATAAAAACAAAAAACGGTTTCAGTTAAGAAGTCTTTAAAAAGAAATCCTAAATGTTGTTATATTTGGGTTTTAATTTTGTTGTAATTTCTGAATTTGATGTTGTTAACTTTTTTATAAATAATCATGTAATCACTCTTTGGATCGACTGAAATGTTATTGAATTTGCAAGTTTTTTTTTTTTTTTTTTAGAAAAAACTGTACTTAGGCATGACTATATGTATGTATACTTTTTTTTGCATACGATTAATATAAATAATTTATATCAAATTAAACTTCCTCGTATGCATTTTTAAAATGATTTTTCAGGCTTAAAATTACTCATATTTATACTAGCAAGAAATGTCAAATAGTTTTCCAAAAATAAAATAATAATAGTATAAAAAAATGAAAAATATAATATATAAAATCGTAAGAATGAGGAGTATAAAGGTGGAATATTGTTTAATTTGAAAAGTAAAAACATAAAAAAACTATGAAATAATAATTAAATATTGTAAATAAAAATTATTCATACTTTTTGACAAATTCTGTCACATCAATTTCAAAAATTATAGACCCTAAAATAAAATTACACACAATTATGGATCATGTAAAAACCAATTATTATGATTTTAAATCATA
>JAJJMC010017627.1:330239-364505 GCA_023531435.1 Papaver californicum
ACTAATTAATGTAATTAAGATTACTAATGAGGGGTGGTTTGGGTATTGTGAAAATATTATGGATAAGGGGTTTTTGTGTTTTACTTCATAATGTCCCTATTTCGTCTTATTAGAGGAGCCCCTCAATCAAATTTGGAGCTCCTATATCAACCTTCTTTTTGTATTGCAATAATGTTGTTTTTAGTAGTACAATTCAAAGCCAATTCTTAATTATATGCAATAATTGAGATGAATAAAATATTATCCGTACAATTGTGAGATTTCCTAGGAAATTAAGGACCTTACCAGATGAAGAAGTTAAAGTATGTCAAGATTTATAATGTTGGACGGGACTGGCTTCAAGAACCGATTGGACCACTAGTGGACCGGGTTGGGCCAGAAGGTGAGTTGGCCTTAGCCCTGCCTATTGACCGACGACGTGTCTTATCTCAGATATAGAGGGCCAACTTGGCTTGGGATCATAACTCGTCTCACTATCAATGGCTTGGTTTGGTGCTCGGTGAACGACTCGGCTAGAGGAAGCTACTTAGTTTGGCGGTTTGGCTTGTTGGAAAGGTTTGGCTGTCGGCTTACGCCACCAGATTTTTATTTAATTATTTCAATCTACCGACAGAGGTGGGATAGCAAATTCCACCCGGAATAGATCGCCGACAAAGGTCGTATTTTTTATATTTTGGGCTGCAAAAAAATTGTCGAGGCTGGGTGGCCGTTGGTCTGACTGAATTTTTTTTTCTTTTTTGCAATAGTTTTGGAAAATGTTATCTTTTCCCACGAACCTTTGCAACAGTTTTGCATTATTGTTGTCTTTTTGCAACTGGTTTACAAGACTGTTGTCTTTTTTCACGCATTATTCCAGTGAGTACTTCCTGACTGTTGCCGACGAACATCTAACAACAATGTCATCGAACTTTAAAATAGATATTGGTACCGACGAACTTTCTAGGCAATAGATTCAACACACTTTATAATGGGCCTTATCATGTTGCATATTGACTCTCCTGGCAATAGTTCCAACAAACTTTGGACTCGAACATGTTATCGTCGAATTATTAGGCAATAGTTTCGGCAAAATGTGAACTCGAATATGTTGCTGGCAAACTTTTCAGGCAACGATCTCGATGAAATTTGAACTCGAACATGTTGCCGATGAATTTTTCATAAAACAATTTCGACGAACTTTGAATTGAACATGTTACCGCCGAACTTTTCAGGCAACAGTTTGGACAAACTATTAACTCAACCATGTTGTGAGCCGTCAACTATTGCAATGAACTTTGTAGTGATACATCGTCGATGACCTTATGATATTCACACATAAAACTTTTGAAGCAAACGAATTTGAACCAATATTTTTAGCGTCACTAGACCGACAAATCTTTTTGAACTTGCAACTGATCATGTTGCTAAAGAACTTTTCATGCAACAAATCCATTGAAATTTTCAAACGACCATGTTGCCAATGAGCCCTTCAGGTAAAAGATCTGATGAATTTAAATAAGACTTACCACATAAATTTCAGTTTCACCATTCATTTTGCTTTTGCATCATCAATACTACCCAATTTTTCATGTCTTTGTTGATTGTGTTATAACGACCTGACAACCTACCAGCATCATTGAGAAAATTTTAGATTACTGGGCAAAAGTGGGATCATAGGATGGATTTTGGTTCATATAATTTTATTGTAAATTTTGGCGTAGTAAATTCTATTTTTATTAAGAGACAAACTATCCAAAAGATCTTTTAAGATTTATATATAATTTTTTTTTTATCAATATCATACTATTAAATAATTATTCAATTGGATTCAGATGAATAAAATTCAGACGAGATTTAGTAAAAAAGATACAACCTATAAGGCAAACTAGATAAGTTGCAATTTTTCAATTAGATTCAGATGCAGTAAGTTCAATTCAGTTGAGTAATATTCATACGACTCAGCTGAGTTAGAAATAGACAAAAAAAGGAACACGTAAGGAAAATTAGATAGTTGCTGCTTTTGCATCACAACTCAATGTCATATTCTTTTACGACTCCTCTTTTTTAACTAGACATCTAATTAATGATGCTAAAAACTAGTTATAGGCTACAACTATCACCTTATCTAGGGATGAGCAACGGATTTGGTGATACTATTGTCTGATCCATCCAAATGGTGGATTTAAGATTTCCATCCGCGTCTAGTCCATCATTCGGCGGATTTGATTTGGGCACTCGTGTAGGATGCATCCAAATAGCGGATTTGAGATTTTTTACATCCGCCTCCGGTCAATCACTCGGCCCACCCAAACTTCATTAATCCTTTCTTCCTCGGGTTTCCTTCTCGGCGGGAGCACCAAACCGACGAAACAAATCTCAAAACTTTCTTTCTCTCTGTCACTCGATTCCCTCCTCCCCCGTCAGATCTCTCTCTCTCTCTATCGAGAATCCTACTTCCTTCCACGATTTCCCAATTCAACTCCATGGAAATCAAATCCTGGATTACATAATCCCTAGTTATTTCTTAATCACACTTCAATTCTTCTTACTCTGCAACAACAATGGCTTCTTCTTCATCATCATTTTTATATAAAAGACAACAACAAACTCAACAAACAAATGAAACCCCAGTCTCACCAAAATCATCCTCAAATGCACAACCCAGATCTATCATTTCACTATTCACCCCAACTGGTTTATTCATACTCCTCTCATTAATACTCATCTTTGGAGTATTCTTAAATCCATGGAAGAATGACACATTAATGGCTAGTGGTCTTTTTTCAAGGGGTTCTGTATCTAAGTGGAGGGATTATACATTATCTGAAGCTGTGAATTTTGTTGGTGGTGGTGGGGGTAGAAATGGAAGTAGTGGGACTGGGACTGTGATTGTTTGTGCTGTGAGTTCACCTTATTTGCCATTTTTGAGTAATTGGTTGATTAGTATAAGTAGGTTTAAACATCAAGAGAAAGTGTTAGTGATTGCTGAGGATTATAAGACATTGTTTTTAGTTAATCAGAGATGGCCTGGTCATGCTGTTCTTATTCCTCCTGCTCCTGATTCTCAGTCTGCTCATAAATTTGGGTCTCAGGTATGTTGTTTGAGTTGTGAAATTTGGTTTTGAGATGTGGGCTTTAAGCAAGTTTTGATTTTTGGGGTTATTAGATAGTGAAGTTTAGTTGATGTCTTTGAATTGTGTTGTTGTTTATTAATTGTATTGAGAGTCGTGGGGTTGAGATTGTGCCACTTAGGGATTGGAAAACATAGAGAAACTAGACACTAGATGTCATATGACTTGAATCACATTAACGGGAGGAAACTAATAAGTATTGTTTTCCATTCACTCATTGGTAGCTGTAGCTCGTTCGGAATTTGATTGTTTAGTGAACCTGGTGACTTCATTGTAAATCATAATGATCTGCCTTGTTTGTTTGTGTTAGTATATACGTTGTATTGAATGTATGTTATGTATTTTGCAAGTGGAAAATAGAAAATGTCGAAAACATAGAGTGGTAGAGACCAAGTTTAGGTGACCCAAACACCCATCGCTAAAAAAGAAAATAAATGAAGTGTTGATTGTTGTCTTGTTCACTCTCAAATTCTGTTTCAAACTGCAATATGATCTGCGGATACAATGTTTGCTCTCAATAGTAAGCATCTACAAGCTTTGGTGTTAGTCGTTCAGATTGTCCCTGATGTTGAGTTCCTGCTTTCTTTTCATATCAGTTCAGGCTTAGTTTCATAAATTTGGTTCCAAGGTATGTCGTTGGAGTTGTGAATTTTGTTTTGGGATGTGGGTTTTAAGCAAGTTTTGCTTTTTTGGGTCATTAGATAGTGAAGTTTAGTTGATGTGTTTGAATTGGTTGTTTGTTTGTTAATAGTATTGTGAGTAGTGGAGTTGAGCTTGTGCCAAGACAGACAAACTAGACACTAGATGTCTTATGACTCAAACCAGTCACTGGAGGAAACTAATAAGTATGGTTTTCCATTCACTCATCATTGGGAGTTAGTTCGGAATTTGAACATATAGTGAACCTGGTGACTTCATTGTGAATTATAATGATCTGCCTTGTTTGCTTTTGTTAGGATTTATTTACACTGTAATGCATGCATGATATGCTTCCTGCATATTTTGTAAGAGGAAAACAGGAATGTTGATAACATAGAGATAGAGTAATAGAAACCAAGTTTAGGTGGCCCAAACAACCATCGCTAGAAAAGAAAAGAAATAAAGAACTGTTGAGTATTAATGTATTATCTCGTTCACTCTCAAATAATTTTAAAATCTGTAACTTGAGAACCTCAGAAGTAAGCATATAAAAGCTGAGTTTTAGTCTCTCAGATTGTCCCTGATATTAGGTTTCTGCTATCTCTTCATATTATTTGTAGGCAGCTTATTGTTTGACAACTAGAAACAGAATTGAATTCGCTGGGGCTTTGTTTCATCTCATTGGTGTGATTTTGAATCCCACTTACTCTATTTGAAGCTTATTTATAGTCTAGATAGAAATATGCTGAGATCTTGTCCCTAGAATTTTGTCTTGTTTCTGGAAGCCCTACAAATTTATGAACTCTGTAGCATTTCGCTTATCTTTGTGAAAATTGTCCTATTTGACAGGGATTCTTCAATTTTACTTCGCGCAGACCTCGGCATCTTTTGCATATTTTGGAGCTTGGATATAATGTCATGTACAATGATGTTGATATGGTTTGGTTGGCAGACCCCTTTACATATCTTAAAGGGAAACATGATGTGTACTTCACTGATGACATGACTGCAGTATGAACACCAACTTATCTCTTTTGATGCATCTTCAGTTATCAATTACATTTTTGCTGTTGCAGAATTGGTACACTGTTATATATTCTTTAACGTCCTTATCCTTTTGTAATGAATAGATAAAACCGCTGAAGCACTCTAATGCTCTGCCACCTCCTGGCAAGAAGGGGCGTACATACATTTGCAGCTGCATGATTTTCCTTAGGCCAACCCCTGGAGCCAAATTAGTTATGAAGAAATGGATTGAAGAACTTCAAGATCAACCATGGTCCAAAAAAGCAAAGGCCAATGACCAACCCGGGTTCAATTGGGCTTTAAATAAAACTGCTGGACAGGTACCTCCACTTTCATTCTTTACTTTAGATTTCAGAATAACAGTCATATGAAAGTCGTTAGACTAGGTTATATTCAAAGCAACAATATATATACAATGTTTTTTATATGTACCGCTTTGCAGGTGGATCTGTATCTGCTCCCCCAGGCAGCATTTCCATCAGGAGGATTATATTTCAAGAACAAGACTTGGGTGGAAGACACCAAAGGAAAACATGCTATCATCCATAACAATTATATTGTTGGCTTTGAGAAGAAAATACAGCGTTTCCGTGATTTTGGACTCTGGCTTGTTGATGAGCATTCCAATGAGTCCCCACTTGGTAAACTGTAATGAAAAAATATGAGAACCAGCTAGAGTATATCATGAGACCCTTTTTATAGATGCGGCGTAATGGATTCATTCCCTCATTTCATATTTTACTGACCGGAATCTCTGATCTTGCCCCCAACAGAGTCGACCGCTAACCAATATCAACGGTTTTCATATATAAATGGATCAACACATTTCCTTCAATCTTCAGTATCTCCAACAAAACTTCACATAACTTCGAAACCAACAAGTTTTCTTTACCATCTTATCTCTCTGAATCTAGCTACCTAGACTACTTTCAAATTTCTCTGTGGAAGGAAATGGCTGGTGAACAGGGGGAGCCAGGGAGCTCTATGCATGGAGTGACTGGCAGAGAACCAGCTTATGCTTTTTCTGTGGCTTTGCCGATGGTTGAGACAGATAAAACTGCACATTTCGATCTACCCGTAGACTCTGAGCATAAAGCAACAAAGTTTAAGCTTTTCTCATTTGCTAATCCACATATGAGAATTTTCCATCTCTCATGGATGTCTTGCTTTACATTTTTTGTATCAACATTTGCTGCTGCTCCTCTTGTTCCTATTATTAGGGACAATCTTAACTTGGTTAAAGTGGATGTGGGTAATGCTGGAGTTGCTTCTGTCTCGGGTAGTATCTTTTCTAGTCTTGCCATGGGAGCTGTTTGTGATTTACTAGGGCCAAGATATGGTTGTGCCTTCTTGATGATGCTCTCTGCGCCAACTGCATTTTGTATGGCTCTAGTGGGATCTCCTGGGGGTCATGTGAGAACCAGTTTCACATCCGTCAGGAAACCTATCAATTTTTGTTACCGAGGTAGTGACAAGATCTCGAAAATTGAGACAATAAACACTGATGAAACATACATGAACTTAATCAAAAGGCACTTTTGAAAAACAGTCAAGCCACTAGTTAGGAAATAGAAAATTCAAAAGAACAACAGTCTGTGCACAGGCGAAACAGAGAGGAGGCAAAATGCCAAATAGAAGGAACAAGTAGACCTGAATAGAAATTAGGGGCTACGAAAAACTATTAAATTGTACTCCCTCCGTCCCAGCAAAAGAGATACTATCACTTATCACTTTAGCTGGGACGGAGGTAGTATAAGCGAACAACAGGCTTAACAGAACACTAAAGGTTAAGCATAAAGGAAACTAAAAAATTCAGAGAGCTTGTAAGCTCTTAATGCGACCCTAAGCAGATTAGACTTAAACAAGAGTAAAATGAGGATTAAAAGGAATGACTAAGGTGATTACTTAGTCATTCCTAGAGATAGATCAATTACTGTCAAGAAAGATTAACCAACAGGTTATGGAAAGGATTCACTTAAAAGGAAAATTTTGTCACAAAAAAGTGGAAACAACAAACAAGAAAATTTTGAAAAGAAAGAAAACAGGCAGATAATGATAACAAAGATTCAACAAATATGCAAGCTCAGTTTACATTACAATTGGATATATTACAAGGAAGAAAATAGAACAGCTAACGAACAAGAATACAGGTATAAAACAAAACAGCAAAAACTAAATTACGAATAAACTAATAAGGAGCTGAGATCAAACTACAAAAAAAGAGCTCATAGGCTACGACAGTTGGTTCAATGACAGTCAGCTCCGGAAACACCAGTTTCTGGTGGGGAGATACTGCTTGGTATCGCTGCAGAAACACCATCTTATTGATCCTCAATTAAATGTCAAATTTCGGCTCATGAGCGAGATTGTCCCTTGAGCCACCGGTGAGGATGTTCGCGAAGTATTAAAATTGGTTCAATGACAGTCAGCTCCCTTGTCTCTGAGGTCTGAGTCTCATGGTCTTCTAGTCTATGCGTCTCAATTAGTTTGCCTCTTATAAAATTCTTCTTCCTTGCGGAGTGTGAAGTGTTTGTCTAATGTTGTGCATAAGCTGATGGTTGAATTTTGCATGCTGCCCACTAATCATTTGGTGTTTGGAGAAGAGAGTCAATAAGAAAGTCATGGCAATGTCTGAGAAAGCAGAAGATCATTGAGGTTCGTTGTTGCCACTTTCACCTGGCACCATGGCTAAGCTGGATGGAGCCTGTGTAATTTCTTAGATGGTCTTGGTCTTGAGGTTCTGTTGCATTTGGAAGCAGTCCCTGTCCGATCTCATTTTGGCATTCCTTCTCTTCAAACCAGCACCACTTTATCTTTCGGAAATTGAGCTTTGTTACTTCATCACAAGTCCCTTAGACAGCTAACTTGGCCGATTCCTAGTCACTACACAACTTCACCAGGCCAGTAAAGCGAAGCTGTTGATTAACATAATGGACTAGAAATGATTTTGCAACTTATTTTGCCTCGTCAGGGATGTGACAAACATTTCAAAACCTAGCCGATTGTAACCCTTTGGGACAGAAAAAAAAATCGGCCTTTCAAACAAATCCAATTTCTCAGAAAACACAAGCAGCTAATTAGCTGGAAACAAAGATAGCAAAGGCTCAAATATGAATTGAATCGATTACTGGCATACAAGTTAATAGAAAGAAAGACCCTTAAGTCCAACATTCTTGAAACTATTTTCTATATAGATAAGATATATGTGACTGCAAGACGAGGAATGTTATCGATACAAAATGCCGCTGTACAATTACACTCACTTAAATTGTAAACTACTATTAAATTTACAAACAAAACCTTCACTGTCACACCTCATATTCGTGCTGTAAGATAGATGAGTTTGACATATTCGCAGCTGTAAGATAGATGAGTTTCAAGAAACAAGTCTGAAGATCAGATGCATCTACATCGAAAATATTTAAGCTCCGTCTAATCTCTCATATTTTGCATAAGTTCGAACCACTGAAACAAAAGATAAAAGCATAAGATGGTTTCACAAAATCAAAATATTTATCAGCAAAAAAGAACAAAGGGTAAAATAAGAGTGCAGGGAGGATTTACCTGTCTAATCAGATCTGCAAGAGTACTGGGAAGTGCTGCCATGTTCTCCAAAACAATGTAGAATGGGAAGGGAAACAAATCTAGATACTTAGTAATAGTGCAGTTCCCGTCATTATCAAATGATGCAGCTGTGGAGTCGAAAATGGATTCTTGTGAACTATCTATTACCAAAAAGGCAACCATTCTTTTCTTGTTCAAAATCTCTCTTACACGCCGTTTTAGTGTCTCCTGTTCACTTAACCGACCGTCTGATATGATTAAGATGAGTTGTTGGAGTGGGTTCTGACCAGATGGAAGTCGGGAATTAGCCACTGCAGCGTCGAGCTTGCTGTTCAAGAACTTCAAAAGATCGACAACTGGTGCATCTCTAAAGGTGTTTTCTTGCTTGAACGTCAAGCTCGAAATCATCTGGATCCCACTTTCTCCAGTAAATGGCTGATTAAAGTCGTGGAGTAACTTTATGTTTCCCATCTTTCCAAAGCTTGCAACAGCTAACTGACCCACATCGAGTTGAGACATGGCACGGCATACCGTAACCAAAGCTTCAATTGCAACATTACCACAATTGCTCTCAGCCATACTTCGGGAGTCGTCAACTGCAATTATCACTTGGTAATCACGTTTGTTAGGCCGTGTGCGCCTTAACCAAATCTTATCTTTTCGGTAATGGCTTGCTATGTACGGAATTACCTGGATTCACAAGTGAACATTGGTTTAAGACTCGAGAATAATCCAAGAGAACTGAACCACCGAAAACCAAGAGACAAAAGAAAACAGAAATTTACACCCAAAAAGAAAGTAGGGTAGTATATCCATATTTTTGCAGTGAGCTTACCTTCTTCATGTTAATCCGCTTTCCAGTCTTGTAATCTCCTTGGAGCTTGCTGGCTACGGTGGGCTCCATGACTAGACGTAGTTGCTCAGCCAACTCCTGTGAAAGCCTTGTCGTGCTTAGCTCATATTCCCTCCACAGCTTAGTCGCATTCTCTCTTATACCACCTGATACTTCATCAAGGGTCTTTGCTTTTCCCAAGTCTTCATCATCATCAACTCTTAAGTTACTGATTTGCAACAAGCTCTCACTTATATAAGACCTATTAATGGAGACCAAATCCGCTGACATATTACCACGATCATCATTACCACATTCAGGTGATCCAACCTCCTCAGCTACGTCACTGTCGAGCATTGATTTTTCTCTTCTCTCGTCAATTTTCTGTTTAAGCGTGGAACCACTATAACTTTTAACAGGCTGTATCTCCGAATCCTGTTCCTCAACCTCCATTTCAGTGTTTTCAATTTGGTTCTCTTTAGCATGATCCTCACCTTCACCTCCCTCAGGTTCATTTCCCTTGATATTCTTGTCCATCTGATCAGATGTAGCCGGTCCTAGTGCCTGAGAAGTTCCTCTTTCCTGCTCAGAAACAAATCCGTATTCCTCAGCATTATCATCCTCCATATCATCGGACCCCTCTTTTCCATCCTTCTCCTCTGAATCAACAGATACCTTCACTCTTTCTTTCCATTCTTCCATTGCATCCCCAACGCTACGGTAAGGGTTTGGATTTGTTCTTTGAGCAGATGATATATCACTTTCATTCGTCTTTGATTGAGGATTTGGTTGATCATCTGTTAACTTCCCACCATCTGTTGAATCAGGCACTGTAATCTCCATCTGTGGAGCATTACTAGAAGGCATACTTCTTGAAGGAGCAAGACCATTCTGCATATCACTACTGTTAGCCCACTGCTCCTCTGGCGCAACATTGCTTGAATCCAACGCCTGTGCATTACCATTAATTCGTGTTGCAGAATCGTTATTGGGCACATGATCCTTATTAATATCAGGCATTGTTTGTTCGATAGAAGGTTTACTTGGGGCAGTTGCATCATTTTCCGTACTTCCATCATGATCCATATCATCAGTCTCAACATTTTTACTCCCTTCTTTTGTTTCGTCCTCCATAACATCTTCTTCATTCACTGGATTCTCTTTTCCATCTCCATCACTCACATTCTCTCCATTCTCATCATTTTCATCTTCAGGATTTGTATCCTCTTCCATGGTGTCAGAAACTTGATGTTCATCCAGGTTCATATCTTCTTCTGACCCTTGATTCTCCTTCTCACCATCGAGCTCTATTCCGGTGGGTTCCTCATAAGCATCTTTTTTATTCATAACAGAATCCTCCATATTGTCACCTTCTTCAGGATCATCGTTTTCAGCTTCACCATCATTTTTCTTCTTATCAAACTCCTCATCATTCGTAGTCTCTGTGTCATCTGCAGCAGCAGCATCGTCTTCTTTGGCTCTTAATTCCATGGAGTTCAAATCTGAATCTTTCACAGATGATCCTGTTTCATACTTTTCGTTTTTGTTATCTTGATTACCTTCATCATCTTTATCCCCAAGAGTTTCATCAGCTACTTCACCATTTTCTCCAGTTTCTCCCATGGCCTTATCAGGTTCTCCTTCGTCATTCTCATTGTCATCCTCTTTGTCGTCATCTTCAGAGTCTGGAGTGAGATCAAAAATCTCTGCGGTGAAATCATTTTCCATCTCTATCCCTTTGTCATTCTTACTCTGGAGATCATTCGAGGCATCTTGTCCCTCATCCTGTCGAAGAACAGAGGACAACAAACCAATAAATCAAAAGAGTGCCACCACAAATATAAAAAAAATTGAACCGACTAAGGTTGGCTGAAATTGCTGACCCAATAAATACGAATAAGCTGAAATGATGAAATGTAGAGACGATTAACTATATTATTACCTTGTCTTGAGCCCCGAGAATTTGATCTTCATCGGTTATTTGATCACTCACATCATTCACACCAGCACCTTCGCCCATACCAGTTCCAGTTGCATCTTTAGATTTATCTCCACTTTCATCTTCCCCTTCAGGTGGACTACCAAACCCTTTGGAATATAGCGAAGCAAATACGTTTGCTAGCATGTGAGTCATTTCTGCCACCTGCCATTTAAAGAATTTTTGCAATTTTAAAACCCAAAGAATTAGGTTGAAAAAATATTATTACACTAAAAGACAAGGTAATAGTATTTACTGTTCGGTGCATGGCTAAGAACTCGAGTAAGATGCCATCACCAAACCTCAGGAGTAGATTAATCAACACATGAAGCTGCTTCAAGTATGTCTGCACTTGAGAGCAAACACTTGGCTTTTTGTGCCCGCCATTTTCTATCAGTTCAACCTGTAAAAGACAGGTCCATTCAAATAAGAATATATCGCAAACGATAACAAATTAAGGCATTGGCACATGGAAATTGATAATACATAAGAAAGAACTGTAGTAAAGGTAAACTGATAAATTAAAATACGTACAGCTAGTTTGATTGTTTCACCAAGCTTTTCACATATGAGATCCAATCGAAGGTTCACTAAGGATGACTCAAATAAAACTCTCCACAAAGTGATGTTTCCATGTGGCGAGTCTTCAGAAAGAATGGATCCGCTAACTGAACCTAGTTTCTGAACTGCTTCATTGATCTGCTCCAAAGTTTTCTTGACAGACTCCGCAAATGCAGATTCAAGGTTAGTAATGATCTCCATAGAACCACCATTACCAGAGGTACACATCAGCTGATTCTCAGGCTCTACACTGGAATAATATTCCTCCATTATCAATTTACCCTGCAAAAGAGAAGTATTTTTATCTTCAAATTTCTTTTTAAAATGTCTGTTGATAAGATATTGCAACGAAGAAAATATCGAGAAGATAGCCTGACAGAACATGTCCTAAGCCTAGTACAAAAGATAACTTCATGCATACCTTGTGAAGAACATTTTCAAAACGGTCAAGCAGTGTCTGTGTGACAGATTTGTTACCACCATCTTGCTCCTTGAGAACCTTTATATCTTTCTCAAAATCATTTAGTTCTTTAAAGTTTCGCAGAACCAAGTGCTCCATCTGTTTCGAGACTATAAAGGGAGCGGCACAAGATTCTGGTGTTGTCACTGTTCGATTACCACTGAGAAGATACTGATCCAACGATTCCTGAAAACAATTCTCGTTAGTAAAAATGATTGTTAATTTTTTAATAATTAGTACTGATACCAATAACAACGAATAGGTGATATAATACCTTCGATTTCTTAAACTTTGACATAAACATCTCGATGACAAGAAGAATCTTGTGGGACTCGACCTTAACAGTTGAGCAACCATTCAAATGGAAATCCTCAACTTTCCTCAACAACAAAGATGATTCATGTGACATGGTGTACAGACTATCAAACAGGTTCTGAAAAGTTCAAAGAAATATAACAATATCAGAAGCAGCCCTACTAAAACAAGGGCTTGAACATTAAAACCAAGATACACCCATTGGTTTCAAAAGATAAAGACACACCTTTTGTCGCCACATGCACTTGTAAGTGGCATTCTGATAAAGGGTAAGGAAACACTCAATATCTCCATCAGAAACAACATTGTAATGATCCTTAGGTAAATCATTTAAGCAAGCTGTACATTTTCTCAACTGTTTCAAATGCTCAGCAAAATCATATGCAACAAACCGCTGTTCCTGTTGAATAATGATGAGGTGATCTAGGAAAAAGGCTGATCTTTCAACCTACAAAGAGAGAAAGCATGAGAACTGGAAAAACCCAAAACAAAAATGCATGCCATTTCTAGTGGTGGAACTTACCTGGTCTAGGGTGAAATCTTTGTGGAAATTATAACAAATTTGACGTACAAGCTGCACCGCTGACAAGCTTTTGCAGTAGTATTTGTTTGCCGTTTCCCAGTTTGAATTAGAAACTAAATTTGGGAGCAAGTGCGCAACATCATATGATGGCTGAAGAGACCAGCTATTTGGCTGGTTAGCATTGAGCTCAGCACCCTGTGAAGAAGCCCAGTATCTACCCATTAGAAGATAGCAATATGATAGAATTTATAATGGATTTGAAAAAAGATACTAAGCTAGAGCTCGAGATTTGGACAAAACTTTATCTAGACATACATCTGACAAAACAGACTTGCGCCGTGATAGCCCGCAATTTTCTAACAACTTCAGAAAATCAGAAAGTGCCCTCCTCTTTCCAAAACTCTTGGTTTCATCCTTCCAGAGAACTGCACAATCTGTTGCAGTCCTGCAAATATTCTCTAGTGATAGCCATAAATCCTTCGCTTTTTCTCGGTATACAAAGCATGAAGTGTCCGAATTTATACGTTGACTAATGAAGTCTCCAATCCCTGTATCGTGTGAGCAAGATAATTTAGATTGCAGTTCAAGAAAAATGAGAACAGAAGTGTCGGAAAGAAAACTAATAAGTTAATTCGCACCATCCTTAAACCCAAGTGTCTTCCCAGGATACAAGCTTTCAAAAGCAGAACGAACTTCTTCTCTCCATTCGGTGGACCACACTGGCCTGTATCAAAGGAGAAAAGCAGCAATCCAATTCAAAATAAGAACCTTACATAGGCCCTTAACCAAAATTACTCTTATTGATTTGGGGGATAAATTAGAACATTAAGTTTTTAAATCGAAATCAAATTTGTTGCTTGGTTTTAGGATTTGATTAAAACCATTTTCATTTTTCGCCAGGAACACGGAAAACACCTCAAGAACAAACAAATAGTAAAAGAAAAATTCAGCTGAATAATGTACAATCTTATAAATGATAATTTTTTTACCTCTCTTCGTAATTGAACAGTTCCATGTCCATGGGAACTGGCACCACCATTCCCACACTGGTATCAGAGTTTGTGTTTGAGTTCTTTGGTCCTAACATAGATGGAACCTTGATTCCTCTCCTTGCCACTTCCTGGTAAATGATAACCATCACTGGTTGTTGCAGCAAAATCTGCACAAATGGGTAGGTTAGCCACCATTTCCTTAAATCTTCATCAGTATGTAAACCACCATCTGCGATGCTGTTAATTTATAAATAAAAAAATCAACTCAAGCTCGAAGAAAAACGCAGATTCCACTTGCATTGAATTTCTGAATTATCCTCTTGGTTTTTAGGCGAATTCTTTTGGAGGTCTCTATTGCTACATGTTCCCACCGACAAAGCTTCAAATGTTCTTTCAACTCACCCACAATGTTTTTTCTATGAGTTTCTATGTGCTCATTAACCCTGAAATACAATTAATAATTGTAAGATAATTTGATGTTTGAGAAAAAAGACTCGGCATATCCCATTACCCATAAATCACTGCAGAGGGGAAACTTACAATGGCAAGAATTGCATATAATAGCCGAAAACGTTGTACAAAATCTTCAGATTTTCCAACAACAAAGGACTGCATCATGATTAGAAGTGAGTCAGAATCTAATGTATCAGTAAAAAAGGTTACACTGTGGAACTAATACGCATCTCAAACTACATAGCAAATGATTAGACTCTAACCAAACTCATAATAAACCGAGATTAAACGATATAAAACAACGCAGAAGGAGCTATGTCAGCTTTTGCACGCCATACCTTGAATCTAACTTCAAGTGAATACCACAATCAATTTGGCCATGGAAAGCAAGAAGAAGCTGAAGACGCATCTTAAACTCCCCAACACTGGACGTCTTAAGAAGTTCTTCTAAGCTGCAGGTTTCATTTAATTCAAGCGCATATCAAACTTTTATAGTTCCAACTAGCTATGGAAGTATTTGTTGAAACAATAAACAATAACAAATTGTAGCCCACGTACCTATGAATCGTAAATAGATTATCTACAGAAGCATCTGATGTTTGGACACGATGAAGAACACAATATAATGGAATCCATAACTGTAAAAATGAAAATGGGATTAGTGGAAATCCTTTAGTGTCATTCTTGGGGAATGAAAATGCCAAAATCTACCTTTCCAGCATTCATCTCATACTGTTCCTGAACTCCATCGAGCAGAGCTGGCCAGGATTCAAGCTCCATCTTCTGCCATGAGGATGCCACTGTCCGAATTGGCTGGAGTTGAACTGTAAAAAGTTATTAAAATCTGACTTCTTTTTTCAAAGAAAGAACATGAAATAACTCGACAAAGGTATCTGTTTTTTCTATTCAGGATAGTTGCTTACTGGAAACAGAAAATTTTGGAGCGTTCTCCTCCAACATCTGGCCATTACTCAGCAAAAATTGTAATGCTGCAAGGGACTTCAAAACGAAACAACAGTGATACACATAAATTATGATTCTTCTAATATCATTGAATTCTCTGTATGGATGTGAATAACGAAATGAGTCCATTAAGCATACAGCGGAAACAGCGAGGGAGAAGCTGGCATATGAGTCAAGTAAAATATACCTTAGCCAGAGGAGTACTCAGTGGTATAGCCAACAACATCTCACTAACATCTAAAATCTTTTGAAGCCCTGGATGATCCGGCCACTCATTCAAAAGAGACAAAACCCTTTGCTGAAGATTTCTAAGTGGCTCAACCATGCTCGCCATAGAAGCAGCATTAGAATCCTGGGAAGCGATAAAAGACATGTACCAGTCAGTTGAGAGTTCAGCCCAGGAGAGAGGGAGAGAGCTTACAGAACCTATCCAATTTATTGTGTGTACAACCTTGTAAAAATTGTAGGTAACAGTAGGATGAAAGCATCCAAATTTTGCTTCACTCTCCAAGCACAAACGGAGCAAGTGCTCTGGCATAAGGTTTTCATCCATGCTGGAGGCCAATATACCCTTAAGTTCTGCAAATAATAAAGCAAAAAGTAAGAAAAACAGTTGGTTTCGTAAGAGAAATGGAATTTTTATGAACTTAATCTTATGTTTTTTCCTGTGCGTTGATTGATAGAAGGAATCCCTTGTTCCATCTAAAAAGAAGGATCAACTTTAGACCAATAGGTAATCATTCTAAAGGTGACATGGCAGTAAGTTGAACACAACATGCACAGTTTGTCTAACATGCTCACCTTTAACCATCACCATTCCCAGTTTATAAGAATCGAGGAAGGAAGATAGCTTTTCTGCATCAGAGATCTGCACTACTCCGGGCTGAAAGTATAACCCAGAAATTATAAACAGTTATCTATTGAGGTCACAAAAACAATAGCAAAATATATTGCTGCAGGGACTTCTATTAGCGTGTCTCGTATCCAGTTACGGCTTGAACACCCTTAGTAACAACAACTACAAAAATGACTGCTGAAGTAACCATAGCAGTATAGGCTGTATAGATCGAGCTACATAACTAATAATGTTCTTTCGCCATTCTCACATCAGTAGTGAATAGGCCCTTTTTATTAACATTTAAGACATTTTAGGCCAAATGCTTAAATACTTCGCATGCCATGGTGATTAAACAAAATAACTTTACTTCCAAGAACCGCCGACACTAAGATGGCTCTGTTAAATGTACAGAGAAGGAACAGAATGTACTTACTCTCTCAACAAGATCACTTGAACCAAATAATTGATTATGCACGTAGACCATATTCTTTAAAACAGAATCCTGAATTAGGTTCCATTCTTCCTCGAGATTTTCGGTCTCCTTCGGAGGTGCCTTAAAAATAGAATAAAAGATTCATTTAGGGTTACAAACTTAAATAGATCACAGTATAGACATTAGAGCTAACTATACCCATTCTGTGGATTCCTCCTCTGCTAACAATTCTTGCCACTCCATAGACAATGTCTCGTCCTTGAAAGAATTCCTGAGAGATGATACATCGACTTCCAAAATGTCTTCAATCTTGAATTGACGAGTCTTAAATTTGTAGTTATGAGCCTCATCATCTTGTCTTTCTTTGGTTTGATCTTTCATGCTCAGCCACAACTTAGAAAACTGGTCGAATATATAGCTAAGGAACTGTAATTAACAGATAGCTTAATGTTAGCCAAATAATAACAAAGCACATTCATTCAAAAAATAATAATATAAGCAAAGAGGAGATTCTTAGAAATACAATTAAAAAATGTAACAAAAAGAAGGAAATATAGAATGCTGTGTATCACCTCAAAACACTTAGTATCAATGAGCATCGAATTGAAGACATCATGAGCTTTTCGAACAAGAAGATTATGATAAAGAGAAGCAGGCAATTGCAACAATGATTCCTGTGATCAAAGGGAAATATTCAGGTCAAAACAAGACGAGAGCCCAGTAATTGCCAAGTACCATTTATTTTTCATTGGGACTTACTTTCTTTATAACACCCAAGAGCTTTTTCAATAGAGGAACATCCACTGGTAGAGTGTCACCAGAAACATCGTGATAAGAGGATGCATGGACGAGACCAGCTATATTGAATGCAGTAGGAATGGATATAGCTGCATAATCTCTAGGGAATTGCGTGAAAGATTGGATAGTTTGCTGCCAAGATGATCAGTAAGACCATGATAAGAGGGGTGAAAATTAAAGGTTAAACACTAAATATGGAAACAAAGTAAAGAATAGGCATATTACCAGGACTTGATATATGCTGTCTTGCTCGACCTTCTTTAAGAATGATTTCTGCTGAGCACTTGACACAACCAGCGACAAACCTAGCTTCATTTCGAACACTGCTACTTGAATCGGTTGAATTATATCAATATAAGAAGCATATTCATCTGATAACCGGTTAATAAAGCTGGTTGCAGTCTCCTGGGAATTCAGAAAATCGGAGGTCGTTGAGGATGCATAACAAATAACAAAAAGGAGTAATACAAACAACGAAGGCAAGAGTAACAGTACCGACAATTAACTAATATACCAAATTCTACACTGGATGAAAATTAAGAATAAAAAAAAAAACTAAATTATACAAAATAAAATTACCTGCCAGTTGCAAGCTTGATTATTCATTTGTTGTGGATCCATTTCTTCAAGATTCTTTTGCAGGAAAGCAGATCTAACCAATCCCAAAAAATCGGCACACTCTGATTTTAACTTGGTAAATTTGGCAGGATCCTCACGAAATACAACCTGAACCAATTTGGTTTTCTCAAACAAAATAAATCATCACATGATAACAAACAAAAAGAGAAAAACTACTTGATGCCCTACTTGTCCATAGGTTAAATTTTCAGATATAAGGGCTTTCCAATAGATAGGACACTGGAAGAATTTTTTTTATAAGGACCGACTGTGTACGCAGGTTTAGGTCTAAAAGAAAGTAGTTTTAAGGATAAATCTGGATACAGATGTAGAGATTTTAACCTTTCTTTTTAGCCTTCTCACTTCGTCTTCAAGCGCTTCAACTGATAGTGCACTTTGTTGCTCATCAACTCTCATTGAGCTGCTCCCTGCTAAATGTTCACATTCTTGTCGAACCTGAAAGAAGCAGCATAGTACGTTGATGTAGGCCCAACACTAGAAAAATATATACAACCTTTTTTTTTGAAGGGGCAAATATACAACCTAAGATGACTGGCATAATGGATTGAATGAACTGCAAACTACTTACGAAATTAACAGTTTTTCATAATTTTTCTCCTAGTAAACATGCAGAAACATACAACTTTTGTGGTAGTCTCAAGACCTTGGGGCCAAAGACAGCTGTCTTGCTGTGACCTTGGGCCAGAGATGGCCCTGGGTAGATGTAAGCTAACAAACACGAAATGGGCAGGAAAGGTATATTTCAATTTATTCTTCTAATTAAATTTAAAAAAAAAAATGCATGAATTAGTGCATGGGCATTTGTGTACGACACTTTATGCTCACACTTCAAAATAGTACAACCATAATTTCTTTTCTCAAAAGATAGTCATGGTTTTGGTGTTGTGCGGAACTGATAGACATCTGATATTTTAACACATCCTAGTTGGTATGTTGAATTAATATAAAGAAAAACAAGGAAGTAATATTTAATTCCAAAAGATACCTTAATTTCAAGTTCAAGCATAGATATCTTATCCACTAACTGGGAATATTTGAAAGAATATTTAATGGCTGGATCGAGATCACCAGATGAGAGTAATAGATGGAAACGCAAACCCCCAAGGTGCAACCAAGCACGGCCAAGATTTAACAGGAAACCTACATGAAAAGGTTAACAGATTTATAGACTTGTAAACAAAGAGCAATTTCCAGCCCAACAGAACTATTGACTGGTAAACAAAGAGCAAGTTCCAGCCCATCAGAAATAAGAATATATAATATACATGCATGTATAAATAACATAATTTTAGAGCTTTTAAAAGTTTTACCATGAGATGAGCGCTGGCAATAAAGTTCCACAAGAAGTGGTTGAATAAATTTATCCATTAAAGACACCAATCTACTGTGGCCTGATTTTAATATCAGCCCGCTTAGTACTTGTAAGTCTCCTTCCTGTGAACAAGAAATACAATTGGTTTTTTTCATTGAATTTTTCACATACAAAACAGCAAAACAAAATTTTCAAGAATGGCACTTAATAATCGAAGGAATAATTAGATCAAAACATATGAGTATGAAGCAGGCTATCAAGCCTAGGTAACACAAACAAAACTATTATAGTTATCTCAGCAGTGAGAAAAAAAAAAGAAACACAATAAGATGTAGAAGATTCATTGAGCAACTTTTGTGAGACTTTTATTTCTGATTTGGGTGCAACTTGAATGGGTTCACACAAACTTTATGTGGGCTTTCACAGTATTTTATAGAGTTGGGGTCCGGGAATATTGAAATCCTGATTCCTGACCATTGTCGCCCGACCTCAAAGATTAAGTTACATGACGCTCATAATAATAACAAAAATAAATCCTTCACAGATTTCCCTTTCAATGCCAGTTCAACTCGAGTTAGGCTTGAGGTTTTTAAATGTTAATTAACTAGTTGAAGCTTGGGATACATTGGGTTTCTCTGCGACAATATGCAACCTACGGGTCCTACACCTAGTGCAGCCCTACTTTTAGCATCTAAAAAAGCAAACAATAGATAATGATGCTAATTACAATGCTTAGTTCAATCCTAGCAGCAACAAGTCAGAGAGAGAGAGAGAGTTGAGAAGAGACAGATGACAATGAAAAAGTAATTCTACCTTAACCTGACCCGCCTGAAAGGAACAGAATAATGACTTGATGCTTCTAAATATTTCTGGCTCAAACAATTTCCTGTGTGCAAATATGATCTGAAACACGGAACATCATGTAAGAACAAATCCCAACAAGATAACGAGATACAAATTCCAGAAACCTTCTGTACCAAGAAAAACACTACCTGCTGGAACAATGAGTGAGCAGCAGATAAAAGAAACCCAGATACATCTATTCTGGATGAGTAATCTTGCCAAATATTTCTTGAACCAACTCTGAGCTTCAAACAGTGAACAGCATAGTCCTTGATAGTGAAGGCACCTTGTCTACACATAAGAAAATGATCCGAATAAATAGCCTTTACTTCAACAATAAGAAAGGAGAAAAGTGATCCAGAATAAGAGAAATTACAGAATTTGGTCGAGTGTTGCTATTTTGGCAGGAAGGAAGAGCATATACGGCAAAGGAACATCAGATATGTCATCCTTCGAGAAGTTCTTGACTGGTTCCGTACAGTATGTCCACAAAGAAGAATGCCACTTAAACCACATGTCAAGAATATAGGTAGCCACTTTCCTCTTCGCCAAATCCACCGACTCCCAAGCATCCAATGTCCACAGAATTGTTTGATGCGGAACAAAATCTGTAGGACGTCTTGAAGAAAATTCCAGTGAGTAGTCTAAGGCACGCCGGAGATGCTCAGAAGTATCAGACAAAGCCGGATATAATTCTTCTTCATCAACTAAGATGATTCTTGATAAATTCTGGAGTAGATCTCTATCAAGAGAAAAACTGGTTGCATCGCAGAGAGGAAGTGTTTCCCGCCAACTATTGTAAAAAGGCTTGCTACATAATAATTCAGGACAGATAACACAACAGTCAACTGAATTTCCAGCGACACAGGTTTGGCCTTTAGGCAATAAAGCAGTCTCCATCTTGTGCTTTTCAAATTCAAACCGTCCGTTGAGCATATGATGCATCTCTTCCAACTGTTTAACAATGTGGGCATCGTCTTGATCATCTTTCGCTGTAAAATACAACGACATGCAGACAGCTTGCATTGCAAGGGTTCGAAGTTCTTTATCAGCAGATACAACGATAGTACTATAATCATCTTCGGAAATTAACGGCCTCCATGTTTTGGTCTTTGTTGGCCAAATTACTTCACACAAATGCAAAACATGGCGGACTTTTGAATATATTTCAGCAGAGGATGGCAAAATAGGATGACCCCCATGAACCCATAACATTGACTTAGGAAAGTTAACACTCCATGGTGATGATTTGACCAAAGTCCTAAATTTCACCAACAAGGTGCCCACTGTTTGTGTTGGGAAGACTTGCTGCAATTTTAACACATCCTTCTTTATTGAACGCAACGACAAAACCAAGCACTCCAACTGGGATGAAGTGATCCCATGACAAAATGATATGTGATCTTCAAGAAGATTTGTATATAACAAACTTAGCTCATCAAAATGAGAAGAGTCGATGAGATTATCAAGGACCTCCTCCTCCAACACTTGTAAACACTGAATGAAACCCTTCTCCTCTTCACTAAATTTGTACTCCTTGTCCACATTCCATTGATGCAGACTATTCCTTAATAAGCGTACACTATGGATAGCCTTAAAAAGTCGGCCTTGCGGAGTCCGTGTTGTTTCATTTGGCTCAGTTAAGTCTAACCTCAATGAAAGCAACGGGAGGGGTTGCACATTAACATCAATTTTGCCAGAAGAAATGAGTTCTCTTTGAAAATCAAAAACACACTTCCAAATAGGATGTTCCAATTCTTCATTTTCAAGTATCCTTAGAAAAGATTTGAAGAAGCTGCAGTGGGATTTGAACTGGGAGTCATACCAATTCAGCAAGAAGGAATAGAGCTTAAGATCACTCTCAGATGCCGCCTGTTCAACCATCCAATTAGCAGCAAAAAAAAGCATCTTATTAGCAAGTGCAACATCGTATCTCTCAATCTCACATCTATTAGTCAACTTATCTGACGCAGTCGGAAATAAAACATGTTGTAACACACGAAGAGGAACACAGGACGGATTTAGCTCGTTGATGCGTCTTAAAGCACCAGCTTGATTCATTAAGGTTTTGTTTTGGCCATAAGAATCACATTGAGCCCCTAGGAATTCCAAATACATGCAATTCTGTTTTACAGAAACTTCTCTTGAGTATGATGCTAAATCCCTCAACTTGATCGGGGTTGGCCACCCTCCGGGCATAGAACACCCTAAAAAGGCGCCCACTTCAGATAATCTAGAAGGAGACAAATAAGAAACCTTTGCATGTTCAATAGCATCGTTCCCCTCAGCCTCACTTAAGGAGGACAAGTAAGTATGCTCCCAACTTAAATGGAGGCTCCACAAAGATCTATTTCCGTTCATGAGTAGGTGCCGGAATAACTGAACCCAACGTTTAAGCTCAAGAAGTGTAATTTGCACTCCAAGTGTTAAACCGACATCTCTTGCCAATAAATGTGCCTCAGCCATTGCATCAACAAACTTAGATATTGGAATACCTGAATGAACTAAAAATCTCTGCACATCTCTCATCTCATTTTCTTTCACGTTATATCCTTTTATCCCATCATATATCCAATAAGGTGGCATCATGAATATTTCTACTCCTCGGTTTCTCATTGCCCTAGAAATCTCGCCGTACCTTGGGTTAACGGTAAGGAAGAGTCTGAATTTGGAGTGAGGATGAAGCACCACTGGTCTTCCATCAACAAGACCACACTCGTTGACAGTTATTGTTCCGCTTGGCTCCACAAGAGAGTTGATCCTATCAAGTACCTATGTTTGAAAAGGAGAAAACCCACAATATGATTTGAGACATACATAATCAGGTACAATAATGATATATAGCTGATATAAGCAAAAGAGGAAGACAGTAAAGAGTAATAGTAAAGATGATAATACAAACCGTGGGATTACAAAGATTTGCGTTCTCCAAAACAACCCATTCTCCACACTCGATAGCCTTAATCAGTAAGCCTGTGACCCATTCAAACTTAGCCGAAAATACATGTTTCTTGTTATTTTCTTGCAAGTCCAAAATTGCATTCAGAGATATATTCAAATCGATTAAAGACCAGGATACAGAAAGCTGATACTTCTCCAAACCCAGTTTCAGTTCTTCAATTATCTGCACCAGTGTACCTAGCGAGCTGCATAGATCATTCTTTTGATACTCGCCGTAAGCAGCAACAGAAGCTGACATCGCGCTAAAATTTATGCTCGATAAGAAAGAGGACCACCTCGAGACCAATCTTTTTCTCTCGCTTATAAGAGCCTCTATTGTAGAGTCCAAACTCACACTACAATACTCCTCAATGTACTTCTCAACCTGAGCAATAGAAGATCGAAAGTTCCGAAAAGCATTATATTGTTCAAAGCACCCAAGCAATTCAGAACTATCAGTTGCAGATGAAAGATTTAGTTCGTTCAAAACATTTCCCGTAAGCTGAGAAAGTAACCTGACAAGTGCAGTTTTACCAGATGATGATGGACCCACCACAATACACAACCACTGATACTGAATGCAAGTCAAGGCTGATTCCAAGCTCGAACGAATACCAGGTAATATATTAAGCTCATCTTTTGTAACTGCAGATGGTTGAAAATGGTTTCTCTCAACAACTGAGTTCCCCACAATTAAGTTTTGTGGGTTGATAAGAACTCGCGGGTAAGGATTAATATATGCCTTCACCTCAAAAATCTCTTCATGGAGTTTTATGACTTCTCGACGATCAGCTGCTGTACGCATTCTCTGGACATAGACAACATTCAGAAAACAATCTGTTTTTGATTTCTCGGGTGCATGTTCTATAATCTGGCACGACCGGATGACATCGCGCAAGTTAAACTCCCAGGGAGAACCATCTTGACCATACTTATGAGTTAACATGGTGTCTTCATATACCCTCTTATTGAAGTCGATCAAATTCGAAAGTAATGATTCTTTGATTTCCGGATGTAGTTTCTTACAGATGTGAAGATAGTCCTCCTTCACCAACTCATCCACATAAACCTTTGTGAAACGGTTAAGAAAGGATTTTGGAAGGCCCTTCCTACCTCCACCCTGAGAAGATGGATTCTGGCAAGCAAAAAGTCTGAATGATGGTGGACACTTAATAGTACGCCCTAGCTCTGGGATAAAAACCTCCGCACGGTGGTCAAGTACAGCATTCAGGCCCTCCAAGACAGATTGTGGAGCAAGATTGAGTTCATCCAGCAAAACCCAATCCCCATTTTTTAGAGCTTGAAGAAGGATCCCATCAGACCAAGCAAATCCCTCATCTTCATTTGGCAAATCTGTCCCCAACAAATCCATCATATCAGTCTGTTCAGAGAGGTTTATTCGCACAACATTCTGCCCTAAATATTTCCCAAGTGCAACAATTAAACTTGTTTTCCCAACACCTGGGCTGCCCTCCAATAAGACGGGTTTTGAAAGCTTCATTGCTCGCAATACCCGCGATGCGTTCACACGGGTTGTTGGAGCTAGGAACTGGAAACCCTCACTTTTGTAAAAGGAGTTGATACCGAAGGAATGGTCAGGCTGCAGACTGTCACTGGGAATGTTATCCGAAGTTTCCCCAAATTCACCCCAGCCGAAGTTTTCCAGTTTTGGAATTGGCATATCTTCCTGGTTTAAAGTCTTTAGAGAATTAACAAGAAAAATGAGGGCTTCCTTCCTCAGCTCTGCTGCATTGTGCATAGACATACTAGTCCCCAAACTAAGACCATCAAGCAAAACAAGGAACGCACCATGTAGGAAAGCATAATTAGGTCCAAGACTCTCCTCAGCTACGTTGATAAAATCAACCCAAGATAAGAGATCTCTTATAGTAAGTGATCTCCCAGTTTGTAACTGGTTGAACCATCCCCAAAATTTTACCACTGGATCTTTCAGAAATATTGCTTGATCATGAAGTTTCTGTTCAGCTATAAGCTGTAGTTCATTTGGGTTACTAACAGAAGGGACCCATATCTCAGTGAACCGATTCCGGAGAGCGGGAGATAACTCCTTCTTGCCATAGTCGCCACCAGGATTCATTGTGGCAAGAAGGAAAAAGTTTCCATCCGCAGTCCTGCTCTCTAAATCTGGCCCCCCTTTCTCTGCCAAAAACAATTTCCTTTCGGGCTCCAAAACACTGTTCAATCTTTCAAGGACACTGTCATCGGCCAAGGAAATCTCATCAATGAGAAATAGGTGGCCACCCTTCATCGCTTCTATAAGAGGCCCATCTTGCCATGTAAATATAGTCTGCCATTTCTGATGCAAATCAATAAGGCCCATGTCACCCGTCAGAGTTTGCTCAAATTTTTGAAGATCATCCTCCGTGACATCCGGATGTGACACCTGACTTTTTTTGTAACTACTTATAATCAAGTTGATCTGATCAAATGTCGAAGGAGCTTCAGCAATGTCACAAGTTAATGCTACGGAGCCAGGATAATGAAGGATGACATTCGAGACCATTAGTTGCTCCACCAACTTTTTGAAGTCATTCATCAACTTAGATCTATCACGCAAAGGGTAGAAACCACCGAGAAAGTCTGATGTCTCTGTATGCTGATGGCAGTTTAAAATGTGTAACTTGGACTTCAAGATCTCGCTCAGTAACTGGCAAACTCTAGTCTTTCCACCACCAGTCTCGCCAACTAGAAGGACTGGCTCACGCATCTCATAGCAACGCTTAACAAGAAAATACAGACGCCTCATACTTTGGGTCCACGTTATACTGCAAAACATTTTGATATAAATTAGTGACAAACGAGGTCAAGTAAACAATGCACTAGGTACAACACATTATAAAGCAACCCCACCTGTTAATATGCTCTGATTCTTCAGCCATTTCCTGAAATATATACACAATAGAAAGTAGCCGATATTATAAATTTGTAAATAGAATATCCAAGGAGGGTTAAAGCGCATAAGAAAGATAACCATAGGTACAAAGTAATAATATATTGTTAAATAAAACATATCTCATAATACACAAAGATATTCCACCTTCTACTAGTCATATGCAACTACAAAGTGCCTAGGAAAACTCTGGAACAGATATGATTAAACATCGCCATGGGTGAGGAGCAAATTAATCAGAGAGACGAAGGGACAAAAAATTCAAACATACCTGCATGTACAAGTTGTCCTTGTCAAGTGTCACGCGAAGCTGTTTCTGCAAAACTTCTAGAACAACATTTTTCTCGCTTTCATCTCTCAACCTTTCCGCAAGGACAAAATACCCATCTTTTGCCAAATCATAGTAAGATTTCCCCGATTCTCTGAAACGGTTAGCCCAACGAAACAGGTCTCTTGGTGTTATAAAACCATGCTTTCCAGCAAAAATCTTTCTGTTCTGCCTATGCAATTGCAAGTCCTTCATAACTTCAACCATTTTTTTGGCATAACTTGGCGGGATTTCACATCTAGACTCTAATATTGTACTTAGCTCGCCATCAGGAATTTCGTCAACATGGATCTCCACAAAACGATTCCTGAAAGCCCTGGAGAGCATTTTACGCCCGCCATAGACTGTCGGTGGATTCTGTGTGGCAAAAAGCATAAAATTTTTATGCGGCCGGATAGCTTCCTGCAATTCAGGAACAAAAAGTTCTCGATTGTCATCTAATAATCGATTCAATGCTTCTAACACATCCGAAGGTGCAAGATTAAGTTCATCCAAAACTATCCAAGATCCATTACGAACAGCCTGAACCAAAACACCTTCTTGAAACACAAGTTTGCCATAAGCATCAGTAACGTATGAACCCAGATATTCTTGTAGATCAGTATGCTCATGGTTATTAATGCGAACAAACTTATGACCGGTAACTGAAGCAAGATAATGCACAAGGCTTGTTTTACCACTAGAAGTAGGTCCCTGTAAGAGGACAGGGTATTTCTTGATGAAAACAGCACGTGCAAGGTTCCTTAGATGTTCTTTAACACTTGCCGTAAGAACATAATTCTCAACAAACATGGAACGCGGCCCAGCAGACTCTGAACCACTCGCCAAGTACCGATCGAAGGGAAGATCTTGAGGCAGATTTCCCCCTAGCAAATGTAAAACAATCATTTTTCTCATGAGTTCTGCACTAGGTCCATCCAATAAGGTAAGAAAAAACATACAAAATCCATCATAAAGGGCTCGTTGAAAGCCAAACTTCTTTCCTGCTTCCCTCGTAAATTCCAATGCACGGTAGAGAGACCTCAAACTAAATTGGGGTTTCTGATTGGCACCATCTTGCAGCATTTCTACCGATTTTTCCTTGGCCGACTTATAGAAACGAACTATTTTGCTCACCAACTGTTTGTGACTCTCATCCAAGTATTGATTGATAAAGAGTGTCAAATCATCATCATCCAACACTTCATCAACAAAATATTCCGAAAATCTACTCCTTAACATGTATGGTAAATCACGTTTCCCAGCATCAGTAGCAGGATTCATACAAGCAAATATGCGGAAGTCCGAATGACGTTCTATATAATCAATATCACCTCTTTCAGCTAAACAAAGTGAGCCACTTTCTCCCTCTAGAACACCAAGAACTCTTTGTAATGTCTCTGGAGGAGCTAAATTAATTTCATCAAGTAAAATCCAGTGACCTTTTCTAAGTGCAGTAATAAAAGCTCCTTCAACAAACGAAAAAGCCATGCCAGATGAAGAATCAATCTGCTTACGAGCAGTGTCAAGTTTAACAAGAAAACTTCCCCAGGCATGAAGTACATCTTCACCCAACCTTTTTTTCCGTTTTCCAGGTGCCCCCTCTTCAAAATCTACAGGAGGAGGAGCTTTCTGAAGCCTTGATTGTATAACTTGTAGCAGCTTTTTCCAATTCCTTGCAGCCCGAAGGCTTTCCAAACGATCAATAAAAATTCTATTCACCTGAGAATCCAAAATACAACTTAGTATGATAAACTCGACAGAGTTCCCTTTAAGTTTCTGAAAGTAAAGTTTACCTTCATAGATGTTGTTTTTGAGAACAGCTCCATGAATTCATTATAGAGAGGGATGCAAATGAATTGAGGATCGATAGGCTTAAGCCCACCTAATAAATCGGCAACATCACTTTGCTGGCTTAGATTCTAGAACACAGACAAATTAGATGTTAGATTTCCTGCTCTGTACAGATCAAAACCCTGGAAAGAACTATTGAAAGTGAGAAAATACCAGGACAGTAAGCGGCTGACCCAGCCTCATAGCTAGACTCTGTACAAGCGTAGTTTTCCCAGTACCAGTTTCACCAACCAGAAGAACAGGCTCATTGTACTTGACAGAGCAAGCTATCTTCTCAAGGACATGCAACGAAGTACGGAGACCAACGAACGGTTTCAATTTTCGTGCCTTCAAAGAAATTGACAACCATTAGTGACTTTGAAGACCAAAATATCGATGTACACAAACTGGCTGGTCCACTGCAGTATGGTATCCACCCAATGTCCAAACTCCACTCAGGCCATACTTGGGCAACTCAAATCATCAAAAACTAAGTAAACAAATATACATAGCAGATAAAGCTCATCAAAACACTAGTTTTAAGCATACTTACCACAGGATGAGTACGTTTGAGGATAACTCTTCCAACTCGCAACTCCAATTGGTTATTATCCTGCAAAAGGAGGTGGGAGTATAAATAACTCGGTAGGTGAAAAAAGACTCAAACTATAACATCGGCCATAATGGAACAGCAGAAACCTGAATGATAATCTTATTAGGAGGAAATAAAGTTTCAGCCTCTGCCGCTGGTACCCCCCAAATCTTTGCAATTTCCTTCTTTATTGCTATGCTATTCTCAGAAAAAGCTGAGGAAGCTGCAAAAACATCTACTGCCTGAAAGAAAACCCCGTTAGTATGCTTTGTCAACTAGCAAGTGACTCCTGTATTTTTCCATAGATATGATGACCACCTTTTAATAGAATGAAACTGCACCCAGACTCACCTCTTGATAGATACTTTTGCATTCATGAAATGTCAAACTAATTCCCACAAAGCTGAATCCTAACCCTGTAATTCTTTTGCACCATTTCAATAGATCCCTGCAGTGAAGAAAAAGAAGATTCTTGACAACATTCACTAAAAGATTTAAGATGAAATTGCTGCTAGAAATTAATTTGCAATACCTTAAAGAAAACCTGTTGGAAGATTGAAATCCTCCGATTTGCTGTGAAGCGGCAACATTAACAGTTTTGAAGGTTTCTGGAGGAAATAAAGACTTATGTGATACATGTATTGACATCCAAAAGTAGCATTCACATAACAGACAGAACTAGCATACCTATAATCTTTTCCGCAACAGTATCATCTAATTGGAGATACCGTTTTTTTACTATGTCTAGTAAATCTTTATTATTAGGTGGTCCAATTAATACTCTTCGCCAAAGACCACCGAACGATATCCTTCCTATAAAGTAGAAGCACCACCCAGTCAATATTCAGAAAGAAGCTTCCATACAATGGAGAGACATAAAAGAAATCCAAAAGAAGAAAGGTAAATATTAAATCATCAATCCTGCACAAATGACTTGCGTATAATACATCTGCCAGGGAATTGTATTTTCTAACATATTGGTAAAAAAAATTAACAAGGATTTAAATTCAAGTTTCACCCAACCTCCAGGGGCTGACAACAGACATCTCTCATGAGCATATTTCCACAATGGCACTAAACTCAGGCTAATGACACTTATCAGACTATGAGCAATTCTGTCTCAGTTCTGAAATGTCTTAAAACCTAAGGGAATACAATGACAACCACCAGTCCACCATTCCACTACTCCTGAAAATTTAGATTATAGGCCAGACACCTCAATTTTATTTTGAGATCCGAATCCAATGTAAACCAGCTTTAAGCTACTACATAGAGTACCATCAAGATGGGAAACGGAACAAAAAATTAAGGATGGCAGTCAAAAGCACCTGAACTATGAGAAATATCATCCTTTGAAATTGATATTGTAGCGAACAATCGAAAGCTAGGTGCCACACTGATTGCCTGCAAAATGTTCTGGATACTGTAAGCCTACCAAAGTAAAATAAAGGATAGCCAGCATAGTGCATTATGCAAATAAGATCCTAAAAAGATCATAAAAATAGAACAAGGAAAAAAAGAAGAGTTCAGCAGGATCATCGAGAAGTTAATATATACAACGAAGAGGTAATCCTTATGGGATGCAGAAGAAAAGATAGCCCTTCTTTCATTTCAGGACAAACCAAAATGATCCAAATTGAAATAACGACTAGGAATGTTTCTACCTAAAGAATGGCAATGAACAAGAAATCAGCATTGTACACCTAAGATTAGAGAGAATCAAACAACTACAAAGAAATCTGTGTTTTTGTGTGTGGATGCAAACAAACAAACAAAGCATGGATGACTATTTTATTAACAAATCTTACCTCCCCACGACCAGTAACAAATGTACTTGCACCTTCCAATAGAGGTAAAAGAACGCTTTGCACATCTGATGGTGCTTTATCAAAGTCCTCGAATACTACCCAGAGTCCATTCAGAAGAGCCTGAAAGTAAACGTGAGTACAATGAAGGATACAAATCAACCATCCACACAATGAACTAATACCTAGACTACACAAACCTGAGTAAGAGAACCCGGCTGCCATCGGAATTCCCCAGGCTGCTCAGTACATATATAACTCCCAATCAGAGTTTTGCCATCCATTTGTTCATCCATGTGAATAGATAGAACTGAGAGAGAAATAAAAAAGAAGTGATGATGTACAATGTTGAAAATCACAACTGTACTAAATAGTTGCTATAAGCTTGGGAACTGGGATGATTCTGTGCTCGTTAAGCTGTAGCAGGCAAGATATACAAGAAATTTTTCCGAAAGGCATACCTTGATTTCCACTCTGTTGGGCCAACTCATTGATCAATGCTGTCTTTCCAGCACTAACAGGACCATACAAAAGTATGGGCCACTTCTGACTGACTGCTAAGAGGACCATCTCATAGCTCTTCTTGACATTAGTGGTCAAATGAAAGTGGCTATCTACCGACTTCACAATCCTAAGAAAATTGAACAAAGGAATGTCAACCATTCAAACAATCATGTAGAAAACAAAACTGGAACTCCAAATAGAGTTTATAATCAATATGCCCTGCCTACCTTCTGTTCTTTCTAGATGAAGCCTTCACTTGACTAGAGCTTGATGAGCACTTGGTCAGAGCCCTATGCCCAAAGGACTGCAAACAGCGCTCCAGATTGAAATTATTGCTCCCTTCAATATCACAGACCTCTTCCGGTTCAAGAAGGAACCACCCAAGCTTTTCTAGTGATACATCACGGCAAAATTCTTCCCAACTGAATATGAAAAACCAGATGATGAAAACAAAATGACCGAAAATTGTTACCAATTATTCTTTCTTGATGTAGCTAGATTTGCCAAAAAAGAATTATGTTAGAACGAACCGTAATAAGCATCCAAGAGTGTCCTCTTCAGCCAGACCTAACTTTTCGGTTGCTCTATCATTCAATTTCAAAATAATAGATAATATTTGGGCTGTACACCATTTCATATCATTTTTATAGCTCGATTCAACAATTATAGATTGCTGTACAAGGTCTAAGAAAGAGGACCAGTCCCAACTTTCAGAAAAAATCCGAGGTTCTATATTAAGGAAACGTAATGATGCACGAATGGCTTCCAACAGATGAGTTCCATCCTGCACAACAAAGACAGATGTTAGACATTTCCAAATTACTAAACCAGTACACTTCCAGGCAAGAACATAAGCTTTTCCTTAACGTTGATTTCGACAACCTCAATGTTACGTATACTACAGATGCACGCATAGTGACTTTTTCATCATAAAATTTCTCAATAGGATAGAATACCTCCTTCCAAGAGTTTAACATGGGCTCATCCAATTGTTCTTAATTGAGAGATTTTTCCACCTTTCAAATGTCTATCTTGGACACTCAGTTTGGCATTCCACAGTAAGTTCTGATGACAGATAGATGACCACAAAATATTTACTATGCAAAAGAACAAGTAGGAAAAACAAACTACCACTAGTAGCTCTACTCGATTCTAAGAAATTAGCATTAAACAAACTCGGATCTCTTGATTCTAGTCTATCTCGGCATACAGAGAAGGAAGTTTACTAATCTTTCTTTCTTCAGTATCATGTCAGTATATAAGTTCAAAGAACATTATTTAGAACCATACCTTTTTTCTTAGTTGTGCACCCGAATCTAATGTCAAAAGTCGTTGAAAGGGAGGGGGAGCAAATTTGAAGTAAGTTAAAACAGTCCTGCATAAAATAAACAGAACACATCAACAGAGTAAAATTACTAATTGCATGTAAAAATGGCATGAAAACTGGGGTGCCAAAAAGGCCCATAGACAAATTCTACATTAGCATAAGCCGCATAACAATCCTAAAATGCTGTCTAGTTCTCGAAAGAACGCCAATCACGCAGTAAACTGAATACTTAGAACAAAATGCTAAACAGGAATAAAATCAATAAATGGATATCTCCAACATACCCGAGTAAAAAAGGTGCCAAATCAAGTGCACGACAGAAAGCCAAGCAAGTAAGTTCATGAAGATCCAAACCCTTCCCATCCCTAAGATAATCCTCAATAGACAATACTCTCACTAGGCCTTCTTCTTCTTCTCCATCTTCAGACATTATATCATCTTCTCCAACTTCCGACATTTTATCATCAGAATCAGAAGTAGAATTTGATACCAAATTCGGAGCAGCAAAACGCAAATTCTCCACAACTTTCTCAACAATTTTTATAGCAATTGGCCTAAAACAACCCATTATTGGAATCGTATAATTCCGGTCTATAAACAACCCCGACCCCGCTATCGCTTCCACTACTTCCTTTTCCTCTAACTTATCCCCCTGTAAACAAAAAAAAAAAAAATTATTCACAAATCAAAAACACAAAAACACAATTTTAATAAAATTAAAATAAATAAAAAAAAAAAACTAATTTTTTACCTTTTCTGAGAGAGATTGTAGGCTGGGGCGTGATATAAAGTTAGGACAACGATACAGAAACCTTCTGAGAGACGATTCCAGATTAAAACTACCGTCAATCGACATCTTTACCTGTAAAAACAAAAAAAACAAAAGAAAAAGAAAAAGCGAACAGAAATAATATATATATAAGGAAGATGAAGTAGATAGTATATAAGTAAACCCTAACAACAACGTTATTAGGATATGAATTTCAGTCGGTGAAAAACGGACAAGAAGGAAGAGTTGCAGTGGGGGTTTTGAGCTGAAGAAGAGGAAGTAAAAGAGGGGTTTAGGGTTTTAGGGTCGGGTTATATTTAGGCGGTTAACATAATGGTTAGCCAGCTATATTAGTTAAGTTGGAGACTTGGAGTCGGTTACTTTGTAGGTGGATTGTCTAAAATGACCTTGAAATTGAGGATATTGGTTTTTTTTTTCTTATACCCATTGGAGGGTGTTTCGACCTATGTTGCACCGATAGGGACACGAAACACTGTTACGATACGAAATAGTTATGGAAACACGTTAAGTATTTAAGAAAATGGATTTTGGGGATGCTATTAGAATATGTATTACATAATATACACACTATTAAAATGAAATTCTATAACAATTTACTTAATAAAATGATGTTTCTTGTTTTCAAAATACTTGACTACGCTAATCAGGGACAAAACCAACCCAGTACAAGGGTGTACACTTGTACCCCAACCCAACCGGCTCCAAAGCTTAATTTCGGTCAATAACATATATTAGTCTACTTACAAGCCTAAGTTTGTTTCTTTGCACCCCTAAAAAAACTTTTTATCCCAAACCAAATTTTTGAACCCCCAACCTATAAATTTGAAGGCTGATATAGGGGCTCCAAATTTGATTGAGGGGCTCCTCTAATAAGACAAAATAGGGACATTATGAAGTAAAACTCAAAAAACCCCTATCCATAATATTTTCAAATACCCAAACCACCCCTCATTAGTAATCTTAATTACATTAATTAGT
>JAJJMC010017627.1:374505-388552 GCA_023531435.1 Papaver californicum
GAGGTCCTTTATTTACGGTTGGGTTTTAAGCCACAACCCAACCGTAAACCTGTCACATTTTTCATTTTCCCATTTTTACGGTTGGGTTTTGCCTGGAAACCTAACCGTAACACTAATGTGACTAGGTATTTTTCCCAATGCATGGTTTCCAACTTCAAATAACTGGAAAATAAATTTTAAGTTTAATTTTTCATTTCACGTGCAAGTTAAATTCAAACTTCAAATCTAAGTTCACATTAAAGGTACAAGTAATTCACACATACAAAAGAAAACCATAGACATAGAGTTAGGGAGAAGGAGGAGGGGTAGGTCAATGACTTTGACGAGCTCCTTTTTTGCTCATAACATTACGATGACCAGGACCGCCACGAGTACGAGCTCCAGCACGACCGCCTCGAGTACGAGCACCACGTTGCGCAACCCCAGCTTCATCATCTGTCTCTTCATCCGATGCTTGGGGCTCTCTTCTAGTAGTACTCGCATCTGTAGTCGCGCCTCTTTTACCGAGTCTACTCCTCTTTAAAGTCCGCTGCACATCCTCAACTTCATGATGAAGCTCCCTAGTCAAAGCTTGGAGTTGGTCAGGCGTCCTCACATCAATTGTGCTTAGGCATGGATTAATAGAGTCCGCCAATGCAACGACTTTCTTTTTCTATTCACATATGAAAATAAAAGTAGATGAGTGTTTAGTAATAAATCTTAAAAACATTAATAACAAAAATAATGTACGTACCAAATTGAAATATGCCTTCTTCCATAAACCATCTTCTGTGTTGATTGCCAGAGTCTCAGGATCATTGTTGATGATAGTTGGATGACCAAAATGGCGATACCAATCCAAGTAATCTTTTGCTGCCTCTTTTGTGCCCGGAGATGGAGTTAACTCATTCCTTTGGACTTGGTATTTCGGATCAGTGCGGTTATTCCAAACCGCGATTGAAGGCGTAGGCTCATAGTTTAGCACGATGTTTGGCTCTTCGATCATCGACCCATTCACACACAATTTAAACATTTCGCGTGTCACCGTTGTTTGGACATATCCATATTGCCGGAGAGTTCGACGGGGGTTGGACATCACGTACCCAAACGGATGATACAAAGGGCTGTTGTAGCCTGCCACGTCCGACAATTCACGTAAATCCTCAATATGTCCATCACCCTCTATGATAATCTTCACATAAGGGTCGAAAACAACATCATCAACCGTGAAAGCATCAATTTCTTTTCTCATCTTTGCTATGAGCACTTCTTTATATTTTGCCTGCGTCCCGGTGAAGACGAATTTCTTCCCCGTAGGTCCATTAACATCAACGCTTGTTTGAGGAGCCAGTCTGGGAAAGTGATCGTATACCCATGCCTATAAAGATAATAAATATTAATATAAGAAAATGAGAAAAAAAATAAATTAAAATTAAACATTGAAATTCAAACAATAAATTACCTGAAGCAGACCGGTATTACTGGCAATCTCAATTCCCCTAACCCTCGAAGCTTTTCGAAGGTTAGAAAGTAGGTAGGCCAGGGTGGCAGTTTCCCACGAGTACTGATGGGTCATCCCGAGATCACCCTGAAACCATTGTAGATACTGGACGTTGACCCTGTTGCCCGAGTTGTCACCAAAGAAGATGGTGCCGAGCATATATACAGATAAGCTCTAGCTGTTCGAATAGCTCTGGTATCATCTATGACGACCCCAGCCATTTCCAACTTTGCGGTCCCTCCAAACTTCTCCCTTAGTCACCGCAGCAATATTTTCTTGCTCATAGCTTGACCTTTCTTCGTAGGCATCCCCGGTTTATCTCCACTGACCAATTTAAATTCAGATTCAGCTTCGGTCTTATCCCATCCAAGTGTATCTTTGACAAGTGCATAAATATCACTCCATGACATGTTGTCGTCAAAACCCTCAAACACAAATTTACCTTCCACCTCCAGCCCAAGAATTGATTGGACATCATCTGGCGTTATAGTCATCTCGCCGAATGGGAGATGAAACGTACCGGTTTCAGGCCAATAACGTTCCCTGAAGGCTGCGCATACGACACTGTCATACTCCCACATTGAATTGGTAGAGCTAACCCGGTACCATTTACAAGAATTTGTACGCCCGTACATTCATCAGTTAAGGGCCAATGTTGAGCCCTTTGACGAACCAATTTCTTGATCGCCTGTGTATGATCCTACAAAGAATAAAAACAAATTTGTTTTACTTACAAAAGTTAACAAACCAAAATTTAACAGAATAAGAGAAGTGATTGGAATAATACCTTGGTCGCTGCAACTTTGGCAGCCCATGAGTGGGGATAACCAAATAATATTACAGATTTGTCTGGGGCCTCACCCCATAGTCCTCCATTCCTCCTCTTAGGCCACAGTTGAGGTTCGGCCTTTTCTTTCGGAATTTCTTTGGCAACCCTTTTCTTTGCCTTTTCTTTTCGAATTTCTTTACCTTTGCCTTGAGGGACATGTTGTTCTCTGTCCCGCTCTTCTTCTTCGTGTTGTTGCTCTTGTGGTGGTTCTCTAATCACAAGAGAACCTCTGGGTGTTGGTAGATCACCCAAGCCTTGAAACACATTATATTCCTCTTCTGCAATTTGAGGAACACTACCACCACCTACCTCAAAAGAGGGATTATGGGTCTTACTCACGCCTCTCTTCTCAACCCCTAAATGCTTTCCGTGGCCAGGGGTTGGAGTGTGAGAAATTGGTGTTAAATTATTACCCCTCTTATTCTTCCTACAACACACAAGCAATACAAGTTAGATAATTTCCAAGCAATTCAACTTCAACTAAAAAAAAATTCACTACACAGGATTATTTACGGTTGGGTTTTGAGAAAAACCCAACCGTAAATTTTGTCCCATAATTTACGGTTAGGTTTTAACACAAACCCAACCGTAACACACATGCAGCAGATTTGCACACCATTCTTACGGTTGGGTTTTTCCTAAAACCCAACCGTAAACTTTTAGTACAAAATCTTGTCCATATGTTACGGTTAGGTTTTAAGAAAAAACCCAACCGTAATACACATGTAGCCTGATGTGCAAATAATGTTTACGGTTGGGTTTTTCTTAAAACCCAGAAAAACCCAACCGTAATACCCAAACCTAATTTTAATGGACGCTATTGTTACGGTTGGGATTTTCTCAAAACCCAACCGTAAGTTGTTTTTAAAAATTGGCGCAAACTATTTACGGTTGGGTTATCTTTTAAAACCCAACCGCAATATACTGAACTATTCATCTTCTTCCCTTTGATTTACGGTTGGGTATTGAAAATAACCCAACCGTAATACTCAAGAACATCAAATATTACGGTTGGGTTTTACACACGAACCCAACCGTAATATCAACTGTGTGCAACATTTTCCCCCCAAAATCATGATCAAACATGCGAATAAATCAATTACAAGTTCTAAGAATACATGGGTTTTCTACAATACCTTAGATACACCATTGTTGGACTTTTCGGTGCTTGATTTTGGTTGTCACTATCGATTTCTTGTTGAATCTCTTGATTAGGTTGAAAGGAGTAGGGTTGATTGCCATCACTACTACCTGTAACACCTTTAGTATGTTTCTTCATCTCGAATTGTTGAGTTGAGTTTAATCGTCGATGAATTTTACGAATCGACGATGAATTGAGGGCGATTACGGTTGGGTTTTGAGAGGTTTTCTTTGGTTTTAGTTTTTAAAAGTTATGAATTTTGTTAAAAGAGTTTAGGTTTTAATTAGTATAAGGGTAAAATCGTCATTTAACCCCTCAATTAGGTTTGGAACCCCTATATCAGGCTTCATAAATTTTAGCTCCACCCCTAAAGTTAATTAAATAAAAAGATAAAATAATGGCCAAGTCTTTCACGAATAGTGTTTGGATTTCATTAAAACAAAAGGAATAAATTAACATCACATTTAGTTTATTTTGATTTTACAAACCAATATAAATCATTTATGACATGTTTCAAAGTGTCCAATCAGTGTCCACAAAGTGTCAAATGTCGAATTTTACGACACACATGAAGTGACGTGTCCATCGTTTGTCGGGTAAGTGTCAAACGTGTATCGTGTCTACTTGTGTGTCCGATATGGTTACGATATTTTTCCAGGCGTGTCCCTGCAACCTATGCTTGGATACACCTTAAGAAGTGACTTTTGAATATCAAAAGGCAAATAAATCATAATTTAATTTAGGAATAAAATTTTAAAATGATTTATAGAAATAAAAAGATTAATTTTACGTGAATCAATCTTTTTTCTTTTTATTTTTAACTTCTACTTCTGGTATCCAAATACCATCTATGTTTATATGTACTTTATAATCTTACCCAAAGTAAATTAGAGAATAATCAGAAAAGAGGAGACTAATTGAGGAACCCAAATCTATGATTGTTCGCCAATTAGAATGTAAAGATGAGAGTCCAAGTTATAAGCGTTCGACAAGAAATAAGTTTAACAAGCATAATGAGTACCGAACTTGGTGATGGTGGAGACGACGTGGTGCACTGGGAACCAAAAAAGAAGCCTACAAATCCTTTAGCTGAGATAATAGTATAAAACTTGTTAATCTGTTTGTACTCCTTTTTATTTATGTTGATCAGATAATGAAATTGTTATTTATGTTAAATTTCTATGTTTTTCATTTCAGCAAAAGTGTTACTGTCACTTTTGCTGAAACGGAGGAAGGATTTAATAATTTTTTTGTTATTGTTCTTACTCTCATCATATTACAGTTGCCAGAAAGTATGAACATCAGCAAATATTTCGAATTCATCCGCTAAAAGCTACATTTCCTCTTCTGTTTTTCTTGTACTGCATTTGACATAAACAAATAAATATTTGAAGAACAGTGTAAAATCTATCAAAAACTAGCAAACTATGTATAGCATAGCATGAGAGATGTTCAGTAACCAGTGGTGCACTCATTGGATGTATTTAGGGATTTCGCCTTTTCTTAAGAGGGAAAGAGCGTACTCTCCTGTATCAATAAGGTCCTCAATGTTGTGCAGGGATTCCTCTTGTGCGCCCAGCATGAAGATAGCACGAGCCTCTGCTTTCTTGGCCAATCTTGCTGCTAAGTTCATGGGAAGGTTTGGGGAATTGAGGCTTCTTAGTATCTGACGGTATAAAGAAAGGACTCGTCCTCTATTCCTTGCCAAGTCCTCGGCTGTTGCCCATATCACGCCCTTAGCCATATTCCCTAACAACAATGAAATAGCTGCTTTCTCTTTATAAAAATCAAGTTGTTTGATGTCTTCCTCCCCTGTGCGCAAATCAAACACTTGTCAGTCTGCGTCCAATGTTTTACATCTAAAGTCCACATATTCCAGAGTCTGGTCTAATGTACAGAGGATTCTAGAGCTGACACATGAAAGTTAAAAGCTCCAAGGAAATCAAAATTATCATAAAGCACAGCTAAACGCAAACGAGGTAAGCTTATTAAGTTGATTAGTTCTGCATCGGTTTATTCACTACTAATTAAGTAAGACGTGGATCATTGTTCTTCCATATCTTTCCTGGGAATTAGAAATAAAAGAGAAACGGCTCATACAACTTGTGCAAAATCAAGATCCAGAATGGAAACATAGAGAAACATATCTACAGCCCTCTAAATGACCGAGGCTTGGACAGTGCGTCATTGTCAAAAGACGAACAAATGAAAACTTGGCAAACAAACAAGTTGTCAACTAACATGGCACATTCAACTAGCACATGATAACTGATGAGGCCAGCTTCTGGCACTACCGAAAACTGCATTCACCCATGACAATTCGTTTGAATTACTACAATCAAGTACCTAAATTATTTAAAAATTGAATACCACGATTTCTTGTGTCGGCAGATCTCATCCATCATTGAAAGCAAAGGGAGAAGTGTGTATAAAGGACTAAAGAAGAGGTATTTTCCGAAGACATGATTCATGATTAAGTCCACGACTCACACAGAAGACATGATCAGACTACTATTTATACTGAGATTGTGCTGCATATCTGGTCTGACTTGTAGACTATTTTCTAACAAACGACCAACAAAGGGCAACAAAAAGTAAAATAAGCGCAATCATATTCCTAACAACTATTTTCGTTCATTCAAACTGAGCTTCTCAACTGGTATGCAACGCCATTAGATAACAACATTGCTACAAAGAGCAACTTTATATATTTCTTCGTCATCAGCAATAACACTATCAGTTAAGGCTTCGTTGGCAGCAAAAGGGATTAAAATACAACATTTTAGAGGAGCCGTATGTACAAAAAAATCTAATAACGTTTAGGCAGTTCAATAGATCTTGGAGTTTCCCAAGATTGAAATTTTCCAAATATCTTTCGCTGTGTTGCTATGCCTAAACCAAAAATCTAGAGTAGCACAGTGTGCAGTTTAGTAGTTTACACTATAACTTAAGTTCTCATACTGTAGTCAAAGACATACCTTGGAACATATTATTTTGAGGTCTTAAAACTAAGTGGATTTTTTGTTTTCTTACTCCTAAAACCTCCCATTCCTAGAGGAACTTTTAATAGAATTTTAAAAAGAAAAACTTGATTACTGACAAAACGAATGAAAACAATGAACAGCACCACAGAGTTGATAGAAAAGGATACAGTAAGCTCAGATCAGTTGTTTGTAGCAGAATTAGAAAACTATTCAGCTAAGCAACTTCAAACATCGGGGAAACAACTACAGTAGTAAAAAACTTTTTATCACCGGGTACTGAATGTCTAGTGGGTATGCATTATCATTGAGTTGTAGGCAGCTACATAGATTTTAAAACACCCGAAGCAGATTTTAACGATTCACTTCTTAAGTCTAAGACTAAGAGTTTTAGAAGTACAGTCTCTAATATACCACATTAGTTACATTCTCTTACTCACATCAAAGACAACCCATGAACTTATAGATCAATGTTGTACCTGGATCTCTTGTTTTTTTTTATCGGAGCTCCCATGCGGACAACCGCGCCTGATCTTTTTTCAAAGAATCCATCAGGCGGAGAAAGCCGAGCATGTGTCAATCCAAATTATCCACTCTATAGATTACTGAATTTTACTAGGCTTATTAAGTAAGGATGAGACCCAATTTAAAATAAAACCCTAAACCCCAAAACTATATAAAACATAATTAAAAGACACTAATCAAAACTTGCTGTATCATCAAAAAACAATTGAGGATTAGAAAATGAATCATGTACCTATCAATGGAGATCCACCACCACCACCAAAATCTTCCAGCTTCAGTCTCTATCTATCTTTCTACTCACGAGAGGAGAAGAAGGAAAAAAAAAAAAAACTGACCGACTACTAACTCATGCGCGGCCCACCATTTGAATCGGTCGAGCTACAAATGTTCTAGTTCTGAATATAGAAGGTCCAGAACTAGAACCGGATGGAATTCAACTTCTTTATCTTTCATTGTACCTTCCCTTATTATCGAGATGTAAAATTTCTTATCTTCTTGTAGTCATAAGGTCATCATTTTTCTAAAATATTGGCATTGGGTTAGGTTCTCATCATCCGGCAAACTTAAATGGTATATTTGTTCGGACGCAACGTGAAATCCATAATTTCCATCCCCATTCACATCGTCGGTAGATAATACGTAGGGATGGATGATTGAAGGGAGTTTCGTAAGATACTCATGGAATATCGTATAACATGTTTGATGTGGTCTACCCCACACATCCCTAGGTGTAACTTGATAACCAATTGCCTCTTTCATAGTCAACGGCTCTTGTGGGGAATTCATGGACATCTTTTTCCTTGCTTCCCTTTTTAGTCGTACTCGCCTTGTACTCGCTAGACTTTCTTGCGAAGGGACGATGAAAACCTTTTCCTTTCCTTGTGTTGCACTCGCTTGACTTTCTTGTGTTGTAACGATGGGATCCCTTTGATCCTTTGACTTGGCTTATTGCCCACTTGGTCCACTTTCTTGCTTCTTCGGGCGACCCTTTTTCTTTGGAGCGGGAGCTTCTTCACACATAGCCTCGGTATGTTCTTGCCCACTTGGTCCACTTTCTTGCTTCTTTGGGCGACCCCTTTTCTTTGGAGATAGAGCTTCTTCACACATAACCTTGGTATGCTCTTGCCCACTTGGTCCACTTTCTTACTTCTTCGGGCGATCCCTTTTCTTTGGAAAGGGAGCTTGTTCATACATAGCCTCGGTATGCTCATGTAGTGAAGGGTCTCTTTGGTTACTCATCACATCTTTCCTTTCTTGTTTTCTATCCAATTTGGTAAGTGGTCTACCCGTTGACGGTTGCTTAGTTGGTTCTTCAACCGGTTGCATATGTGGGTGAACGACGAGGACCAAGTCGACCATAAAAAAAAATCGCTGAAAATTGTTTCTGTTGGAGTAGCCCTCGATTATTTTTCTCCCAACATCCGTGTCTACAAATGATTGACTTGCATCTTCTATCGGGCTTGGTGTGAAAGTAAGTTGCTTCCAAAACGGATCGTTGAGTTCAAACGGAATCCTTTGGGGGTTACTAGCAATAATGTGACGACACGGGAGCCCCATGGCCGTCATCGTCTTACAAGAACAAACGATCTTCTTTCTTCGTTTCTCTTTATCCTCAAAATATTTATAATAATTTATCATATAATGGATATCCCAATGTGACACCCTATAAGAAATACCTCTTAGTAACGTACCGTAATCATCGGAATACATGGTCACAACTTTTATCCTACTATCTTCCATTTGGATCTGCATTTTGTTGATATCCTCCATGGTGTATTGATAGATAGCTTCTTGTACAAACATTATGGAAAAATCCCATTTCTTAGTTTATATAGATTCCGTCCAAACAGAAGTAGCACATGGAATCTCAGTTTCTATAAAAAAAGTTACTTAAAATATGTTCAATTAGATTTTATTAAATATTATTAAGGATTAACAAATAATTAGGAAAATATTAGGAGATATTATACTATTATTATAGGGAGTAAAGAAGTTTGGGTAAATAAAAGAGCTTAAAGAAAATTATTAGGAATAAAAATAGTGAAAAAATAGAAATTTAAGTTATAATTAAAATGGTTTTCATCAAAAACCATACAGAAATGTTTCCGTATTCTATTTCTCATCAATGACACACAGCTTAAAGAAAATGGCCCAACAATGTCTATTCCCCATTTTGCAAATGGCCAGGGGCTGAGCACCGAATTAAGTTCTATTGCGGGAGCTTTTATTCTTTTCACATAGCGCTGACATTCTTCACATCTTTTCACCATATTTTCCGCATCCTTATGCATAAATGGGCAATAATGACCTTGCGTTTTTGCTTTTAATGCCAGTGATTGTCTTCCACTATGATTTTCCGCATCTCCATAATGTATATCTTTAAGAATACGTAACCCTTCCTTTCGGGATTGACATCGTATTAATGTTCCCAAAAAAAGACTTGCGGTATAGAATTTTGTCCCACAGCTGGTAATTTACAGATTTCAATTGCACCTTTCTTGCTTCTTTTGAATTTGTGGGTAGTACCTTGTCTTGCAAATATTGATGGATTGTAACTCTCCAATCTTCTTCAGTAAAATCATTTTCTACTTTCTGGGGGAAATTTGCATCTTCTTGGACAACTGCGTCTTCGATATCTTCCCCAATGTTTTCTTCCATATTTTCAACTGACCGCAACTTAATTGACGGTTCATATATACGCCCAATTTTTATGGATGATGTGTTTTGATCCTTTACCATTGAAGAGAGAAATGCCAATGCATCAGCATGGCGGTTCTTTTCCCTGGATAAATGTCGAAAAGTTATATTCGGAACTTGAAGTGCCAATTTTTGTACGAGATTCTTGTACTCTGCCAGGTCTTCATTAAGTGCTTGGTATTTTAATTCAACCTGTCGAATTATTAATTGTGAGTCGCACATCGCTTACTCCTAATTCAATGATGAGTCTGAGGGCATGAACAACAGCTTCGTATTCCACTATATTATTCGTACGCTCATCAAATTCTAGTCGGAACGAATGTATCATTCGATCTCCCGCAGGTGTGGTGATTACTATTCCAATTCCCACACCATCTTTGTTTCTAGATCCATCAACAAAAACTTCCCATCTTTGGAGATTTGGGGAGTTCAAAATATCCTGGGGATCATCATCTTCAAATCCGGGCAAACCTTGAATTCCAGTGTCATAAAATAGTAAACAACTATATTAATGAAAATTAAAGGGTAAAGAATGAAACATAGTTGATTTTCATATCTGGGCGAACCTTGAATTCATAATCATCCTCCAACGGGAAATCCGCAAGGAAATCAACCAGAATTTATGACTTCTGTGCAGTTTGTAATTCGAATAATATGTTGAATTGTTATAGATGTGCGTTCCACTTTGTTATCCTTCCGACTTTCCCTGCGTTCTTCAGTACTGACTCCAATGGTGCTTTACTTGGTACCCTCACGTAATGTGTCAGGAAATACGTACATAACTTTGAGTAGCAAAAACTAATGCTAAGATCAGTTGTTCAATTTTTGTATAACTCCTTTCTGCGGGGTTCAAAGTCTTACTGATATAATACACATGTTTTTCCATCTTCTCATTAGTCCGGACTAACACCGCACTTACTACATCTTCGGTTGCCGCAATGTACAAGGCCAAAATTTCTTCAGGCTTTGGCTTCTGTAGTGCAGGTAATGTTGCGAGGTAAACTTTGATATTTTGGAAAGCTTGCACACATCTCTCATTCCATTCAAATTTATTTTTATTTTTTAGAATATCAAAAAAGGGTTTACATCTTCCTGATGATCTTGCAATAAACCTGCTGAGTGCGGCCAAACAACCATTTAATTTCTACACTTCTTTAACGTTTCTTGGAGATGGCATGTCTACTATTGCCTGGAATTTTGCGGGATCAACTTCAATTCCTCTTTTGGTGACCAAATAACCCCAAAACTTCCCTGACGTGACTCCAAAAATGCATTTTTCCGGATTGACCTTCATTCTGTATTTTCTTAAAGCTTCAAATATTTCTTTCAAATCTTGTAGGTGATTTGTTGATAACTTACTTTTTATTAACATGTCGTCCACATAAACTTCCAGCGTACGACCGATCCATGGCTTAAAAATTGCTTCAACCAACCGTTGATATGTTGCTCCTGTATTCCTTAGCCCAAATGGCATTCTGGTGTAACAGTACAAACCGCGAGGGGTAAAGAATGCAGTGTGCTCTTGATCTTCTTCAGCCAGTGTAATCTGATTATATCCGGATTGTCTATCCATAAAGGATAAGGCCTCATGACCCTCAACATCGTCCATCAACTGATCAATACTGGGGAGTGGATAACTATCCTTCGGGCATGCTTTATTCAAATTAGTGAAGTCTATGCAAATCCTTACTCCGCCATTCTTTTTTGGTACAATTACCAAGTTGGAAATCCAAGTTGGGTACCGCACCTCTCGAATGAATCCCGTATCCATGAGCTTAGTTAAATTTTTTCGACAGACACATGATATTCTGGCACAACTTTGCGTATGCGTTGCCGAAAAGGTGTTGCTTCAGGGTGTATATGCAACTCATGTTGTACGATATTTGGGTCGATGCCCGGCATGTCCTCCATCTTCCACGCAAATATGTCCATAAAATCCCGAAGTAGTATGATCAAATTTTGTTCTTTTTCCATTTCCATCAACGTTCCAATCTTTATCAGCTTGGGAAACTCTTCCTTCCTATGTTAACATTTTTGGTTTCCTCAATTGAAGTAAAGGTGGGTTTGGGAACTCCTAAAAATGTAGGAGTCCCCTTTGGTTGCTATGCTTGAAAATTGCCTGAGTCAATTTTTGTTGTATTTTCTTTTTCCGTAACTCATTCTCCTATTTCATTTATGGTCTTTTTTCCCGCAACCTGAATCATATATTGATCTAGGGCCTCTTTTTTTTCCTTCATCTTGCGTTCTTTATTTTTATTTTACTGTTGCTGGTGTCGTTATTCATTTATACGGATTTCTGCTAAAATGCAAGAATTAGGCTCATTTTGATCTCCTCTTATCTCCATTCCCCCCTGCGGTGTTGGGAACCGCAAGTACTGGTGATAAGTTGAAGTTACGCCTTTCAGTTGATGAACCCAACGCCTTCCAATGATAGCATTGTAAGGGGACGGAGCTTCCACTACACTGAATTTTGTAATAAAACTTATTGGCCCCGCCGTAACATCAAGCATGATCTCTCCCTTCGGCTTTGAAGCTAAACCATTAAATCCATAAATTGTATAGTATGATGGAGTTAACTGATCTTCTTTCAATCCCATCCTTAAAAAGTATCATAAAACAAGACATTAAGTGAGCTGTCTCCATCCATTAGAATTTTCTTTACGTTCCATCCAGATACTGGCAACATGAGTACCAACGGGTCATTGTGCATTTCTACCTCTTGATCAACCTCGTTCGCAGAAAAAGTTAGTGGGGACGCCATCCATTCTTCCCACGACTCAATAACTCTTCCCGCAACTTTGAAGACTTCGTGATTGCAGACTCTTTTATGTAATTTCTCATTGATAGCTACGTTCAAAGATGATTGGTTTGACTCTGAATAAGAGATCATATTTATAGTTCGATTATTTTGAGGAATGTTGACAGCTTTCCCCTTATTGAGTCTTGATTAGGAATCTGGTAATTGAATGAATTCTTTTAATTCTCCTGCGTCAATCATCCTTTGTACTAGGATAATTAAATTCCTGCATCAGTTTGTTGAATGACCCCGATAACAATGGTACTCGCAAAACTCCTTGGAATTCTGGGTGTATTCAGGTTGTTGTTCTTTTGACCGTGGTCATTGAAAATCCTGATTGTCCTTTATTACTTTCAAAATTTTCGGAATATGATGTGTTGAGTTTGGTAAAGACTCGCTCCTCAAACTCTTGGAGAATTTTTTTTCTTCCTTCTGACTTTGGCCGTTTTGATTCATTACTTTTAGATTTTCCCACAAACCTCTTCCCTGATCCGGATGATGGCTCTATTGAATTGGTTCTTTTTGCATTTGTTTGTTGCTGCGCCATTATTCTTGGATGTTGCCCTTGAATGTCCTGCAACCTTGGGCATTTCTCAATAATTTCTCTGAGGACTCCTTCACTTTTGGGATTTGACTTATGAATGTCAACAAAAAGTTGACTTTTTCGATCAGCTATTCCCCACTTGTAGCCATTGATGACGACTTCTGGGATTATCCACATGATTTGATTAAAAAAAAAATTATCCACCTTGCTGGAAGTGCCCCATGATCCATAGTCTACACTACGGTCCGACATTTCCAATTGTAACCCAATTCGTTGTATGACCTAAAACTTATATCTTCAACCAATTGTGCATATGACCTAAGTTATTTTTGTTGCTGCATGTGCATTTAAACAAAAAAAACCCAGGGGGACCTCTTCCCGGCAATGAATGTGTACAAGAATTCATAGCAGAAGCGAGACGAAATTAAAAAAAAAAAAAAGAAGTAATTCTAGGAAAAATAAGAGAACAAATATTATGAGTAGAAGGGGAAGATATTTATTTATGGCTTGCAAAGGCTCTATTATATGGCATCACTGAAGCTTCCGAAAACCCTTAAGCAGTGATGTGGATAATCCTATTTCCTAGATTCTCATTACTAAATAAGTTGGTCCATCAACACCATTTTTCTTGTCTTCCTCATATATTTATGAGCAGAACCTAGATAAAGTTTACTAACAAATTAAGCAATGACTAGTGTGTATCTTTCTGTCTATGTTTGTTATCAGGGTGTCGTCTTCGCTCCAAGGAGAAGAATAGCAAAAAGAACCATTTGTATGTAGTTAATATTTCAAAGATCCATTAATTTTAGAGAAATGACAATGTTACCTTTCTATTGCAACTGAGAAAAGTTAATCAAGTTCAGCAGGTTGTGCTGCCGAATCCCGACAACACAAGCTTCAGTTTAGAAATCTTAATAAAATCTACTTAGCAGAAGAATTCACAAAACTTGTAAGCATAAAACAAAATATCAAAATGAGGTTTTGTTGGGATATATGTTTAAAAGATTTTTTCTTTCATATTTATTTCAACATACAATCTCTAGTCTAGTGGTA
>JAJJMC010017627.1:388562-410761 GCA_023531435.1 Papaver californicum
TGTTTAATTTTTGTTGTGCAGGTGTGAAATCAGCAATTGTTCCAACAGGTTTTTTTAAAAGCACAAACAAATTAATGGAATACACAAACCTGATGCTAAAGGCATCAATCAAAGTTCAATGTTTACGAAGAGAAATATATGAATATGGAAAAAAGAAGCCTATTGGCATTCTCAAATTCCAAAAAATAAGCTAAGAAGGAACTTCAAAGAGCTACTACTATGCAGCAGGGAAGCAATGGAGTTGAGACCAGAACGCTAATAAAACTGATAACACATTAGCTACCAAATAGCAGTAGTTTTCCGTTCTGGTCTAGATGAACCCTAGCCTCCATAATCAGTTGATTCATGGTCCCAACCATCCACATGATTTGTGGGTACTTTCTACCTGGTTGGCAACAGCAGGGCCTAGCACTGACTTTCCTGCAGGCAGGGTGCTTACCAGTCCCTTTCCCATCATCATAGTTACATATGCTTTCTAGCACTGCCCCTCTTAATAATCCTACTAAAGTAACCTTCAACTTTAAGCTGCAATCTAGTCTGTCGCTAAAATCTCCCACAAAATTTATGTACAACATCAACAAAATATAAATACAACACATAAATACATGACAAAATATAGAAGACGGTCTCCAATAACTATCTACCAAAACAATTTGCATCCAATGAATAAAGAACAATATACAATAAATTACTTTACTCCGTTATGCAGTAATGATTTAAATGGTTCTGTAACTTGTTGAACATCTATAGAACTAGTACAGAAATCGCTGTGACAAGGTTTTGGGTGTTTATAGAGCAGATGATAAAAGGTCATATCATCAAATCGCGGTGAGTATTAAAAAGGAATTTGTCAGAGAAGTGTCAATCAGACTCCTATCATAAATGTTTCAGCTGGAAACTCACAACAGTCAATGTCTATGAAATCATGATCTCACTTGTTCCCTACACTTGAAATGAAATTACAATCCATTTATTCAGTAAATCAATACATAGCTATTTTATTTCATTTCATGATAATAACACAAGGAATTAAACTAAAAAAATTAAATACAATCTATTTATTCAAACTGTGGTGGCAACTAGCAACATCCGGAATCTGTTGCATTTTATTGTAATCTTATAATAACTTCAAATTCAAATACTTCACGTATTATTGTCGAGTCCGAAATTGGAACTTTCATCCTGTAGTCTTCAAGAAAGGACAAGCTGATGTAATCTCATTAGCAGAGGTATCATCACCTTTGATAAGACCACCAAGTAGTTCTCCACCGTCAAAGAAGAACTCGACACTCACGATTTTCTTTCGTTCATCCAACTGTTTCAAGAAAGAACGAACATTAGACGAACCAGAAACAAGCGTATCTTTTTAAAACAAAGGGAATATATTTTTGTTCCTCATATATATTTTTATATAGAGATTCTATCTTACAGTACTTTAATTTTGAATAGAAATGTCACACAGAGGAGTTTAATTAAAGAATGAATTACCGTGAAAATGCCAATTGCATAGAATTCAGCTTTCTCTCCGGTAGGAGCACGGCCTTTAAAAGGACCCTCCATATATCCCCAGTGTCTGAATTTGGAAACAATCACCGGTGGTCCAGAGTACACCTGCATAATCTCCAGTGCAAACCCACGAGGAAACACTGTCGCGAATATTTTATTGGCGGAATCGACTGTTTCCTCCGACGGGTTATAGACACGATATTTCTCAGGCAAAGATGTTTGCAGGAATAAGTTGTAGCTTCCTATTTTGCCCATTTCCTCCAGAGGAATGGGTTTTCCTCCTGCAGTTCATTAGATTTCATAATTAATTCTTTAGGAGTTGCGTACGATGATCATATATATGTCAAAATTGAAGAGGAGGATATTTAATTACCATTTTTACTGAATGTGAATTTTCCAGTGTCAATGGTTTTGAAATCCTGTAGGCGTGCTTTGTGAACCATCTCCATCTCCCATGTTTTCACAAGGTTTTGCACCTCTTCTTCAATGGAACCAGCAGGCCATACCTAATAAATTTATCATAACTGGAAAAGAAAAGTTTCTTTATCTACGATCTGAGTTCGAAACTCGTCAGTGCATATATAAATTGATTGTTAATTACATGTGTTCTTCCTTGTTCAAAGAGCTTGTTAACAACATCATAGTTAGGAACACCATTTCTCCATATGGTGTCTTTCTCTCCTTCTCCGTAAATGTAATACCGATACTTATCTTGTTTGATCTCAGCCACCACAGACGATGATGAAGAAGAAGAAGAATCAGTCATTTTGCTTAGTAAGAATTCAAAGAAGTTAATTATTTTTTTCTTCTTTTTGACGATGATGAATTCAAACAATCGATCAAGTCTGGGTTTTATAGTAGATGTATTTGATAACCATAGAGGCGTGTGGATCTCTCACTCTTTGAATTTGTTGAATTTACCTGCTCCCTTCCTTCCTAATACAAAACCAAACTCATTGGATCTTAGCAGGTGATCTCTGCCATGCCCCAAGACTTTTTTAATTGGACCTGCAACAGTCCTGGTTGAATTTTCGTCTGCTGTATTGCGTGAGAAACAAAAATAAGAATGGGAAAAAACATTATCTCACGAGGCGTCTGATCAGTTCATCAATTAGCAGCCATGACATTAAACTCTAAAATTAGATGATTCTATTACCCAGATTAGGTCCCAACTAAATCAAATAGACGACATAGTTGACTTCACATGTCCATCTCTAGGCCTAGTACCCCAAAAAATTTACTTGTAATCCAAAAATTATCTCAAAATGTGTGTATTAAGTTATTATTTATTAACCTCAAAATCCATGTAAGATGTAACCCAAGATTTTTCATGTGATTCAAAATAGCTGTGTGCCAAAATATCTATACTAGAGTTTAAGATCTGTCCTGCTCCTGCAACTCAAAATTTGTCTGCTAAGCTAAAATATGAGACCAATGCCTAGTGAAGTTTTACCAAGAGGAGGTATTACAGTTCCAACATTATATACATATCTTTAAAATGTTCCAGTTTACTAAAAAGATTAGCTCCAGACTCAAAAGCAAAGTAACAAAAACAACTATGAACTTGTTTAATGCAGTATGGAAGTTTCTCGGTGATAATTGCAGCCTCACTCGGACAGGGCTCAAAATCCATGTAAGATTCGAACCGATTGCAACAAGGACCTCACTGACTCAAAACTGGTTGCAATAAGGACCTCACTGTCCCAAAACTGATTACAATTAGGACCTCACTGACCCAACTGTTGGTGCATTTTGTTCGTTTGCAGGTAAACCCAATATACAACAGCTAGCTACAGGTCCTACACATACATAGTTCTCAACTTGCTATAAGAATAACACTGACCACATAATCCAGCAGCAAGCGTACGTGGTCCACATGATGTTATAGCATTATTTCATCTATTCTCTAATGTAATAAGAATCTCAATAAGTGGTATCAGAGCAAAAGTTATCAACATACATCAAGTATGGGTGGATCTGACAAACCGAAGATGATTCTTTTGACTGCAAAAAATTATGGAATATGGAAAACAAAGATGTTGGACCGATTGTATGTGAAGAAACTTGCAAGACCTATCGAGGAAGAAGGTATAAGACCAGCTACCATTGATGCTCAAGAATGGGGAGAATTGGATCAAAGGTGCTTGGGGTTTGTTCGTGACTACATCAACATCGTGGTCATTCATCATGTGGAGAATGTAATAACAACATATGGTTGTTGGAAGAAACTTCAAGAACTGTATGAGCGCAAGACTGCAGGACACAAAGTGCACTTGGTTTGACAATTGGGGAAGTTGAGATACACTGATGGCACTTCATTGACAGAGCATCTAAATCAGGTTGAAGACATATTTAATCAACTCAATACAATGAATGTGGATTTTAATTATGAGGTTCAAGCCCTATGGATACTTGGTTCTTTACCCGACTCACGGGAGACTTCGGCAGTTTCACTTAGTACGTCTGCTCCAGATGGCTCACTCACAAAGGAGATGGTTTCAAACGCTCTCTTGAATGAGGATCTACGCAGATGGGGTACTGAAGAAAACGGAAATTCATCTTTGAATAACGAAATGCTCGTACATGAGAGTAGGGGGTAAGAAACAAGGAACGCGACGTCAAGGGAAGTCTAAAGGCAAGTCCAATGATAAGAAAGACGAACAGTGTCATTATTGTGACAAGATGGGTCACTGGAAGTCTGAATGCTACAAGTTCAAGCAAGATGTTGCTGATGGTACGGTCAAGACAAAAAGAAGAGGGAATGACATAACAATCGTGAATCAGGAGAGTGACTTGATTGTGGTTGCCGAGAATGGAGATGCATGTTATGCAACAAGCACATAAGACTGGGTTGTTGATTCAGATGCTTCTTTCCATGTCACCCCACACAAAAGGTTCTTTCATACATATTAGAAGGAGATTTTGGGGAAGCGAAGATGGGGAATACATGTGTATCAAAGATTATCGGTATGGGCGATATTCATCTAGATTCTGAGCTTGGATACAAAATAATCTTGAAGGAGGTAAGACATATACCAGATTTCAGGATGAGTCTCATATCTTCAGGAAAGCTGGATGATGAGGGGTACTACAGTCTCTTCAGCAACTGATAATGGAAGCTCACCAAAGATTATCTAGTAGTAGCTAGAGGGACAAAAGGAGGCGCTCTATACAGGGTTCGCCTGAGCATGTGTAAGGGTGAAGTGAATGCAGTGGAAACTTCAGAGTTATGGCATAATCGACTAGGTCACATGAGTGAGAAGTGATTGAAGATTCTTTCCAAGAAGAAAGACTTGCCTGGTTTTGAAGACACGCAGTTGCGAGGATGCACTCATTGCTTGATGGGAAATCAACACAGAGAATCCTTTACGAAGAGCTTTCAAACAAAGAAAGAGGTGCTCGAACTCGTCTACTCGGACGTTTGTGGTCCCATGAAAGTAAAAACATTGGGTGGTTGCTCATACTTTGTTACTTTCATTGATGATTTTCCAAGGAAGGTTTGGGCATGTGCTTTGAAGACTAAAGATGAAGTCCTTGGAGTATTCAAGTCCTTTCATGTGATGATGGAAAGAGAAACTGGCAAGCCTTTGAAATGCATCCGCACAGACAACAGAGGGAGAGTACATTGGTTTATTCAATCATTATTGTAAGATCAATGGAATTCGACATGAGCAAAGTGTACCCAAGACACCGCAGCACAATGGTGTGGCTGAAAGAATGAATCGTACTATTATTGAGAAGGTTCATTGTATATTATCTCGTGCCAGGCTCCCGAGATCATTTTGGGGTGAAGCAATGCACGCCGCTGTTCAAATCATCAGCATGTCTCAGAAAGAGTTTGGTCAGGAAAGGACGTTTTTTACAAGCATTTAAGGGTTTTTGGATGTCGGGCGTTTGTTCATATACCAAAGGATGAAAGATCCAAGCTTGACAATAAGTCTAAGCAGTGTATATTTCTGAGCCATGGAGAGGAGATGTTTGTGTACAAGTTGTACGATTCGGTTGACAAGAAAGTTGTTAGAATCCGGGACGTGGTCTTCATGGAAGATCAGACCATCGAAGATTTTGATAAGGTTGAGAGGATGGAGCCTTATGTCGATGATTAACTGGACTGGGATTCATATGAAAATTTGGATGACAATGATGGGAACCATAAAGTTGTTCATGGAAACTGAAACATGGATGATATTGGGCATGATGATATGGATGATGTTGGGCATGATCATCACAACATAGAGGACATTGGGCATGGTAATGAGCATGATGTTGGACAACAAGTAGTGCAACAAGGAGGAGAAGATAGTCAAGTTCCTCAGGAAGATCTTCAACCTCTCCCAGAACCGAGGATATCCACGAGACCCAAGGTGGCGTCAACTAGGTACTCACCAAATGAGCATGTATTACTTTGAGATGGGGGAGAACCAGTTTGTTGTCAAGAAGCTATTGATAGTCAAGACACTAAGGAGTGGTTGGTTGCTATGGAAAAAGATATGTATTCCATAAGTTGAAGATTGATGAGGGTAGTCCTAAACCAAGGTATAAAGCACAGTTGGTTGTGAAAGGATTTGGGAATGCCAAGGGGTTGACTATGATGACATTTTCTCGCATGTTGTGAAGATGACTTCAGTCCGTATGATTCTAGGATTGGCTGCTAGTTTGAATCTAGAGATTGAACAATTAGATGTCAAGACATCATTCCTGCATGGAGATCTTAAAAAAGATGTCTACATGGAGCAACCTGAAGGTTTTGAAGTTAAATTAACAAACAAAACGGATAGAAAACAGGAAGAACTGCATTTTGAGCACAACAATTACTGCTTCTGACAATCCATGTTGTGGCTTTAATTTGGATACATTTGCAGTGTTTTTTTTTTCTTCTGATCTTGTGCGTGATTTGCTACTATTTCCATCATTTACCATTATTGTTAAACTTCATTATAGTTTTTTTCTGAATAGTTTGATTATTTCCTCTCATGGTTCTAATTTGCGCAACACTGCTAATTAAGCTTTAAAGGATACCGGAAGAAGACAATAAATGACTATGAAATGGTTGGCCAGTTTAAGTTTGGTTTGTTGTAGAAACCAAGTCAGCGAAAGGCAAAATTGTTGCAAAAAAATAATAGTATCAGATACTGTTTTGAACAGGTACAGGACCGGAACCAAACCGAAATCAAACCGACCAGATAGGTACGATTTCAGAACCAAACCGAATAATACATGTACATTTATATAAATAAAAACCCGACCATAGATATAGGTACTCGGCTCTGCCAATAACCGAGCCGAACCGACCTTTGTGCAGCCCTAATCATAGCTGACTCTAGCTAGTGACCTGTTTAAAAAAAAATTAAAGACTTTGTCCCCCACCCCTCTCTTTTTGCACTTTGCATGCCATTGCCATCTGTAGTGCTCTTGAGCATCTTAATAACTGGAGGAAAAGTTAAATAATTTTTACCCTTGACTTAGCGGTAATTGTATTCATGGATTCTTACGGTATCTTCACAGTTTTGTTTACTTTTTTACCAGCTACACTACGGATCAATCCATGTTCTATAACTTGATAAACACCAGCAAAAGGAAAAAAAAAACTTCATTAGGGAGAGTAATAGCATATCAAAGTTAAAACTCGATAACAGCACTTACAGAGTAATTACACATACAAACAGACGTTGCGATTAAAAATCAGTATTTAATTTAGCGTCTTTTCTTTAACTTTTATGTATCTTCGTGGTTAAAAAAGTTCAAATGATTATCCTTGAAGCTTTTTACATAACTGTAACACGACTACACAACGCAGAGATTCAAAATTGTGTCTAATCACATATATATGTCACCAGTAGATGGTGCAGTTTATAGATATACTAAAACAGCAAGGAATAAGAGACGATCGAAATGCATAAACTCAAGACGAAATTTAATACGGAACCGACCGTCAGTTGATAGCACAGGGAACTAATGAAATTGAATCGTCAGAAGAAAGGATTGCCTCATTTGCGTCTTCTGTTGGTGACTAAGTCAGGATTGCCTTTTCTCATCATGGCTACAAATTCTTCGTAGTTTATTCTTCCATCCTACAAATGGAAATTGACAAAGATATTGCTAAAAGTGATAAAGGACTGCGTGACCTAACACAAAGACTATCAAATTGAATTTGAAAGAACGAAACATACGTTATCTGTGTCGACTTCTGCAATGATCTCTTTTATCGTTTTCTTGTCACCCATATTGAATTTTGCTAGACCTTGTTCCAGTTCTTCCATTGTGATGTACCTAATAATTGAGTGATACGTCAAAGTTTTAGTGGACATGAAAAGTTAAGAGAGAATGGTGGTAATTACACTATACAGTGGAACTAAGATACGGAAAACTTTCAAGGGAAAGGAAAGATTACCCGCTCTTGTCCTCATCAAAAAATTCAAAAGCAGTGTACAGGTGTTCTTCTTTCTCCATTCTATTCATGTGCATCGTAGCCGTTATAAATTCTATATAGTCGATGGTTCCATTCCCATCAACATCAGCCTGTGTAAGACACAATTTCATTACTTTCACTAGGAATATGAAGCACAATGCAAAAGCGAAAGGGATTCAAAAATAGTCCATTGAAAATAATTTCAGATTCAGAAAAACTAAAGAGGCCATAAAGAAAAACTAAAGAGGCCAACTATATAAACAAAGACAAATGCTGAGAAATCATACCGCCTCCATCAACTGCCGAACTTCAGCTTCAGAAAGCCTGGTTCCCAGTTTTGGAAGACCAGCCTTCAGTTCTTCATATGTGATAGTTCCACTGTTATCAGTGTCCATGGATTTAAACATCTCTTTTAACCCCATGATCTCTTCTTCAGAAAGATTTTCCGCAATTACCTGATCAATAGAAAGGAAACAAAATGTGATAAGGTACTTGGGTGAGTGTATTAGAACCAAAACACTCAAAGAAATCAATCTAACCTTAAGAGCTACTTTCTTCAGCTTGTTCATTGCACGGAACTGCTTCATTCTACTTAGGACCGCAATATCAATTGGTTTGTCTGAAGCCTCGCCATCTTCCCTGACCCATGGATGATCTGCAAGGTGTTTTAACAGTAGTAATTTAAAACAAAGTTTATTCTATAAATATTCTTATCTTATATAGACACACATACTTTCAAACTCAAGTCTTACTTAGGACATCAACAGCCGAAATTCGTTCTCTAGGATCAGCACGTAGCATCTTCTTTACAAGTTCCTTGGCACTACCGGAAATGGAAGGCCAAGGCTCAGAAACAAAATCAATATGCCCTCGTAAAACAGCATCAAAAATACCCTGCTCATTCTCTGCATGTGAAAGTAAAGTGATAAGAACATACGTTTATAATGCATCGGACACCAGATAGCTAGACAGTAGATTATACTTCGGATCACTTAAGTAAGACTGCATCCTACTGTACGTGTGCCCACAGACATCAATAAGGATAACAACTATCCTTTCCGGTAACTCAGTGCAAATCCTAGCTAATTTAAAATTTGGGGGAAAAATCTAGTTGTGGTTGACATGGAGTTCCATTTGTCGGGCATTTGATGGCACACAAATGCAGGCTCAATGCACTAACATTCAAATTGAAGCCTTGCTTAATTTTGGGCCTGAAGAAAAACAAGTTTGGATGGTGACCCAACATTTAAAATTGCACACTACGGACCAGCTCATCCTGTGAGCCACTTGTCCGGCATGAGCAGCTATGAAAATTCATCGAGGTCATCATCAAATGTGTTGGCATAGAGATAAGGATGACCAGCTATTAAAATTCATTGAGGTCGTCATCTAATGTGTTGGCATAGAGATAAGGATGACCTACATACCTCCCCAGAAGGGTGGGACTCCACTAAGAAGAATGTAGAGTATCACACCAACACTCCAAATATCAGCCTCTGCCCCGTAATGTCGTCGCAATACTTCAGGAGCCACATAGTATGCACTACCAACAAGGTCTTTAAATACTTCCCCTGCACCAAGTGTTATGATGATCAAAGTTAGTATCGCCAATGGCTGACTTAGAGTTGTGATATATTTTATTCCCTAACACCAATTGCAAACTTATGCTGGCTACAGAAATATAGCCGACAACCGACTTCAAGTTTAGGTACATTTGTGGAACTCAAGATTCATGTTTTCAATGGCAGAAGCAATTGACATCATTATGTGCGGCTGAAATATGTTTAGTCTTAACGAACAAAATAATCACCGATGAACCAAGTAAATGCACTCAAACATTAATGAGAATTAAGCAAGCCCAAGATACCGACAAACCTATTAGTTACAACCCTGCACTTCAGACTCCAGTTAAAACCTCTGATCAGACGAGCCACTCAAATCCTACACACACAGGTTTGAGCTCAGGGCCATAAACCCCACACTCCATCGTTATGATGGACGACAGTTTGCTTTCTAGTCCTTCTAATGAATTACAATTTACCATCAAGTATATAATGTGACTTTACTATAATTCACACTGAATGTCCGAAATGTTAAATCTCATAAGGTTGTGCGCCCACAAATCTAGGCCGTCCAGGCGATATGGTGCTATTCTTGCACAAATCATACAATCCAAACAACAAAACTTGATTGAAGAAAAAAAACAACTCATTTTCGATCAAACTAATCATCGTTCTTCTTCACTAGTTAAGGGCATTCTACTACATTACATAGTCTACATACAACAAATCAACTACATAAGCTCATCGACAAATGTCTAATCCGATATTTTACAATACAATTGCACTTCCAAATGCTCACAATTCAAAATCAAAATTCACATAGATCAAAAATCACAAAATCAAATTCATACCTGGTTTGAAGAAAACCGACAAACCAAAATCAGTAGTTTTGAGTGGAGAATCTTCACTATCACTCAAAAACAAGAAATTCTCAGGTTTAAGATCTCTATGCATAACACCAAGCGAATGACAAAAACTCACAACTGTAATCATCTGCCTACACAAATCAGCGGCAGCACGTTCCGAATAAGTTCCTTTCGCTATAATCCTATCAAACAATTCACCACCACCACACAATTCCATAACCAAATTCACACTCACACGATCTTCATAAACACATTTCAATTCAACTACATTCCTATGTCCAGTCAAATGATGCATTATCTGTACTTCTCTTCTTACATCTTCAATATCATCTTTATTAATCAATTTCCTTGTTGCTATTGATTTACAAGCATATTTCTCTTGTGTTTCTTTATGTGTGACTAAGTATGTTATGCCGAACTGTCCACGGCCAAGTTCAGGGCCGAATATGTAATCAGATCTTACATCTGACATTTTACGGCCAAGGATTCGACCAGTTCCAGCTCCAATTCCTCCTCCTTGTCTTGTGTTGATTGTTAATGGTGATCGTTGATTGTGGTGTGGTTGTTGGTGGTGGTGCTGATCTGGTAATGGTGCAGCAGCTGGTTTTTGTGGTGGTGGTGTGTGATTAGTTGGGCGCACGTTAAGATCGAGTACTCCTCCTGGATTTTGATTTGGAGTGTGGTTTTCTGGTACTCCGTTGCAGTTCCCCATTTCAGACGGTGGTGGTGGTGGTGGTGGTGGAGAAAGAGTGAGTGAGTGAGTGAGAGAGGAGAAGTGAAAAGAAGTCAAACTTAGGAGAGAGAGTAAAGTAGAGATAGATACTAGGAGTGTGAATCGGGATTGACTCATTTTGTCCGAAGATGAGATTTGAAATTACCCAAGTAACCCTCCGAATATAATAAAAATAACATGAACCAACGCACAGCTAGTGCAGTTCATGTTGAAAGCATCAGGTGGTGGGTTCGTATCAAACCAATAACACTTTAAGATGAACTGGAATTTTGTGATGAAGAAGTTGTTGGGGATTCAGTGATTTTTGGAAGTAGAGGAAAGAAATCTCGGATGTAGCTGCTTTGGTTACTGTTTGTGCCAAAAATCTCTTCAACACTAAACAACCAAAATCATCAAAAATCAACCAAAGAAGAGAAGAAATTGAACACATCATTTAACGTGGTTCAGCCCTTAATGGCCTACGTCCACGGGTAGTGAAATTGAAGGGTTTTTATTGATCAATTGAAGGTTATAAATACAGAGAATTCCATTAGAGCTTTTAGTTGGATTCCGTCTTTTTTCTGTTGGAGCCGAAGCCTCCCCCTTTCCTGTTCTTCTTCTTTCCCTTATAAACGAAAATCTTTCAGTTTGGGTCGATGAGTCATCCAAGTTGGATCGATGAGTCACCCAACTTGGATCGATGAGTCACCCAACTCTCAATACGTGGCGCCCTTTAATCGTCCCATGTGTCGACCCAATCTCTTCCAGATACTTCCATGTGGCTTCTCTCTATCCGTCCACTTGTCGACCTAATCTTCTTATCCTACGGGACTGGTTCGATCCATGGTACGATCCCTGGTACGATCCCTGGTACGACCTCTGGTTCGATCTCTGGTTCGATCCCTGGATCGGGACATCTTGTGCTCCGCACTTTGCTGCCACGTGTCAAGCAACTTTTTGATACTCACGGTTACAATGGAAGGAAGAGAAAGAATGGAGGAAAATTTGGGTACCCAAGAAATGGACGGGGGATCTAAGTTTGAAACCAAACAAATCTTCGAAGACGATGGTGGATACTTCTCGGAAGAAGAAGGAAAGTGTTCATTTAAAGAAGGTGGAAGGTCATTTTTCTCCTTCTGTCAAGTTACAGTGGTTCAAAATTAGAGGGTTGGATCACAAATATTGGTCTTATGATACTTTATCAAGGATAGGCAATGAGTGAGAATTCGATAAGATAGCTTTGTAGAAGGGAAGGTTCTCATTTTTTTCAGAATTGTAGTCACTGGTAATCTAAATCAGATTCCGGCGGTGTTGGTATCGGAGGTGGAAGAGAGAAAGGTGGTGTTGACGGTGGAGTGGGATCCGTTTTACGAGGAGAAATTTTTGCTGGATGAAGCAAATTATGGTAGAGAATTAAGGGAGTTTAATTTTTTGTTTACGGAGAAAGCAAACCCCTCTTCATGGATTTCAAATTCAAAAATCTGGTGACATATTATATTTAAGAAGGCGGGAAATAAGGCTGGTGATTTTGAAAAAGATAAAATGGACTATAGAGAAATGGATCGGAGTAATTGGGCTTTTCGGGAGAAAACAGACATCGGGCCGATCTGTTTTGCTGGTGATTGGAATGCAGTAAGGTCAGATGAAGAAAGAAATAGAGGTGAAGCTAACACCAGGAATTCAAATTTTCTTAACAACTTCATTTCCAATAAAGTATTAATGGACTTATCATTGGTGGGTGGATCTTTTACTTGGTCGGATATGCATTCGGATCCTGTTCTTTGCAGGTTAGACAAATTTCTTCCAAGTGTGAACTTAGATAAAATTGGTTCCGCAGATAAACTAGAAGCAAAAACGGCGTTACATAGAATTGTAACAACTAACAACCCGATAAGTTTTTTTTTTTTTTTTTGTACATTAATTAAATACTCATACAAATGAAACCCTTCATAAATACCCATACATATAATAAATATACCCCCATCTTCTAAACTTTATCCATTTAAAATAATGTTATTTTAATAAAAATGTTATTTTGATATTTTTTGGTGACTCAAAATTGACATTTTCTACTTTATACGTTATCACATTTTGTGTGGGGGTCCACCAAAATGCTTGAACTTAGGATATAGTAAATGACTTGGGTTGAAATATCAGTAATCATAATCCCACTTTTAAGTACAAATTGTGGAAAATGTCAATTTTGAGTCACCAAAAAATGTCAAAATAGCATTTCTCTTATCGTAATACCCTCACTTATTTAATTTTTTCATTGTCTATCACATATAACATTTTTTTTTAATTTTAAAAAACAAAAAATTTATTTCTCTATCACTTCACCACCACTCCAACTTGGCTAGTGGTGGTGGTAGTGCTAGTGGTGGTGGTAGAACGATGGTGGTGGTGCTTGTGGTAGTGGTGTTTGGGGTGGTGGTGGTGGCAGAATGGTGGTGGTAGTGGTGGTGGTGTTGGTGGTGTCAACATCTAAAGTTGATACTAAAAATCTGATGTCAACATTTTAAAGTTGAAATCAAAATCTGATGTCAACAACCCAAGTTGACACAAAAACTGAAAACTCAGAAAAAAATCATGTTGCTGACATCAAAATCTGGTATCAACAAACCAAAGTTGACACCAAAATCTGGTGTCAACAACCAAAGTTGACACAAAAACTGAAAAAAAAAATTAAAAAAATATGTTGTTGACATCATAATCTGGTGTCAACAAACCAAAGTTGAAAATTTAGAAAAAAATTATATTGTTGACATCATAATATGGTGTCAACAAACCCAAGTTGACACCAAAAATTGGTGTCAACAAGCCAAAATTGATACCAAAATTGAAAAGCCAGAAAAAAAAAATTGTTGTTGAAATCATAATCTGGTGTCAACAAAACCAAGTTGACACCAAAATCTGGTGTCAACAACACAAAAACTGAATATTAAAAAAAAAATTTGTTGACATCATAATCCGGTGTCAACAACTAAAATTGACATACTCGGATTAGTGAACTTCACGTCAATCGAACACACACCTTCTGACGTGGAGTCAGGTGTGCTACTATACATATTAAATGCGAACGTAAGATTTTCAATTGTAGTTACTTAACTTTAGGTCAAGAGGTAAATTTTGGTGTCACGTAATAGGTTTTTGGGCATGATACAAATTATAAATTACAACGACAAATTTTGAATTAAGGTTCAGGTAATAAGTCAAGATGCATATTTTGGGTCATAAATATATTTGTATCCTTTTAAAATGGTACACGTGGAGGATATATGGACTTCTCCATAACTATAATAGATGGTTTATCTTAGAAGCCCAATTTTGCTTATTATGGAAGCCAATATGGATTATTGTGGAAGTTCAGATACGGATTATCATAGAATCCAAATTTGGGTGATTGTATAAGCCCAACATGGGTTATCGTGGAAGTCCAGTTCGACTTATTGTGGAAGACTAGTCTGGATTATTATGGAAGCCCACTTGGCTTATTTGAGAAGCACGGTCTGGTTTATTGTGGAAGCCAAACCTGGCTTATTAAGGAAGCCCAGTTGCTTGTTGTGGAAGCTTAATCTGGCTCATTGTTGAAGTTCACTTGCTTATTGTGGAAGCCAAACTAGGCTTATTTTGGAATCCCAAAGGCTTATTGTTGAAGCCCACTTTCTTATTGTAGAAACTCAATCCTCTTATTAAGGAGTCTAGAGCAGACAATAAGCGTCTTTATAATGGTCATTTTATTTTGTCTCCGCTTATGAAGGGTCAAACCGATACAATAGGCATCGCGATGCGAAGGGCTTTGCTTGGAGAAATAGAAGGAACATGTATCACACGTGCAAAATCTGACAAAATACCACCAGTGGTTTATTACTGAAATCCACTTGCTAAATTGTGGAAACCCAGTGACTTATTGCTGAAGCCCAACCAGGATTATTTTGGAAGTCATAATGAGTTACAAACAAATCTTGATAAGATATATGCAGATCTTTTCAAGATAAACACAATCTTGATAAGATAAATATGGATCTTTTGAGATAGATATAAATATTGGCAAGATAAACACGGATAACTACAAATCTAGTTGGTTATTTGGGACAACTACAACTAGATTTTGTTTTTGCTATAAATAGAGACTGAAATCCAACTCAAAAGGTATAAAATTTATATTCATTTTTTCCTCTATACACCTGCGTAAAGCTCTTTTCTTACTTGAGCGTCAGAGTGTCTATACAGGTACCCCTACCTTTACATCAATAATCACAACTTTCATCAGTAATCACAACTTCCATCGATAATCACAACTTTCGTTTCGTTAAAAATTTCCAAAGAGATTGAATCTACGACTGAGATTCAATCAAATCGTCATCAATCCAAAGGAGTTTCAGGGCAATATTTTTGCACCGATAATACTTTTTGGGTCACGAGATATGTTTTAATCAACAAACAAGTTTTAGACATCAAAAATTATTTTTTTGGATGAGGCAAATACCGGTCACTAATCACCAATTATATTTTTGGTTAGTGGTAAATTGTGGGTTCATTACTAAATTTATGAAATGTCATACATCTTTCAGGTCAGTGCAAATTTTGTGTCACCCAACAATTTTTAGATAACCAAAATGATTTTGAGTCACGGAATCACGAAGAGACTTAGACAGCTGTCGAAATCATCAGAGTCATTTTTCAAATATTCCAGGAGTTAACAATCAACTAACTAGCGTTTGTAGTCCAACGGTTAGGATAATTGCCTTCCAAGCAATAGACCCGGGTTCGACTCCCGGCAGACGCAATTGAAACATTTCAATCATCACACACATTCTATCCTTCCGAACTCCATCAACTACCATCTTTTTTCTTTATATCTCCCTGAAAACCTCATCATTAGCATGTATAATATCGTTTTCAAAATAATTTTATTTTTTTCTTCTTGATAAAGAACTAAAGAACATCAAAAATTCCTAAAATCTATACAACGAGGGTGAATCAGAGAGAAACCAAAAAACATACTGTAGATTAAGAAAATTAAGAAACAATTTATCGCAAATGATTGACGGAGTGTATATACAGAAAATCAATAAAACCATTATTGTTGCAAAATCAATTTTCTTAAACTAGTTAAGAAGATCTAAAGATGCTTCTACTTGTCTTGTTCATAGAATCATGGCCAATTTCAATCTTTCCAAGGAGATTCGAAGAAACGGAGAATCAATTTTAATAAAGAAGAATCAAATTCGTAATAGAATTTTGTATTCTGGAATTTTTCCAGACTTAGTTAAGACCAAAAGAACAACAACAAGGTTCAAATTTTGGGATTAGTCTTAAACTTTATTTCCACCGGCAATCAACTTACCTTGACCAGAAGTCAGATTTCCCTTATTCATTTTGGCTTTCCCAATAACAAAAATCTTACATATAAAGGTACATAGTGTGTTTTTATATGTCGCTAAGAGCGTCCACAATCATACGAGTAAAAAATACTGAAATTAAAAATTAAATACCAATTTTTTTTAGTTATAATCCGTGTAAAGCACAGTAGTGGAAGATTAAAATTTGGTCAAACACAAAAATAGTTTGACGCTTGAAATTGGGCACAGGTGTGAAAATACGTCTCTTTTCTAGGTGTTTCATTAAACAAACGTTTCGTTTGGGCGTGCATATAACTTAACGCCCCAAAACTATAAACTATTAAAATAATTAAGAGGAGGTCACTCAAACTTAACGCTTCAAGACAGGCGTACGTATATCTATACGTCTAGTGGGACGCCCTTCTAAATAAACACCCACTACAGACGTATTTTTTTCAATGCGCCAGATAATGAGACGTCAGCTTATTTTTACGTCTGCCACGAAACGTATTTTTACGTGAACGCCTACTATCAAACGTTAGGTTACATTTAAGTTCCATTAAATTTGGGTTTGGTCCGAATTTTAGACCTACTTTAATCCCAAACCTTTAAAAATCTGGACCATAATCAAATTTACTCCCCCTATTATGATCGGTTTTGAACGGAACAAAGAGTAAATATGGATTTGGTCGCCTTTTGCTCGTGTGACTATGGACGATCAAATGCATCAATTTTAACGAGGACTAATAATCGTTCTATAGAAAACAAGGCCTAATAATAACATATATATGGTACGCTCACCTGGCCGATGTCATTATAATACAATGGTAAAATCGATTTCGAAAACTCGTCGACACTAAATTTTTTATAAATAAAAAAAATAAAAAATAAAAAAAATCACCTGAATTAATCCTCATGCATCGTCTTCAGTTGACAACTCTATCTCCCCGTTCCCCCCCCCCCCCCCCCTACGTACGTTCCAGATTTTAGTGAAACTAAGGTTTCAAAGTAACTTATACCACCAGTTATGCACGAATCATGAAGATTTGGTGCTCTAACACTTCCATGCTTCGGATCACATATAAATAGTCTTCCACCACCAGAAATAAAAAGAATCTCACCATTCTTAAAATACCACATAAACCTCAAATGTAAAGCGTGATCCAGAATTCTATTATGGTTAATGATACAACGTTTCGTCCAAGATTCTCCTTGCATTACCCAAATTATAACTTGATATGGACCTTCATCACTTCCCTCGTAATCATAATAATGAACAACACAAAGGCACCCTTCCAAGACCCCCACAGAAAAGCAAAACCCTTCATCCACAACTTGCTTAGGTAGTTGTATATGATTGGATGTTTCATTGCTGATATCAAAAGAAATTATAAAACTGGAACGATCGGGGTAGTTTAGTGCACCTAACCAATGAAAAGCTCCATTGACAAGCACCCCAGACTGCTTCTGAATCATTCCACTAGAGGAGATATTTTGAATCTTCTTCCACGAATTTGATCCTAATGTATACACTAGGATTTCATGAGTGCAACGCCCCAAATTTATTAAAGTTACAATCTTGTAATCGTTAATCTTATAATCATAACCCAAAGCACATTGATGATATATATAAAGCTCAACGTAACTTGTCCTAGTATGACTAGTTGGTGCTTTGGGTAGTTTCTTGAATTCTCCTGTGGCTGGGTTCCAAAGACAAAGCCTTTGTTTATAAATAGTCTGAAACTTTAAGCAAACCAAACCATTGCAAGAACACAACAAGTCAATGAAACTTTCAGGTGTTGATGAAAAGATTGAACCACCTTTAAACAACATGTCATCAGCATCATCTTCATCACTTTCACTCAACGTCGACGATAATGATTCATAACATATTGAGTGCACTCTGTATTCTTTCCTAATTCCGTCCTTATAGTTACACGTTAGACTTAGAAAATTGTTTCTGTGGGTAGTAAGATTAAGGTGCGTATTAACAAAACTAGGGTTAGAGATGAGTTCAAACCAATTCTTGCAAACACGCTTACAAACAAGTAATGATTTCACTGGTAATCTCAAAAGGATGTCATGGAAGATGTCCTCTGGAATGCTCCACATCTTTTAATCGATCGTGCACAGTAAAGTTTCAAGGACTAAGAGAGAGCTTTGCTTGAAATCAGAAGCAAGATATGACAAAGTGTTTAGATAGAAACAACTTACTTGGTTATCAAGCAAAACAGAACTTGTATAAAAACACAAACTCTTAGTTGGTGTTGAACTCGTAATTGGAAACCATTACAAACAAGTAAACTGCCTCAAACATAAATTCTAACCAAGGCAAATAGTTTGACAAGATCTGAAAGGCACTTGACATTATACATGCTACTAGTTATTTTCCTATATACACAAGCGTTTGTAGTCCAACGGTTAGGATAATTGCCTTCCAAGCAATAGACCCGGGTTCGACTCCCGGCAGACGCAATCTTTTAAGTTTTTTCACGGCGCTTGCACTCTTAACTATTTTACTGCAAAACTTCAAGATTGTATGTAGATCAGTGAGGAAGACTGTTAGCCTAGATAATCAAATTGCTTAAGGAAGATGCACATGTTTTGATAAACAAGGCAAGATTGAGTATCCAAGCTATATATATAGACTCACAGTTGAGGATCCTGCGACTGTTGAATATTACATTGCAGGTCTTCAGCAATGTGATGGTGCGAGACCATTTGAGCTTTAAACTTTGATCGTAATATTCCGTTACTCTTTCAGACAAATCCCCCGGCAAATTTTCAGCATGGAAGGCTAATGCAACAGGGAGAAACTCCAACTCTATGGGTGAATTTTTGGAGAAAAACCACAAAGAAACTGTGAAGGTTCCTCCTATTCGTGCATTGCACGAGGTTGTTAAAAGTGGTGGGAAGAACATAGAGAGATAGTTGTAATGGAAAAAAGACAAGGTGTTGCATCCACTCGAAGAATCTCAAATTGATATCTCTGTTGGTGAGATAGAAGAAGCAGAAAAGGCAGCTGGAAAGAAGTCCCATGTTCCAAAGGGTCTGGCAGTGGATCTTTTTTGATTGCCACATTTTCTCCTGTTCCTTCAGTTTCTGATTAAAACTGTGAAAACAGATCAAATATATAGGTCTGGAAATTCGACAAGAGATTTGTTCTTGCCACACAAAACTATTATTACCCCATAAATAGAAAAAAAATTCATTACCAAAGCAATTATTCAATTATACATTTACAATTGTGCTGTGCTCTTTTTTACAAATAAATTTTAAATACTCTAATAAAAATTTCGGACGATCTTTGGTTTTCTGTTAACCTTTAAATGGCGAAGCTTCCATTCTATACGTTCTTGAGTAGATTTTATGTGGTTCTTGTATCCGGTTCTATAACTCTTGTGGTTGTGGTTATCAACTTTTAGAACTTGAATTCTTTTTTGTCTTTTTGCTGCAGATTAAAAGAAAGAAGTAATTAATTACACAATAGCCTAATTACAAACACAATTAATAGCAGTAATGACAACACCTGACAAATTCAAGGAAATTAAAAAGACTTACCATCCTCAATTCTTTTATACCCAGCACATATTTTCTCGACAGCAGCTTCAAGCATGGATTCCGGTAACTCATAAGGTTGTTGTTGTTGTTTGTCGATGTTGGGCTGAATAATGTCTGCCATATCGCTGTTACTTTGAGCACTGAATAATGAATTATACAAGTCTTGTTTCTGATGGTACATTTGACCAACTTGTGCCATAACTCTGATTTGTTGTAGATCAAATTTCCTTGTTTCTATAGGTTTTATCAGAAAATACTTTATCCTGTAATAAGTTTGCATGTACGTATTAGAATTGAAAAGAGGGAAGAAGTAATAGATAGCAAGAAAAAAATCTTGAGAAGATATAATCATGGAATCGCCTAGCTAGTGGGCTGTAACGTACGTAGTACTAATTCTCAAAATCAGTCTAAAAAAACATGAAGAAACTCAAAATATAACCAAAAGATTAAAGATTATAAGCATTACCTTTTCGAAATTCGAAACCCTTGTTATGAACTTCTTCTTCTTCCTCAGAATCTAGCTCTTTTTTGACGTAGAAAACAAATACTGGTTGTGGGTTGGCCTGTCTAGTATATATAGAGTACAGAGATACTTGATGAACAAGTATCTATTCCGGGAAGTTTCTATATTTTGGTTTTCAAAATCCAAAATTAGAAGACTAGTAACTCCTAGGTCGGTTAATGCTTAGTGACCCTAATGGACCATGATGTTCAAGACCAGACCCATGACTCAAAATTTAGCTTTATGTTGTCTGATCCAGAACATGCTTAGCGACCCAACATTTTACCGTATGACCCAAACTACACCAAAATTCTAAGAAATTCACCTTCAATTCATGTCACCAAAATTTTGCATAGAGATCGAAAATAGGCTACCGGCCAACAACACAGTTCATGGCTTAATAAATTGGAGCTCAAAGAAAGAGTGCTACAAAATGCACACAAGAGTGCTGCATTAGGCGCTGCGCTGGTCTACGAAGCTAGAGATCACGGGTTAGATCCTCCAGTGAAGTCGATTTTTAAATTTTATTCTTCCTGAATTCAGCGCTACAGTCATCCATAGATTCCATAACGCTAGTCAGACATAAGAGGTCTGGTCTGCGGTTTGAATCCCACTTGTTGGCAGCAGCAGACCTTTTAACAATTGCCAGAGCCAAAGATGAACAACCAATATGACAGTATAATTAGTTAGTCATTAATTAACAAGGGTGGAAATAAGTACCAACTTTAACAAGAATTGATAAAAAAAAAACAAAAATTGCTTTAGAATTAGAGAATTCAAACACTTTAACTGCAGCTAGGAAATTGCAACTGCTTTGTAAGCGATAGGAAAATTAAGCTACAGAAGTAGAACAGTGCTGCTGCTGCTGCTGCCATCACTGCCGTTGTGAGTGTGTGTGTTTTGTTCATCAACATCATTGAGTTGATAATGCGGTGTTGTTGCCATGCCAATAGTGAATACTATTAAATCGATTTGTTCGCCTTGCATAAATCATATTCCATTGGTTTAACTCAGTATCATAAGAGCAGACACACACACATCTGGATTCATAGTCTTTATAGGTAAACCAAATTTCGCATTTTGCAGGATCCATGACAAATAAACAAGGGTAATTGCTCCAGTGATGTTTCTTCAATAAAACCGGTAGCATTTCTGATGTAGCACTAATACTAGTACATCTTTTCAGCTGTTGCAAGCTAATCTATGTCATTAAGTTAATATTGCACATCACAATCCATTCATCATCCTTGTAACCATTCTTCTTCTTCTTCAAATACCACAACTGCACTCTATGATAATTCGAACCGGACCGAAAAAATCATAGCAATCCTCCCATCTCGAGGAGACCAAGGTACTTAGACGAGGAAACTAAAGTCTTCACAGGGATAAATAGACGAACCACGAATGGAACCACCACCAAAATCTCCTTCCGGTACTCGAAAGGGAATTAGCTTCTCTTCTTTGTTATTAAAATCAAAGAATACAAAATTATATGTGGTTGTTTCTTTTTCGTAGTCAATTACTGACCAGATATGATAATCATGTTCAAGGGAGATGAAACCTCTTGGACTAGTTGTATATTGTGAACACAAAGATATAAATAAAGGATCATCACGGAATAATTTGTTCCATAGTTTGCATACGCACCTGAATCGATACAAATACTTACCAGGAATCCTTGTGAGTATATGTTGGGAAATAAAAAATGTATGTTACTAAAATTAATGTTTTACTAC
>JAJJMC010017627.1:421749-440051 GCA_023531435.1 Papaver californicum
TTAGAGATATTAATTGCAGTATTTCCCCGCTCTCTGTGGGTTCGACCTGTACTTGCCGTTGTCTACTAGTTAGACGCCGTGCGATTGCGGTTATTTATATTGGGTAATCCCAAATAACATCAGTAAGCCAGTTTAGCTCTGCTTCTGCATTAGCCACTGCCCTATATTCTGCTTCTGTTGAGGATCGTGCCACTGAAGTTTGCTTCTTTGAGCTCCAGGATATTGGATTGCGGCCAAGATACACTATATAAGCACTGGTAGACGAGAAGTCATCTTTGTTTCCTCCCCAGTCAGCATCAGAAAAAGCACGCAACTCTTTGTTGAAGTGAACTTGATCTGAGAAAGCATGCAATTGTAAAGGAGAGTCCCTGTATAGTTGAATACCCTCATTGATTGTGCCGCACAAATAGCGTAGAAGTCGTTTGACAAACTGCCAATGTAATGTCGTTGGTGTATGCATGTATTGAGATAGTTTATTAACAGCATAGCTCATATCCGGCCTTGTAATTAAAAGATATTGCAGGCATCCTACTACATTCATGTATTCTGTTGGATCTGACAGTGGCATACCAGAGTGTAGTGTCAGATGGGGTGTTGTTGGAATTGGTGTGACAACCGGGTTTGCACCTAACATTTTTGTTCTTGTAAGTATGTCCACAATGTAGCGTCGTTGGGACAGTAGTATGCCATGTTTATTCGGTAATGCCTCCACACCCAGAAAGTATGACAGGGAGCCAAGATCTTTAATTGAGAATCGCTGTGCTAACTTTGCAATAAACAAATTGACAGAATCACTGTTGTGTCCAGTGATTATCAAATCATCCACATACACCAAAATATAGATTAGTGTACTAGAGGTGTTAAGCACAAACAGGGTATCAGCATATGAATTTTTGAATCCAGACTGTAGTAGATATGTGCGCAGTTCATGATACCAAGCACGTGGTGCTTGCTTTAGGCCATAAATTGCTTTACGCAATTTGCACACATAAGATGGCCGGTCTTGATCCACAAAGCCAGGTGGTTGTTGCATGAAGACAGTGTCTGATAAATTACCTTGGAGAAATGCATTGTTCACATCAAGTTGGCGCAAAGTCCAGTTTTGGGAGATAGCAAGGCTGAGAACTACTCTGACAGTTGTTGGTTTTACAACTGGGCTGAATGTGTCCATGTAGTCAACCCCTGGACGTTGATGAAACCCTTTGGCCACTAATCTTGCCTTGTACCTGTCAATTGAACCGTCAGATTTGTATTTTGTACGAAATATCCACTTACATCCTACGATATTTTGAGATGGATCCGGTGGAACTAGCTCCCAGGTACCATTTGTGACAAGAGCATTGAACTCTTCTGATAATGGTTTTCGCCAATGTGGTAGCTGTAGGGCCTGAGAAACTGTGGTGGGCTCTGAAAAATGATGAGAGGATAGTTGGGCCAAAAGATTTAGTTTTTGGATGGGCTTATGGATTTGATTTTTAGCTCTTGTAGTCATTGAGTGAGTTTTCTGTTGAAGTGGTCCTGCTTGGGCAGCGGCCGAAGGTGTGGTAACCTGGGTAGCAGTGGAGTAAATGTGTGAATCTTGCTGGGCATGGGCTGGGGGAGTTGAGCCATTGCTTGGACCGTCAGGTTCACTTGTTATTGAAGCTTCACACTGGAGGTCTTGGTTCAGGTCCTCTGCCAATGATGAAATGAATGGCCTGGGCTGAGTGGGAAGTACAACCTGTAGAGGTGGTGGTATCCAGGTATCTATGTAGTTGATTGGAGTATCAGGAGGTTGAGATTTGGATAATGCTGCATACGGAAATTGGGTTTCTACAAACTTAACATGCCTGGAAACAAATATTTTGTTTGTTGTTGGGTCAAGACAGAGGTAGGCACTTTGGGTAAGAGAGTACCCAAGGAATATGCATTGTGTGGATCTTGGTTCTAATTTGTGAGATGTGTAGGGCCGTAGCCATGGATAGCATAGGCAACCAAATATTCTAAGTTTTGAGTAGTTTGGTTTTGTGTGAAATATCTTCTGATAGGGGGGACTGTTGGTGTAATACTGGTGTTGGAAGTCTGTTGATTAGGTAAACCGCAATGGATAGTGCATAAGGCCAGTATGTGAGTGGTAATGTAGAATGAGTGAGAAGTGCTAGCCCTGTTTCAACTATGTGTCTGTGTTTTCTCTCTGAGATGCCGTTATGTTCTGGGGTGTGAGGAGGAGATGTTAAGTGAGTGATGCCTGAGGTGGAGAGATAGGTTTTGAGACTTATGTACTCACCACCATTGTCTGAGTATAATATTTTGATTGTTGTGTTGAAGAAATTTTCAGTGATTGCTTTGAAGTTAATGAATGTTTGATGAACATCTGATTTGTGAGTTAAGGGATAGTACCATGTATATCTAGTGAAATGGTCAACAAATATGACATAGTATTTGTAACCATTTTTAGATAAAACTGGTGAGGTCCAGACATCTGTGTAAATGATATGCAGTGGATGTGTAGAGACAATGGATGAAGCTGAGAAAGTTAATTTGTGACTTTTATTGCAGTTGCAAGCATTACAAGAGAAATTGGAAGACTGTTTAGAGACTTGCCCCAAGTTATTGGTAGACACAATGTGATTCAGCAAGGTGTAGGAAGGGTGACCAAGTCTGTGGTGCCAGCAGAAAGTGTTGGTTGTTGTAGTTGAGAATGCTAACTTTGGTGATGTCAATGGCCATTCATAAACACCATCTTTAGATGGACCTGTCATCAAGGTTGCTCCTGTGTTGAGCTCCTTCACAAGAAAAGAATTAGGTAAGAATTCAATGGACACATTATTAGTTTTGCAAAACTGAGAAATTGATATTAGATTTTTTTTCATTTCTGGCACACACAAGACATTGTCTAACTTAAGCATATTAGAGGAAGTTGGTATAGAGATGGAACCAGTGTGTGTGATTTGCAGATTAGAACCATCTCCCACCATGATGTCATCTTGGCCTTGGTAAGGTGAGTGCAATGACAAGTTGTCAAGGTCTTTGGTAACATGGTGTGATGCTCCACTGTCTAGTAACCAGGCAAGACTGCATGGTCTTGTGGCTGTGGAATTGGATTGTGGCTGCCAAGGTGTGGGTTGGGTAGTTGTTGCTTGTTCTACTGGTACCATTCTGAAAGAAGGACAGTTCTTGGCAGTATGTCCTTGGACCCTGCAGACCTGGCAGAGACCAAGGTATGGTCGAAAAGGTCTGGAATTTGTTGTAGTAGGTGATCTGCCTGGAAAGGACCTGGGGGGTCTGTAGAATCTTTGATGTTGCTGTGGGTGCAAGTAGTTGGTACTCCTGTGTGACTGAGCTGGGTATGATTGCCATGATGGGGTGACTCTGGATGTGGCATTGATTGTAACTGGAAAGTGATGATGTTCAGGTTTTTTTGACTGCAGGGTTGCTTCAAAATTCAGCAGCTTTTCATGTAGTTCAACAAAGGGAATGTTGCTGTCCCTGGCTTGCACTGCCCTTACCAGTTCCTTATAGTCATCATTGAGGCCATCAAGAATTTTGTCAATGATTTCTTCATCATCTAGCTTTGCTCCTAGTAATGCTAGATCATCTGCTTTAGACTTGATGATGTGCATAAACTCAGAGACAGTGAGAGACCCCTTTTCAATATTCTTGAGTTGATGTTTAAGTTGCTTGATTCTCCCCCTGGATGGTTTGGCATATGTGTTTGCCAGGGTTGTCCAGGCTTCTTCTGCTGTTTGTGAATTTGCAATGAAAGGTATGATGTTTGGTGTTAAAGATGTTATTATAGCATTAAGAATGAGTTGATCCTGTCTATTCCATACAGTGTAGGCTGGATTGGTGGTTGTTTGATCTCCAGTTGTAATTGTCTTGGGTGGGCAGGGTGTAGAACCATCTACATAACCCAACAGATCATAACCAGTGAAAAGGGTTTTAAAATATAGTTTCCAGGATATGTAATTGGTTGTGTTTAACTTAAGAGGAGCTTGTGCTGCAACATTGATGCTCACTAGGGGCTGATTAGCTTGGTTTGTATTGAGGATGGTGTTTGTGTCAGCCATTGCTGATGTGCAGAAAGAGAGAAAAGGAAAAAAAGAAAAAAAAAAAAAGGATGATGGATCAGGGCTCTGATACCATGTAGATAGATTGTTAAGTTATATATTTCATTGAGAAGAGACTAGATACTTATGCAACAAGAATGGAGTAACAAACTCCTGGTTACATGGATTGGTTACAGGTGCAGTTCCTATAAATATGGTTTGTTACTGACTTGACTCTTGACTATGTGTTATGCAGATTTGTTGTAACCTCCTGGTCTTCAGGTAGCAGTTCAGGTAGGTGTATCTGTACCTGCATACAGTATTCGTGCCAATTAAATTTTTGTCAAATGTCCTTACCAGGATTACTGCATATCTATTTCAGCCAATAAAAACAAAGATTCATCAACATGCTTTATTTATCTAGCCCTTTAAATATTACTGTATTGTGCTTTATTTATCTAGCCCTTTAAGTATTACTGTATTAAGAGCATCTCCAATGGATCGTCGGGGTCTTTCCAGTATGTAATGTTCTTGAATATATCCTTAACACCAAAATTCCCTAATATTAGAAATAAAAAAGTTTTCCAACCGGGTAATTTTAAAGTGAATTTGTAGTCCACATGTATTCATAGTATTGGTTAGATAATGTTGTTTTATTTTTAAGTTAACCGTTTCACCAATCATTTTGATTAGTCACATTTGCCACATCCTAAAAGAGATCTCTAAAACTAGAGGATGTTGTAATATCATTTCACATTGTCTCTAGAGTTCTTTATTGGAGATGTTTTTCTCTTAAAATGTAATAAAATCCTATGTGACCTACAATTTACAGATTTTAGAACGTCCCATTGGAGAGATGCTCTCTAAGATTAGGAATTTTAACTCTATAAGACTTATCCATCCATTAAGATTTCTAACCAGAGGCCCAAATTTAAAGGTAATATTTTTCAAAAAAAAATTCTCAAACTTTTATATATTGCTTGAGCTTGAGGCATGACTCTCTGATATCACTGCTGTTTCTTCCTGCTCTCCAATGTATAAACCCTAAAGTTCTTCCATCTCTTTCGCCGTAGGTACTAGCTCTACATCTAATCTCCTTATCACAGTTTGAAAGAAGAGATTACGTCAAGTCTCCTCCTCCCATATGATATCATTGTGGAAGACATCCTTTCAAGGTTACCCGTAAAATCGATGATGAGATTCAGGTGCCTATGCAAACACTGGTGCAATAAGTTATTCAAAGACCCTCGTTTTGTTAAAAACCATCCAAAAAAAGCATTGAAACCAAAAGGTCTCCATAGATTGATATGCTCATCAGTAGCACGTCATCGCCATTAACAACTTTCGAAGAGGACTACGTTAAGATTACCAATATATTGGAATTTCCATTAAAATCTCTACTAATTACTAATTAGGTATCCTGAAATATGGTTTTACACATATGGTTCTTGTGATGGTTTGGTTTTGATGAGAAGCCGTAAGAGTAGAAAGGATATTAATCTTTGCCTTTGGAACCCAAGTACGAAAGAGTTTAAGATAATAGAACTCGATTCAGAAGTACTTGTTTCCCAAGGTTTTTTAAGGCAATCCGTGGTAACATACGGGCTTGGTTATGGTTGCGATACGGATGATTACAAGATTGTTAAAGCTACTACTTTTTTTGGCGATGGTTATGGATATGATGATATCATTGGTATTAATACTCCACGACGGGTTTGTTATGGTACTGAATTTCAAGTTTACACATTAGGATCGGATTCATGGAAACCATTACCAAACATCGTTCCTTATGATATAGTTTCTTACACTCGTGCATTTGTTAATGGAGCTCTTCATTGGATAGCAAATCAATGCCCTTATACAACTACTGTTCCACAATCAATGTTAATTGTTTCTTTTGATATTGGAGGCGAGAATTTCAGGGAAGTTCCACTTAGTCCACAAGTCGATGAACTATTTGGTTGTTCTAACTATGCTAAGAGGAGCACATCATTAAGTGTTTTAGGAAGGTGCCTTTGTGTAGTTTTTCCTGGTCCTTGTAACATTGAAGTATGGGTTATGAAGGATCACAAAGTGAGAGATTCCAGTAGTTGGAGAAAAAGTGTTGTGCGGTATGACATTTCAATGGGAACTCAAGAATGGTAAAGTTTTATTCAAAGCCAGATTAGACTGTGATAGCCGTACTTATTTTGTTGTTTATGAACCTGCGGAAGTTTCCAAGATATATCGCATCTCAGGAAGACAGTACAGTATAGAAACTTATGTGGAGGGTCTGGTGTCAATATCTGGTAGTTCAAGCAGTACGCAAGTACCTAATCAAGCGTCGGTAACTGGTAGAGAAAATATAACTAATGGACGGAGAAAAGCTGCCTAGCGGGTGGAGAAGTAACGGGAGATAAGCAGCCAAACAGAGCAACGGCGTAACAAGCAATGGATGTACGTAGTTGCCAGTTAAGTTGCAGCGACATTTCTAGTGACGCATATTAATGTTTTTACTAATGCATCTTTTATTGGTCTCACTTCACTTAACTTAGTTTTGCTGCATCAGTTTCAGTATGTTTCCAATTGTTACACTTAGGCTAGCAATCGGCTCGCATTGGTTATGTTTTTGGTGTCCCACATTAGTGTGGACAGTCTTCTAATTCCTACGGCTAACTATCAACAAAATGAAGGGTTAAAAATTGGAGCAAACATATCAAACTGAATTTATCTTTGCACCACCAATGCCATGGTGATCGTCTTTGTTTCTTCTTCATCATCATTGAGTTGATAACGCAGTGCTGTTGCTGCCATGCCAATAGTGGATATTTCCATTTGTCGGCCTTGCATAAACCAAATTCCCTTCGTTTGATTCAACATCATGTGAGCAGACATACATATGTTTATCTTCATAATGAAAATAAGATTAGGTTCCAACTCTACAATATTATTTGAAGAGCTGACCTTGGTGTTTTGAGGAAGTTATCAATGAATTAGCAAGCATATAACAGGCTTCAAAACCAACTATAGAAAACAAAACCAACCTTATTTAAAAAAGAGCTTATTCAAAAAAAAAAAACATTTGGCTTCGCCCAGGTTTGAACTGGAAACCTTCAGTGTGTTAGACTGACGTGATAACCAACTACACCACGAAACCATTTGATAACAGAGTTATATCAACTATAATAATTCTGTATTTTGTTGTACGAACACTCATTTCTTAAGCTCCAATTTGTTAGGCCATGTAGCCTATTTTGGATCTCTATGCAAATATTTAGTGAATTTCTTATATTTTTTTTGTAGTTTTGGATCACTAAGCATGTTTTAGATCAGACAACATAGAATTTGGTTGTCAAGGAAAATTTTGGGTTGCAAGCTATACATGGCAGATTTTGAGTCGGTTTTGGCTCATAACAGTTGAAATGGGTTACGGTTAAACTTTGGATCCCGACAAAGGCAATAGACCGATACGAAGACACAAAGCTAAATTTTGAGTCATGGGTCTGATCTTGAACATCATGGTGCATTAGGGTCACTAAGCATTAACCGACCTAGGACCTACTAGTCTTCTAACTTTTGATTTTAACAAACCAAAATATAGAAACTTCCCGGAATAGATACTTGTTCATCAAGTATCTGTGTACTCTATATATACTAGACAGGCCAACCCACAACCTGTATTTGTTTTCTACGTACAAGTAGAAGAAAGAAGACTAGAAGAGGTTCATGGCAAGGTAATGCTTATAATTTTTAATCTTTTTTGTTATAATCTGAGTTTCCTCATGTTTTTGTTAGACTGAGTTTGAGAATTAGTACTACTAGCTAGATATTTACTTCTTTCTTTCCTCTATTTATTCACAAATTTATTACAGGACACCGATACATACTTTTCTGAGAATACCTACAGTTTTTAAATAGCAAATTTGATCTACAACAACAAATCAAAGTATATGGCACAAGTTGGTCAAGTGTTCCATCAGAAACAGAACTTGTATAATTCATTATCCAGTGCTGGAATTGACAGCGATATGGCAGACAACAAGATTATTCAACTCGACATCGAGAAACAACAACAACAACCTTATGAGTTATCGGAATCCATGCTTGAAGCTGCTGTCGAGAAAATATGTGCTGGGTATAAAAGAATTGAGGATGGTAAGTCTTTTTAATTTCCTTGAATTTGTCAGGTGTTATCATTACTGCTATTAATTGTGTTTGTAATTAGGATATTGTGTAATTAATTACTTCTTTCTTTTAATCTGCAGCAAAAAGGCAAAAAAGAATTCAAGTTCTAAAAGTTGATAACCACAACCACAAGAGTTATAGTACCGGATACAAAAACCACGGAAAATCTACTCAAGAACGTATAGTATGGAAGCTTCGTCAATTAAAGGTTAACATAAGACTAAAGATCGTCTGAGATTTTTATTAAAATATTTAAAATTTATTTGTAAAAAAGAGCACAATTATAAATGTATAACTGAATAATTGCTTTGGTAATGAATCTTTTTTCTATTTATGGGGTAATAATAGTTTTGTGTGGCAAGAACAAATGTCTTGTCGAATTTCCAGACCTATATATTTGATCTGTTTTCGCAGTTTCAATCCTCAACTGTGAGTATAAATATAGCTTGGACACTCAATCCTGCCTTGTTTTTCAAAATATGTGCATCTTCCTTAAGCAATTTGATTATCTAGGCTAACAGCCTTCCTTACTGATCTACATACAATCTTGAAGTTTGCAGTAAAATAGATGATGCAAGCGCTGTTAAAAAACTAAAAATTTGCGTCTGCCGGGAGTCGAACCCGGGTCTATTGCTTGGAAGGCAATTATCCTAACCGTTGGACTACAAACGCTTGCTGTTATAGTTTGTGAAACAGCAAGTTTACTATGTGTTACAGATCAAATCAGCATCGCTGCCACCCTTCGCAACAAGCATCAAACCAGTACTGATCTTGCAAGAGTCATAATAAACATGTTTTGCATTGTACACTAATTTCAGGCACGAGTTCGATCAAAGTATTCTGTTAATCTCAGACCAAGTTTCACATAAATAAAGAAGAAACATGTTGCAAAAGATAAACACATTACATTGTAGTTTAAGTTGTAGAACAGTTCTCTTTGAAAACAAATAAAACAAAACCGACAGACTATGATCTTAAAAACTGTTTTCTTGCTTCCTCTGGGTAGTCGATACAGTTGAAGAAAAAACAACAGGACAGAGAGACGTCGTCTCAAAGAGCAGAATCATCCGAAACCGTTAATCATGCATGAGCAGATGCGAAGATAGTCATGAGCTAATCTGAAACCTGGAAAAGGTGACGGCTTTCCTGATACCAAAGAGAACCATCCTCAGTCATCAATATCGCGGAGCTGTTTAAAAGAGAGAGAATACCAATGTAAGTAAAGTAATAAACAAGGGTTGCTTAAAGGGAGAGAGAGGTATTGAAACTTTGCACACATTAGTGAAATCCGAATTCAGTAACAATAAAAACAAGCTGAGCCAGAGCAAAAGAGGAGACTCTTTAGGTAGGAGGATCAGGGAGTCTAAAAAGAATAAATGGTTTTTTTTTTCTTTTTCTCATCTATCAAGCTACACCAAGAATGTTTTAATGTTATTATGACATTCCTTGGATGACGTAAACATGAATGAAAAATAAAAAAATTAACAGCCTCCTAGCATTACCTCCACCAAGGGTTGCTTCAGGTAGTCGCTCGATCGAGTACTTATGATTGGTGATGTACATGATTGGAACTCCAGGAATCTGCTCCCAATGAAGCAAATTTATGCATTAGAATCAAAAAAATAAGAGAATGACATTTGTTTTGCAATCAGAAACCAAATCTTATAAGCTTTCAGTTTTCTCGAATAGAAAGAAGAAACAAAATTTCCAGGCTTTTCAAAATGTAACCGTATACCTTGCGAATTCTTCGCTTCAAATCTCTATCACATGTTGCAACTATGTAGCACTTGTGCTGCATCCAAAAGAAAGCAAGGTTCATATGAAATGGAACAGAAGATGAAGAGAAAAACGCAACCGAACAGTATAAAGACAAAACTGATAATATTGAATCATACAGTATTGACCAAAAAGTAGAGATGTGATGCCACCATGAATCAACAAGAAACATGAACCGACAGGTTCTGGTGTTGGTTCATACCTGGGTAACTCTATCAACGATACAATCATCAGCGTAAGTTCCTTTGTGAGTACATGGGAGTCTCTCAAACCGAGGATCCTTTGCAATCCTATCAAAAAAATAAATGACATTTCACACACAGTTTAACTTAAGAGCAATCTCCAGTTACGAATAAAACATGCTAGCTCATTAGACAACAATGAAACTTCTCAAATAAACATCTAACCTCAAAGCTACTCGGTACTTCTGACCTAACTTCTCAAGCTCTGCCATGACGCAATCCGTAATGCAAGGAGTACCTTATTACCAAAAGGAAAGCAAAAAACAAAAACAAATGAGGCGATATAGAACAAACAAGTACAAGCATATCAAACTAATCAGACGCAATAAAAATCACAAAGTAACGTTCAAATATACGGAAAACAAAAAGAAGAACACTCACATTTTGCATACAAGCAATCCATCATTGCTTTCTCCAAATCCAACTACACAAGTAATGGAAACGACATAAGTTGATATAAGCTCTGTAGACGTTAACACTCGGCGTATAGCTCAATTTACTAAACCAATCAATCGATAAAACCCTGAGTTTCCCAAACAAACTTACCTTGTTCTGAATAGAGAAATTGATAAAATTGGTATCAACCAAAACCCTATAAGGAGGACCCAATGCACTATTATGTTTAAAGAACAAAGCTGATGATACCTGAGGCCTGCATAGTAAAATTTAAAAAACTTAAATTAAACCCATCACAGATTAATTAAATTGAGTAAAAGAAACAAGAAGACTTACACGTTTCTGGGTAATTTTTCCTTCTCAAGATCTTTCTTTCTAGGGTTTAGAATATCCTCTTTTGTCCTAAATCAAAAAAAAAAAATCAGATTTTTTTTTCTTTTTGTGAAAGGGAATAAACATAACGAGAAGATAATTTATAAAGCTTACTTTTTGATCATTTTAGAGCTGATTAATCTCTTCATGACTGCAAATTTAGGTGATTTCTTTGCCTTCCCCATGTTTATATTTTTTTGATTGGAATAACTGGTGAGCCTTAAAACCCCTAACAAACTTGGGGGATTTTAGTTGGTTTTCTTAGATTACTGAAACTTGTTTTCTGTATAATTGGAACAGCTCTAAAACCCTTAAACCCTAATCAAAGAGAAGGAATGGAGAAGAAGTGGGCTACACAGAGAAACAAAAAGAAAGAACGAGAACGTGTATTTAGACCTAAATCATCAAGGATCTCCTGTTGAACGTATCCATATATTTGATATTGGGCCTCATTTTGTCTGAGGCCCATTTTAGTAAGCAGCCATTTTCTTAGTGATAGTTTCTTCATATCTTATTCAACTTTTTTCTTAATGGAACTGAGATATGATATATGGATAATGCTATTGACAGTAGGATTCTTTTGCAGGTTTAATGGCGATTGTATTTTACTTGAATTTTCTTTTTGAGCAGAACCTCTGTTTACACACTTCCGAATTAGAGGTAGGACCTGAACATTTGTACTCCATGTAGAATTCGGATACTGAAATTTTGCCATATCTTGTGTCAGTTCTTCCAAGAAAAACTGGCTTCAATTTAGAATGTAGGGGTAGTTTTGCAGCTCCTGAATGGAGTAATCTTGACTTCTGCAGAGCTTAAGACAGGAAGGATACAACAGTGCCTGCGAGTAAACTTGCTAAAGATGCATAATGCATGCATGCAGTAGACGTTATCTGCCCTGCAACTTTTGCACATATGCTGCAGTAACTCTTTTAGGATCAAAATGTCAGAGAAGCTAATTCAGTAATGCTTTTCATAGAATAGCTATTTTACAGAGTTTTAACATTCAAATCCTAACCAGCATTGTTCAAAACCAAAAGTTCTATCAATTTGTTACGACAAAAACAGAAAAATATGCAAAAACAGCTTTATTAATAATAGGTTGTCCAGGAAGCAGCAACCACCAAGCATCCTGGGAAACAGCTTTAATACATGATAAATATAATCTAAACAAAACTCTGATACTGAAAACTCTAAACTTACTACTCTTCTTGTTACTCACATTCACAAGAACGTCATCGACTATTTATTTTTTCTTCCCCAACTTTAATGACCACAAAAACCTGCACACTATGGTATAATAAATAAATATTTACAAGACTCGACTATGACATTCCTAGTACTAGTATAAAGGAAATAAAAAAAGACCCAACCAAATTTGCTGCTGCATACCCCTTATTAGTTTGCAAAAGGGTATTATTAATGGAGAATCAATTTTGTAAAATTCTAACTCATTAACCCACCACCTAATGCAGGAGAGAGAGAGAATCAACAACTCTTAACTTCTTATCATCATCATCGATAACTAACCTTATTACTCAGTGAGAAGATCATCATTCCTCTCTGGTAACACTAGGAAATTGAGAAAAATAAAAATTCTTACTATGTAGTATGGCTTACATCCTGTTGTCGGGTGGTGGCACATAAGATGATGTCCCTGCCTCACTACCGGGGATGCTTGAAGTCCCACCAAACAATGCCATTGCCATTAGAGCACCACCATGGACCCTACCTTCAGGGAGAGTGACTGTGCCCACTGGGAACTGAACCAGTGAAGTGGAGGGCAAAGAACTCGAAGAATTTCCAAATCCTACTGGGTTGAAACTTGTGTGGCTGCCAGCAATCTGCATCTTTAGAACATCAACATTCATGTCTTCATCAGTGATTTTACCAGAACCGCGGGGTTTGGGAACAAAGAAAGTAGGTAGAAGGGTTCCACCACCGTGAACACACTTGTCTTGCACTAGGGCGCTGTGAGCAGAACAGAGACCAGTCTTTCCCCTAGCAAACCTGTCACACTGAGAAGCATCTGGAATGGCAAACTCTGTCCCAGGCTGTCCCCACAAACATCTTTTCCCTCCACCATGTGCCTTGCAGAAGTCAGTGCTGCCTTGAGCACTCTTATCACATCCTTGAAAATGGCATCTCTTGCCTCCACCATGGCGGACACAGAAATCTGACTTACCTCTTGCACTCTTAGTGCACTCTGGTATAGCACATCTCTTTCCACCTCCGTGAGCCACACAGAAAAGAGTACCTCCATGAACACTCTTGGGGCATATGCCACCTCCTTCGAAAGTACACCTTTTTCCTCCACCATGAGCTTTACAAAACAATGTGCTTCCTTCAGCTCCCTTTGTGCACCCGAAAATCGAGCACCGCTTACCCCCACCGTGGGCTTTGCAGAACATCGTGCTCCCTTGGGCCCCTTTGGTACATTCAGGAAAGTGGCAACGCCGACCACCTCCATGAGAGATGCAAAGACCAGATAAGCCTTCTGCACTCTTGGGGCAATCTTCAATCTGACATCTTTTGCCACCTCCATGACGAATGCACAAACCAGATCTCCCTCTAGCAGCTCGGGAACAACCTTCGTGAGTGCATCTTCTGCCACCACCATGGGCAATACACAATTCTGTGCGTCCTTCTGCACTCTTTGTACACCCTAAAAATTGGCACCGCCGACCACCACCATGGGCTTTGCAGTAAACTGTTCGACCCTCCGCTCCTTTGTGGCAGCCTGCTTTTTGACACCTCCGGCCGCCTCCATGGGCAATACAGAGACCAGAAGCACCTCTTGCTCCTTTCTGACAACCTTGAAATCTACACATTTTGGAGCTGGCGCAGCGATGCTGCTGTTGACTAAGCCCAGAAGAACTGGTAACTGAGCTATTCACTGTGGTTACCATGGTTGATGAGTAATCTGGAGCTACAAGGACCAGAGCGACTTTCCCAGGAGTAGTGCTTTCAAAAGTCGCATTTGCCTTATCCACTGTAACAGATGGAAGCAAACAATTACCGTAATCCCGATGAGATGATGGTGATTCAACATCTCCAAGAGGAATCCCGTTAACCTTAAGTGGCATGTCTAGATTAGTTTTATCAACACCTGAGCTTAACATGACACTGCTAATACCAGATTCAGCTGGTTCTGAAAAGAGAGATAGGTTGAGGTCAAACATGGGTTTCTTACCCCCAGGTGCCTTTCTAGTTTCACAAGTGGAGTTTGTTTTGGAGTGGCTCTTCTTACCACTATGAAGACTAAATTCCAAATCAATACCCACTGAGGACTCTTCAATTTCTTTGGCTGCTGATGAAGCAGTGCAAACAGTCTCACCGCTACCCTTACTATCAGACGGACTAGGTGGGTGCCCAAGCCCAAGAACCAAAGAACATCCACCTCCAGCCTCGGGGCCCTTAAGTCCATCAATCATACTCCATTGGTTCTTTGCTTCTTTAGCGTTGGAAAAGAAAGAAGTAGAAGCACCAGGTGAATCCAGACATAAAATAGTGCTTGTACAATCACCGGCTCCAGCTCCAACATGACTGACATTGCTCAGATGCTCAAATACATTTGAGGATGGATCACCGACAAATCCAAAATGTTGAAACCCAGTTCCCATAGAAATATTATCGTATACACACTAACTTTTAAAGTAGCTAAATAAAAAGCCAAACCTGACTTCCGGGCCTAAAATAAAAGAAACTAAAAGACTTGAGTAAGAAAAAACTACACTAGTGGTCTTCTGCAGATTAGAAACACCCCCCACTAACAAATCCTGATGTATCACAACGATCCATCTTCCACAAAGGTATAAACTCAAGAAAATCAGAAGCCGAAGGAAACGACAGTCATACAGAAACTTTCACTTTTCCGAAAAACGTCCTTGTCATTAATCATCCTGTTCCAAATCAAATACACCGTTAGAAAGAAAAAAAAAGGTTTTGAGTAGGAGAAAGAATACACTAGATATAAGAGAAGCAAATAAACAGAATAGAAACTTTATGCAGTAATAGCATTGGAAAAGCAAGGATGGTGACAACTAGTAGATATACAAAACCTAAGATTAAATATTCGTTCAATCCAGTAAATGGTTAGAGACACAGACAAACATGCTCATGTCATGAATACACAAACACAAAACCATAATACACCTGAAACAATTTCATATCGATAAAATGCATTTCTGACCACTTCGGACCGTATAACATACAGAAGAGTACTAAAGTAACATGTGAATGAGGTACCAAATCCATCTTCTTTCTTCCTAACCCATATTACGAGACAACTCAAATCAGTGAATTTTACAAACTATAAAGTTTAAAGATTAGGAAATCACCTCAGAAGTCCCAAGTCCACTGAAATTCCAAAGTAAGCAGTCCAGACAAAGAGTGAAGCGATCTGCTTCAGAAACAAAATGGGCAAGGAAAAATGGAATAAAAGCAATCAACAACAACAACAACAACAAACAAAAAAATTTGCTGAATTCGGCAAATAAAGGTACAACCAAGGAAAAATGAATTTCATTTATCAATAAAGAATCAAATTACAGCACGGATCATTGGAAGTCCAAATCAAGGAACAACGAACACTGCAAACAAAAAGGGTCCAGGTTTATGCAAAACCCCTAAAATGGCAACAACAACAGAAAAAATCACAAAACCCCCAACCCTGGCAACATTCACAGAATAGAAAGAAAAAAAATTATTATTTCTCCCCCGACAACTATAGCATCAAATGAATCAACTTTCTGTAAAATATTTTTAAACTTTTTGTAATACCCTTAACTAAATTCACAAACAAAAAAGCTCAAATATTTCATGATAATTTTGCGTCAAAACAAGATTATAGAAATGGGTTTCAGCTCAATCAAACAAAAAACAACACCAATATCTCCATAATTCACGACAGATAAGCAATAATTCAACAGAACCGTAATTGAGAAACAGAATCAATTGACAAAATTTACAATTCAATCATCTAAAATCTTTTCTACAAACTAATCTCATCAATCCAATGAAAAAAAAACAACAAAATCCTCTCAATTCAATCACTAAAATCAACGGAAAAAAATCAGATCTTTAAACAGAGAAAAGGTTTGAGCTTTCTACCTGTATTGAAACAGAGATAGTAATAGAGAGACTGTAATCGGAGAATTAGGGAATGAATGAATTAGGGTTTTGCCGGCAAAAAAGAAAACAAGAGATGGTAATAGTATAGAGGAGGAGATATAGAAAGAGAGGAAGATATTAAAAAGTGGTGTACGTTAAGAAAGAGAGACTAGAAAAACCATTTGACGGCTGTTTGGCGGTGGTGCTGAAGAGTGGAGGAAACGAAGGATTTTTTATTTTTATTTTTATTTTTTTTCTCGTGGCGCAATCGATTCGCTACAACTCCGCGACACCATTATATATCATGCAGCTTTGGATTTTGATTAGTGCCAAGAGGCATCTGAGGACTTTGTATAACAACCACTCTATGTTGCATCGAACAAAGAAAAAGGTGGTGGGGAAATTGGATACTCAAAATCTATTAGTCATTTTTGTAAAGTTAATTAGGTGATGACAGAATGACTGGTGTTGCCGGAGACGGAACCATTTCGATGTGTAATCTTATATCTAGTCCAACTGACTCCTAAATCCAATTATAATTATATTTATTTATTTTTAATATAAATTGTCCTTCCAAGCCCATTTTATACCTCTAATATGATGTGAATTTTTTATATACCCTCTTTCCTACAATTTTGGGTTCACCTCTATATGTTACCGACTTCACCTACCACTATAGTGTGCATTTGTTGCATCCACAGTAATACCACTCATTGGCAGTCAAAACTGGAGTTGCACTGGCTTTGACAATATTTAAATATGAAGAAAAAAAAGATACAACCGGCAACATAACTAAGATCAATTTCTCTGGCCAAATAATATCACAATTTGAATGTGTATTTTTTTATAAGAAAAGTTAAACATTGTTAGCAGTATTTTGTTGTTATCCTCGATTATCAACTTTTATTAATGCCATAACTTTTTTTTCTAAGTATAAAATTTATTAAACTATTATGGGACTGTTATATGAGGGTATATAATGCCCCAAGATTTATCAAATACAATTTGAATGATAAGTCAAGAGTCGGAAGCAAATTGATATTGGAGCAGGATAGCAATCTTCGGATCGTAGTTGCATCGAGGACGAATGTTGTAATCGAAGGTCGAAAGGCCTTCGGTCAATGATTTCCACAAGAAAAGTTGTACATTCGGTGGACATGACAGCGTCCGCATAAACTTACTTGGTGGTAGAGGTGTTCGATGCAATTGATTGAAGTTGCTAGCCAAGCCTTTGTATCTTGATGTTGTTGTGAACTGCTCGATTGATATCTGAATAATTTCTTGTTTTTCGGCTTGATCCATTACTTAAAATTGAGTCACTAGCTTTGATTGAGTCTTGTTGTGTAGTTTAATCTCTGGCCTTAAAGGACTAGTGCTAAAAGTGCTAATACTGCTACTACAGATGTTACTAAAGACTGAAATAAGGATACAATAGGAATTACAGACTCTACTAGATTAAACTAGGAAATGATAATTAGAAGAAAAAAAATTCGCTTGAAATATAAAATGCAGGAATCTAAAAAAACTTGAGAAATAAAGGTGTCGAGTTCACCAGCCCATTTGTATATCAATTAGATACTTCTTGTTGTTGTGATAAGGTTTAAATTAAAGTTGTGATATTCTTGTGATTTCAGAACCCATATAATCCAACTAGAGAAACCGATGTTTTATGTTGCTATCTGTGGTAACATTATCACCTTGGTCAAGTCAGTAAATGATTCTGAAAATCAGCCAATTCGAAGCCCAGTTTCAACACCGAGCAACCCCTGGCAGTAAATTAAACCCTGCCAAATCCCATGAAAAAGAGCCCATAACTGAAGAAGATACAACCAACAACTGGAGCCTAATATCCCAGAACCCCAACTTAAACTCCGTTGCCCTCACACAACAAAAGCTCAATCAGACCCTCTTTATCACTCAAATCCAAGCCCATCCGCGGCTCAAAGCCCGCGCCAGTAGCCCAATTGTCTCAAAAAAACCTCAAAAGAAAACTCTGATGTGATTTTATATAGTGGTAAAAAGAGATTCGATTCTCGAACTTGTGAAGGTGATGATTTTAGAAAATAATTATTTAAACTAACTCTAGAAAATCCAGGAGTAAGAAAAAGACTAAATAACCTAACTATGATTTTTAAATAATTTTAAACGTACCAGGAATCAGGAATCAAGTAATTCTAACAACCTATGTGATTAATCAGATAATTCTTTTTAATTT
>JAJJMC010017627.1:450051-486881 GCA_023531435.1 Papaver californicum
TTTTATTCTCTGCATGGAAGCCCTATCCAAAATGATTGAAAGCGCAAATGATATGTGTTTCTTGAGTGGGATACGTATTTCTATATCTGGTCCCCCCCGTTTCTCATCTCCTTTTCGCCGACGACTGCCTAATCTTCATCGAGGCTAACCAGGAGGAAGTAAACAACCTCCTCTCCATTCTAGCTGAATTCAGTCAATCTAGTGGCCAGTGCATAAACTTCAATCAATCGGGGATTTTCTGCAGCAAAAACATTGAAGAAGGGTTCCAAGATGCTCTCGGCGGATGGCTTGAAATGCCAAAAATGACGGAATAGGAGAAATATCTAGGTTTCCTCCTTTTCCGGAAAAAAGCTAGGACCTTAACCTTTCAATCCATCCTGAGAAATATGGACCAAAGACTTCAGGGTTGGCAATCGAAAATGCTTTCCCAGGCAGGAAGAGCCACGATGATCCAATCGGTCATAAACACTCTTCCCAATTATCAGATGGGGTGTCTTGATATGCCAAACAAGTCGATAGATGCCATGGACAAAATGCAAAGAAATTTATGGAACACGGGCAAGAGCAATGATAGGGGTCATTCCATGGAGGCTTGGGATTCCATTTGTAAACAAAAAAATATGGGTGCTTTAGGTTTCAAGAACCTGATCCTGTTTAATGAAGCGATGCTCACAAAACTTGCCTGGAGATTAATTCACAACGAAACCGATCTCTGGGTTAGGATTCTGAAAGCTCATTACTTTCCTACCACCAGTCCCCTGATGACCAAAAGACAATCAAGGGACACCTGGATTTGGAGAGGTATCCAAAAAGGCCTGAGCATAATTCGGGATCATCACTTTTGGGCCATCGGAGATGGCACAAAAGTGAGATATGGGACCATAACTGGCGCAAAAGTATGAAGCTTAACGAAGTGACCGATCACCAAAAGAACTCCGGGATAACCTGGGTCAATGAGATCATCGACATAGACACTCACTCCTGGAATAGTTCTATAATTCATACCATGTTCACTAAAACTCAATACGATGAAATTATGGCTATCCCCCTTCTGTCGGGCGGCCAAGATGAGATGGGTTGGAATCTCAATACCAATGGTGTTTTCTCTGTAGCCACAACTTATAAAAAACTTGTCCAGAGCAAAGCCCACACCACTAAGCCCAACACAATGGACCCGGGGGTCTGGAACAACATTTGGCAAATAAAAACCCCATACAGAATAAATCTTTTCCTGTGGAAAATCCTCAAACAAAATCTAAATACTATAAGTAAAATTTTCAAACACAAGGAAGTGGGGGACCAAATTTGCTCGGGCTGCAACAATCATGCTGAAACTATTACTCATTTTTTTATGCATTGCGACCTAGCCAAGAAAGTTTGGACGACCCTCTGGCCCAGTCTTTACTCCAATATGTTGTCTCATAATTGCATCTCTAAATGGATTCAATCCTAGCATAAACAAAACAATATCATTTCTTTCAAAGATACTGCTGCAACTGCTTACATCTCCCAGATTTTCGGGAGGATCTGGAAGCACATATGCGATATTATTTTTGAAAAAGTCAGTCCTAATCCCCTCAACTGTCATCCATATCATAGCCAAGCTAGCTACCCCAATCCAAACCCATCATTCCAGCCTCAACCGCCTTACTCCCAACATACCTGAGAACAATCCCAGTCCAAAAGCCAAAAATCCCCAGGGTAACCCCCAGCCACAAGGCACCCAAAATCACCTAGTCATAAGTAAAAGCAATCGCCACAACCACAGTGTCCAAAATCCCCCCCCTCCAATCGGAACCGATCTTTCTGATCAAATAACCGAAAATACAAACCATGAAATTAGACCTCCCATCAATACTCAAAATCAGTGAAACAAGCCCATCTCCAAACCAAAACAAGTGCATTATGCTAGAAAGGCCACAACCTCTGAACAACCTATGGTCTCAATCTGGTATGCCAAAAAACTGGATTATGTCATAATAAATTTGATGGTTCTTATTCTGTTTCTGATTATATAGCCGGATATGCTGCCATAGCCCGTACGTCAAAAGGTGCATTTATCGCAGGTCTCTATGGAGTGGCAAGGGTTAGTTCGAGCCACCAGGCGGAAGCCACAGCGTTGAGAGCTTCTATTGTCTGGGCCCAGGAACAAGACTGGAGTCAAGTTTTGCTCCGGGGTGATGCTAAGACAATCATAGACGATGTCAACAGCATCACGAATGCCAGCCCTTGGTCCTGCCATATTTTGTTATCGAATTGCAAAAAACTCTTAAACTCATTTCCTTATTGTAATTTAACTTTTATAGACAGATAGGACAACAAGATAGCGGACTGTATAACTAATATTGCTCGTTCTTCTGGGGAGGGGATGATATGGAGAGACCCTTCTTCGTTCCTTTCCCAATTATCTATAAATTCTCGTGGTCCCCTTTTCCTTAATGAATTTCTGTTTCCCGTCAAAAAAAAATCTAGTAGAGGACCAAGGTGAAAAGGTATTGATTACGGCTTGGTTTTGGCTGCATCACATCTTTTCCACTATTTTTTTTTTCTACTTTCACTTCAATCTTAATATTTCCATCTCAAACTCTTCTTCTCAACTTTTGTTAAAAAAAAATCAGAAAAAAATGGCAAAAATTGCAACCCAACTTGGTCTCTCAATCCAACTAGATTTTTCTGGAGTCATACTCGAAGATGTTATCAATAAGATATGTGATGGTTATAAGAAAATTGAGAATGAGAAAAAACAAAGAGGTCTTCAAGTTTTAGATGTTAACCAAGTCAAATCTGCAGCTATTAGAAGAAAAAAAAGAGTTCAAGGCAAGAAAATCGAAGGAAAAGAAAATTTGAAAGTTAACCGTACGACTATTCACAAATACCAGGGAAAATCTTATCAATAACGCATCGAATGGAAGATCCGCCAAATGAAGATGAACATGAGGCCCAAAATTGTCAGAGATTTTTACTGAAGTGTTTATTTAACTTAAGTTTTACTTTCCTAGTTTATATCTTATAAAAGAGCGTAGTATATTAATTTAATGTAATGAAGATTGATGTTTTAATTTAATTTAATCTAATTTTAATTTTGGTTTAGTGTAAGCTTGTTCATTCCTTTTGAACTAAATGTATATTTTGGTTTAGTATATTTAATTTAAAACTAGATGAACGGCTAAGATTGAAATTATAAATTATACAGTCGTTGTCGTTGTAAACTGAGACAATCGACCTAGGTTGATCCGACAACGGCTAGTTCCATACAACATCTATAAAATAGTTCTATATATTCAAGCATTTTCACTTCCCAATCACACCTTCTCAAACTTCTTTTCCAACTTCTTTTACACCCATATGGCTCAACCGTTATTAATCCGACAGAGTTTACCATTGATGAAGATCTATTTCTATATAGAAACTGAGACGATCGGCCTAGGTTGAGCCGACAACGGCTAGTTTCATACAACAACTATAAAATAATTATATATATTCAAGCATTTTCACTTCCCAAATCACACCTTCTCAAACTTCTTTTCCAATTTCTTTTACACCCATATGGCTCAACCGTATATTAATCCGGTAGAGTTTACCATTGATGAAGATCTATCTCTATGTAGAAACTTTGTTGCATGCTATCCGGCAAGGAATGAGGAACGACGGTAAAATGGTTTAGTGAGTATGAGTTACTGGAGCAGAATCTACGAGAACTTTTGCACTGACACCGGTGGTAACCGAATAACCGTAATGTAGCTGGGTTGTTTTGTCGATAACAAACTATAAAAAGATAAGTGGAAGAATTTATAGCTTTAGTTCGGGTTGTCAATCGATATCGATTAAGGGGTGAAACCAATGCTGAAGTTGTATTGCGAGCTCGAGAAGAATGGCAAAGATGGAAAAGGACAAATTTTGCTTATGAAGCTCATTACACAATCCTGAAGGATTTTTTGATTATACGTATGACTGTATGAGATGTTAAAAAGTAGGCATGCTAGTCCAGAAAAAACGTTGTTAAATTTTAATTGAATGTGAAATAAAATTAGTCGTTTTTTTTTTGTTTGCTTTATGAAGCTCATTATGCAATCTTGAAGGATTTTTTGATTACATGCTTTCTAATTCAATTACAAATATCATAAATAGTTGGGGTGAAATTATAGCCGTTGGATGTGTTTGGAATTATAGTCGATATCTCGGTCGATTCATATTGCACCGTTTAACCCATTTCCCACTGCCCAAAATCGAATTTGTCCATCCACCTGACTTGATATTTTGGTAAATTTGATAATGCCCACTGAAATTACTCTTATTATATTCTTATAAAAGTTTGTAACCCTGCAGTGTTGTGGGTGGTGATACATTACACCAACTAAATCAACGTTTAATTCCTGGCGCGCCGGAAATTAAAATGCAGAATGAAACTTTGTAGGTAATCCGTGATAGATTCTTCCTCGAAATCGACTTGATATGCACAAAAAAATACCTTAGATGATGCGGTTTTGGGATATTCATTTTGACAATGACAATCACCACGTCAAGCCTCAACTTGTGTGCTGCTCAGGTGCTCAGCGACACATTCTAATCAGTCCAAACTCCTTAATACATGAAAACAAGAACTCTAGTATAACTTTTCATATCCTACTTCGGTAGCATTTTAGTATGAAAACACTCTAAAAACCTTAAGTAAAAAACTTGTCTAGTTAAATATAAATTAAAAAGAAAAATGAACTGTTGAAAATACGACGAATATTCAGATTCACTATCAACGAACCCTAATTTCCGAGCTATCAACTAACCCTAATTTCAGAGGAACGTATTTAATATCATCATAAACGAATTAGCCAATAATATTATGCCACGTAAACGAATTCAACAGGCTGGCACAGGACATTAAACTAAATAGTCGATAGAGTGACGTCGACGGCCAGTAATATAAAAACCGAATAAAGCACCGATATGGGATTCCATTTCCCCAGGCGGGAAAAAACAGTTTTCCTTCTCAGAGAAGAAAAAGACTGTCACAGACAGAAAGATCGAAGCTGTTCGATCTCTTAACTCACCGATTCAAGACACTACAGAGAGAAAGAGAGAGAATCAAGAAAAGAAGAAAGAAACTGAGTTGAGTTTGAGTTGAAGATGAGAGATTCAGTAATGGCATCATCATCACCAAAAGAAGATGTGAATTTGTTAGAGATAAACTTAATCTCAGCACAAGGATTAAAACCACCAACAGGTAATTTAGGTAGACGTTTTCATACCTATGCAATTACATACATAGATCCATCATTCAAGTTACGAACAAGAATTGATAAAATCGGTTCTGAAAATCCAACTTGGAATGATAAATTCTTTTTCAAAGTTCCGTCTAATTTCGTTTCATTAGAGAATTCAGCGATTTCAATTGAGATTTACTCTGTTGGTGTTATTAAAGATCAATTGATTGGTACTGTTCGTTTTTTGATTAATAATGATCGGAGATTAGGTTTGAGTAATGGTAAGGGGAATGGGAATGGAATTCCGTTTTTTACTGCTCTTCAGATACGGAGGCCATTGAGTGGGAGATTCTATGGTGTACTGAATGTTGGATTTATGATGGTGAAGGACGAGGATTTGATTAAATCTCCGGCGTTGATTGGAGTGAGTGGAATCGGTTTTCGGGATTTGATGGGTGGTGGGAATCGGAATGGGAAGGAGAAGAAACCTCCAAGGAATCGGAAGAGCAATAAAGAGAATGAAAATCAAGAAAACTCTGTTGGTGGCGGCGGCGGCGGCGGTGGTGGTGATTCGTCTGATGCTGATTCTACTTGTTCTTCGAGTTCGAATTCGTTTGGTTCTTCATCGATATTGAAAGATCTAAATTGGAGGAAAGATTTGTTGACGATGGGGAAGAATCGGAGACTATCTGAAGGTGCAGCAAGATTATGTGGATTAGTAGGGTTTCAGCGGAAGATTCATTTGAGTCCGTCGGATCAGAATCTCTATGCTTCATCAACTTCTTTTGATGATGATAATGCTAACTAAACGTCTGAGATAGACGTTTTATGCTTCCCGGAAGAAGAGTTCTTCATTTCGGTTCGATTTGTAACCGGTACGGTTGTGATCAATTTTTTTAGATTCATTTTAGACGGTGGAGGATATCATGATTCGTGTATAGTATGTGTCGATGAATCAACGATTGTGATGTTACCATCTGATTGAGTTGTTTTTAGTAGAGAAATGATTTTAACACGTTTGACCAGAAACAGTGTTGTGAAATGTGATGAGATGAACGGCACTGATGTTCGTAGTATCTTTTTTTGATGTAATCATGATGTACTTTGTAATTTTCTTCTTCTGTATTCACATGAGAAAATGTAGCTTCATTTGGACTCAAATGCAAGTCTGATTTTGCGCAATATCTATTGCACTTGCACATTATCAATGTATTCATATTTCAGGTCCAAGCAACATGACTGACTGCTCATGCTTATGTTCATATTCATTGACAATTCTCAATACCAAAAAGTCTATTTGGATACTATTTAAAAAATTATTTTTCGATTTATAGAAATAAAAAGGTTTAAAATTTATTTGGATATACAATTTTACAATTTTTAAAAATATAAAAATCATTTTTTCGTGAAGTAAAATATTTTTATTTCTGATTTCTAAGATCGATTTCTATTTCTATTTCTGGTATCCAAATATCCTATAAAATTGTATAAAATATTTATAATGAATAATAGTTAATTTCTTTGACTTTAGATGCAAATCCTCGTATGAGTAGTCTATTTTCTACAAAGATTTTCCACTAATTATATTTATGTCAAACTCTAATATGTATCTCTTGGATTTTTATCTCCCTAATTTGGTTTTCTAATTTTCTTTTCTTTTTCCTCCTTTTTTGTGTGGTTAAAGTTTGTGATGGTTGAATTCAGCCCATTGATTGTTATATCAAGTGCAAATGGAAGGTAGCTGAACTCAGCAGCTCAGCCCATTGGACATGAAGTGGAAGAGTAGTGGGTATAAATTTAGTGATGCCAGAACAGAGTTTGATTCCTCAGTGGCATTGCGTGCATCCCATTACGGAGCTTATTATAATCACAATGACGGTTTGATCTTAGCCTTTATGAGCACCCCAAAACTGTAAGACGGCCTATTCCAACAATGAAACAACAACTTAAGGTACAATATTCTCGGCCTTGCAAAGTTCAAAATTGAATCATTCCCCACCATTCTTTGCAAGAAAGAATAACTTAGGGCACAATATTCTTCCTGGCCTTAGACAGATACGTGAGTAAGTGGCATATTCCAAGTTGCCATTTTAGAAAGTGCTCAAAAGAAATAAAAATACACTGTTAGAGCATAACAAAGACTATTAATGGAACATGTTTAAAAATAGTTTAGGAGAAGCATATCCTAAAATCTTTAGTCATATTCCCTTAATAGAACACACCAAGAAAGAAAGAAATACTACTTCTTGAATGGGAAATCTGGTTTTCGAAGACAAAGATTGTTTTAAGATGTGATTAAGAAAGGTATTAACTCAACAATCTATAGTGACACCAGATTGGCTGGAAAGTAAGGCAAAAGCCACTATCTTCCACTTTTTATTTTTGATTGATTGACTGACTCCTCTATAACTATAAAACTCGTGTGTTAAAGTCCAAAGTGGCACTTGATTTTCTTATGAAAATAATCATATGATGACGTGGATCCACTCATCCTCTAGTGGGGGAGGAGAGGAGAAAACAAAATATTCTTTATCCTAAATTTTCATTTTATATGGGGCCATGATTAGTAGTACATTTTCAACACTAAGTTTATTTCATTTCATGTATGAAAATATTGAATAAAATACCCATTTTAAGAAGATTAAATCCATAAATTAGGTTCAAAGAAAAAAATAAAAGAAAAAGAATTTTTAAATTAGATATAAATTATTTTTCAAAAGTACATACCGGTTTTGACGATACATTATGAATATCAAACATAAGAGCGAACTCACTTAAATTAGTTTTTTTATACTTTAAAAAAATGTTATACGATACACCAAAAGACTAATCTGGATTCTGATTAAATGAAAATTTTTAGAAAATCATCAACTATAAATTATAGAGTTAAACTTGTGATTTTAAATATAAAGTCAGATTTGTTGAGCTAATCTAAAGTTTTGGTTACATAAAGAAAGTGTGTTGTTTTAGCTTTCAATAATAGGACCAAGTTTTGTAACCATTGGTTTGGCTCTAATGGACCATCCTCGTGGCGTAAAATTGGTCCATGTCCAAAACGTGAAAAAAGAACGGCTGCTTATCATTGGAACGGAATGGTTGGTGCTTGACTCTGGTGGTCCATCATCACTTGGATTGGAACGGTTGGTCTTGGAAGTTTAGTTGGCCAACGAAAGTACAGTTTCACTTTCATGAGCTCAAAATTACCCTTTAACATTACATGATGATATCACATTCTCACTTGTTTTCACGCTTCCATGTCCTCAAAACAAAACAAAAAAAAACTTCTAGTGAATCTCATGTTAGATTTATGACATAAACATTTGGGGTTAGGTAAAAGCAAAGATACATGTTAATATGCTTAAAAAAAATAATTATATATACTTTTTTCGTTTCAGCAAAAATGATAGTAATACTTTTACTAAAACGGAGGTAGTATTAGTCTTTGGTACTTAAATTTTATATCGTTATCTTTTCTGATTTTTTTTTTATTCCTATAACAGAAAATGCAACAAAACGTCGATTGAAAGACACTTACTCAATGGTGATAACGTGATGCGTTTTTAACCATTTGTTTTTGCATTAGATCCCATTTAATTTAAATTTTTTTTGGATCAAACTGATAATTAAATTGTCCACATAGATACATGCATAGGTGTACACATTATCACTATTTCTATTTTGCTTAATAAATTCATTCGTTTATGCTTAAAAAAAGATCACCATGACATTTTTATATCTAAAAAGTAAAATACTACTAATAGATGATCTATTCATCTTTAAATCTTGTCCCACTAATAGATGACCTGTATCATTAAACAAGAGTATATTTCTAAAACTACTATTCTAATTGATTATTGTTAACATAAGAAATATGTATAATTTGATAGTCATATTTATATTCATTATGTAGGTGTTTTAAAATGCTTTTCAATTGTATAAAATTTACGAATATCTATGATATATTTTGAGAGATATACTTCTTCCGTTTCTGGAAAAAAATTACTATCATTTTTTTAAAAACAGATGTAGTATAATTTTTAAATTTTATTAATTATTATCCATAAATATATAATTAGAAAAATATTTAAAAATATCTTTTTTTTTCTTTGAAAAGTATAATTTTAAACTATATCATCTATTAGTGGACGAAGTATTAAACCAAAAAAAAAGATTGCTTAATTATAAAGGGATTAGGATACCTAAAAATTACAAAATCTTATCAAATTTAGATATAAGATGAAAACCCTAAACTTAAATAAATAAACAAGACAAAGAAAGAAACAAACAACATCATCTGAAAAACAACAAAAGAGAGGAAGAAAGAAAGAAAATGGGTTGATGAGCAAGACAGCATTTCTTCTTCTTCTTCTTCTTCTTCTTCTTCCATAGTGAGCCCCCCAATTTCACCCCTCATCTTCTCATTACAGCCTCTCAATACCCCAAAAATTGTCTCTCTTTCTCCCTGTGTGTGTTTTCTTTAATGTTTCTTTAATAGATTTTGATGTCTTTTCATCTTACTGAATAAATGGGGTTACTGAAATCAAACTCCTTTTTTTTTTGGTGTTAATTTTTACGTAGTTTATTCATAGGGTCACCAATTTGCAGTTTTGGGGGTTTCTATTTAAACCCCTTTCTCTCTAACAAGTCATTTATCTTAAATCTGGAGGCTTGAGGTGAAAATTTGAAGAAGAACCCTTTTTATCATTGCAGATGGTGAATCGAAACTTGGGTTCTTTTATGTGAAGGTAATTCCTCTTCTTCTATTCTCTGTGTGGTTTTTTTTTTCCATTAATTTGTTTGTGTTTTATGTTGTTCTTGATTGTATTGTGGTGGATTTTTTTTTATTTTTTTTTATATAATGGGGTTTCATAATCTCTACTCATAAGGTTATAATCATCTTGAAGTTTATTGAATGTGATTTGGGGATGTTGGGAATGTTAATCATTTGGGTGAGGTCTAATCTGAATCTTTGGATTTGGATTTGGTAGACACTGATTGGTCAGAAGAAAATTGGTTTTAGGTTTATGTGATTGTATCTTGTTTGATAAATTGCTGCTTACAATTTCAATCTTATGACTTGGATGTGGTTATAATTGTCCTTTTTGTGTATGTGCTATTATAGGTTTATACTGGTTTAGGATACTGCCTTCCGTGGTCATGGAAGGTGGAGAATCATCATGGATTATACATAATCTCTGTAACACGAAGAGGGAAGTTTCAGTGTTTGAATATCCTGGGTTCATTGACGAAGCTAACAATGAAACCGCAGTTGTTTCAATGGATTCAATTCTTCCGGATGACTTGTTGGAGCGGATTCTAGCTTATCTTCCTATTGCAAGTATCTTTAGAGCAGGTTGTGTATGTAAAAGGTGGAAAGAAATTGTCAAGTCGAAAAGGTTCTTATGGAATTTTATGAATGAATCACCTCAGACACCATGGTATTACATGTTTACTAGCTCCGATGAGCCTATTGGTTATGCTTATGATCCAATTCCTCGGAAATGGTATGGCATTCAGCTACCTTGCATTGCTAGGGCAGACTGGTTTAAAGCATGCTCAAATGGGTTAGTTTGTTTAATGGATAACGAAAGCAGAAGCTACTTGTTTGTTTGTAACCCTGTAACCAGAGATTTCAAAAGGCTTGAAGAGCCCCTGGGTTCTAAATTTCCTGATTACAGTGCCGTAGCTATCTCCGTAAACAAGAAATCGCACAACTATACCGTTGCTTTAGTGAAATCGAAGCAAGTTCCTGGTAATTTTGTTCAGTGGGATCTTTCAATTCAAGCTTACGATTCTGATACAAGAATGTGGATGACTTGTTTAAATGAGGTTTTAACAGGTTGGAGAGGGGGTGCCGAGAGTATAATCTGTGATGGAAGTCTCTACTTTTTGATTTACTCAACTGGCGGTGGAACGGGTGGTCCTGAAAATCGCCATGCATTAGTGAAGTATAATCTCTCTACTAGAATTTCTCATGATTTACTGATTAAGAGTTTCATTCCCGTTCCTTGTCCTCTTACCTGCGGCCGTTTGATGAATCTTAAAGAGAAGCTGGTAATGGTTGGAGGAATCGGGAAACAATACCGAACTGACATAATTAAAGGAATTGGAATTTGGGTTCTTAACGGGAGAGAATGGATAGAGATTTCTCGAATGCCTCAGAAATACTTTCAAGGGTTTGGAGAGCTTGATGATGTTTTTGCAAGCAGTGGCACCGGCGATCTCATCTACATTCAGAGTTATGGGTCCCCATCTTTACTAACATTCGATATGAACCACAGACAGTGGAAATGGTCACAAAAATGCCCGGTAACAAAAAGGTTTCCGTTACAACTCTTCAATGGATTTTGCTTTGAACCAAGGCTTGAGGTTCTACCCTGATTTCTTCTCTTCCATTACTTTTTACATTTTCTTTTTTTATTTTGTTGCCTTAGTTGATTTTATATAAATCAGAATTATCCCCTTCTCATTTCAGTTTGCTTTTGGAACCTAATGTTGATTTATAGAAACGTCGAAATTGTATCTCATTCATGAAAATTAGCAAAAACATCACCATTCTTTGCTTAGAAGGAGATACACTATGGGGATGAATTCATACAAATGTTCTATTCTTTTTCTTCTATTTTGAGTACCCATTTGGCCATAACTGCTTCCTGGTACTGATGTTGTGTTAAGTACCAAGCTTGTAAGTCTTTGATTCAAAATCTTCTTCTTTTTATGTTTCAATGTTTTGAAACTCTAGGTTTTGTACCATCCTACCACCAGTAGCTTGTCTTCATTAGGTTGTTGTGTGTGTCTTGGTTCTTGTAGTTGTCATCTTTTTATCCGAAAGTCTTTTTTATCAAGCATTCAGCATCATAATTGAATGAATGAATGCATCATAATCATCTTTATACCTTACTTGTCTTAAAAGAGATCTAAAAGGACATTTATACTAGGTAGAGTTAAAATGTTCTTCTTTCATAGTCTGTAAAAGTTAAAGAAACCCTAGCCATAGGGAGTATACTTACAGGTTGGTTGTACTTGGTACTGTCTTTTGTGTGCAGGAGCAGTACAAAGTAATTTTTCTGTACAAAAATGAGTGTAATTTCATTGTCTGGGTAACTGAGATTTGACAGTGACTTTAGGTGCACCCTTAAGAAGTTTGCTGTTGGAAAACCTTTGCCGGAGTCTAGACTAACATCATGTTTGTTTTTTGCTGATTCGGCACGAGTCAGATGCCGAGTCAGATGTCAAACCTTTCGTTTTTTTAGTTTGAGTCAGATCTAACTCTTTACCTGATTCATTCAGATTTAATCCCTAACTCTGACCCCTTTGAGTCGACTCATGGAATCAAGTCATTTACTCGTATATTTTTGAGTCAGATCTGACTTAAAAAACAAACACATTAAGTCAGATCCAGATGAGTCAGATGAATTCAGTTAGAAACAAACATGATGGAAGTACACATCTAAGAAATTTTCAGACCTTCATGCATAGAAAATCTCCCAAATAGTTTCAGCTTTTTTCATTTTGTTCATAATTATCAATTAATGGTTACTGTTGTTGTACGGCTGCAGTGTGATCCTTCCAGGTGGTTAAAACATTAAGACTACTTAAGAATTTTATTGTTTACTAGAGAAACGTCTATTTATACTTGTTCGATCCGGTCTGAGTGTTGTAGTGGTTATCACATTAGTCTCACACGCTAAAGGTCCCCAGTTCGAACCTGGGCTCAGACATATTTTTTCTGCTTGCCAATGTTTTTGTTTTTGTAATCCTCTCCAAAGTGCAAACCACATAACCTCTGCGATCCAGGCAGCAAAACTCTGCATATCAACATTGCAGTCACTGCACCTCTTATTCTACAAATGCTTGTCCTGATCTTTTTTTTTTCTCTCTAATTCACATATCTTGCTTCCTACACATTGCTGTTTACGCGCGCGGGGGTGTACCAGCGGCGAACAAAAGCTAGTCTTATATTAGGAACTTGGTGCATTTGGCCTCCATGCGACTCTGAACAAAATGAAACGCGTATATGTCGTGTTATTTTCACCAGTAGAAGATTTTGTAATAAGAAAACTGCACACAGATAAATTTTGAAAGAATGTTATGCTCAAATACCAAATGTGCTCAATGGTCAGACAAGACAGATTCCGTCAACTGAGTAGAAATATTAGTTGAAAAAAAGGATTGTTGACGGTAATAGTATATAGCTCACATAATGGAGATTTGCTCTTTGATGCCAGACATTGATTGAACACGCTGAAGGTTGGCCTACTAATTACTTACCCATTTGGTCATAACTGCTTCCTGTTGTTGAGTACAAGTTAGTAAGTCTGTGACATCTTCTTCTTTATATGGTTCAATGTTCTGAAACTCTGGGTTTTATACCATCCTACTACTACTACTACTACAGCCACTACCAGTAGCTTGTCTTGATTAGGTTGTTGAGTGTGTCTTGGTTCTTGTGGTTGTATTCAACGAGAACATGTTTTGGAGAGACTATAGCATAGTATAACGGAAGTGATGGATGAGGAAGAAAACAATATTTCTATGAGACATTGGAGAAAACTAAGAGCTAATATTTTTTTCAGCATATACTCGATGGAAGTAAATAATGATATGTGTCAAATGTATGCTAGAGTGGGAACACCATCAATACTATCTTCACCATGTTTTCTTTGCCATTGATAAGTTGTAAAAGAAAGTGAAAACTACTTGAATACGTATTGTCTGCAATTGCAACAAAGGATTTTAAATTTGGACATGTTCAAAAACTCAAAAATTACCCCTTGGTAAGTTCTATAAAAGAGATTTTTTCATCTGTTATTTCATTTTATTTTATTTTTAACTTATTTACAATTGGTGAATAAGTACTTGTGATTGGAATTTTTTTTGTTATCCACCAAGATTTGCGGAATAATATTTGTAACCAGTTTTGGTTAACATTAATTAGTAACAAGGTCAGGAGCCCTCATGTGTTACTCAGTGACAGTGCTATTGGCACCATATGTTATGTACCTGGGTGCCCAATTATTGTGGTAGCCCTTATCTATCTTTAGTATTTGTGTCTGCAGTTATAGTTAGAGAGTGTGTTAGATCTTAACGTGTGTAGCCGGTAATATGACTACTAAACGTTTAGAAGAAGTTCAAAAACAAAAGAGCAACTATCAATTTCGGTTATCATTATTTATTTCATTTTAAATATACTTTTTATTTGTACGGATTAATATTGGCCTTGAGACAATCTCTATCGGAACTCTGACTCTATCTCTTATCAAATAGCTATTTCGATTAAGTTAGTTTCATATTGTGGTGATACTCAAAAACAAATACAAAAGCTTGAGAACATGGTAGAATTCTACATAATAAAATTAGAAGAGCAAGGTATAACAAAAAATATCAATTTTTAAGAGTAATACATTTAAAAAAGTACGGGCAATTTATCATGCCTAGTACGTTGCACGAACACAAATATTATATTGACTAAAGAATAATAAGGTAATTTTTCTTAAAAAAGGATACTCAAGTTTTAAACATCCCTTATCATACAACCCAAATAGATTCATCCTCTTACCCTTCTAGAATTCCGGCAGATATATTAGCAAATATTATCCTACTAGGCCCATTATCAAGAATGTATTGGCCCATTGGGCTTAAAATTTCTTTAGGTTAAAAGATCTGCTCATGACGGTCTATTTAAAAACGATTGTCCATTCTCCTTGCTAATGCTGGAAGTCTGGTTCAACAACTAAACCTATTCTTTCTACTTTTCTTAGGTGGACCAATTTTTTCTTCTTTTCTTTGTAAAATTTGCAGAACGATTATTGGCTAATATCAGTTACAACTAAGTTTAACAGAAGCTCTGCATGTCATACACTGACTAATTTAATTTTTTTTCTGTTGTATTTTTTTTTTCTGGTAGATTTTTATTTATTCTTCTAATCTAATTTAATTTTTTATTTCTATTAAGAAAATAAAAAAATAAAAAATATACAGTGTGATAGTTGTCAGATGGACATTGACATAGCATAGTATATTCATGTTCAAGAGCTTTGTGTATCAATAATGAGTTTGACTCGTTCGTCACCATGTACTAAAATTGTGGTATTTATTTGTTCCAAAACGAATGCTATTGATTTAGCTTGTCACTATTTTTCACTAATAGTAAAAAATCAAATTTTACTGCCCAAAGAAAATAAAACAAATCAACTTTTGTACACAAATGTAACCGTAAAAAAGAAAGTAAATTTGGTTAATTTCTTGTTTTGACGATTTGCTTACATTCTTGGTCTTCCACTAAGTTTTACTGGATTGGTGAAAATTCGATAGATGCCTTGCTAGCAAGTGTGGTAAAATCGGTGAGTGATAATATTCATAAGGAAGAACTTATCCTACGAGGCCCATTAGCAAGGATGTTTAGGCCTATTGAACTTATAATTTCTTGAGGCAAAAAGATCTTTCCATGACTGTCTACTGTTCGTTCATTACTCGACGATTCATCGAAGATTTTAAAAAAGTTTCATCTATGATTAATCTCTTTCTATAAAACAAGATAAGTTCGAAGCAAGTAACCAAAGGAACCTAATTAAACACAAGAAGGCAACCAGTTGGCAGTGATTCGAGTTATTCTGCATCCGAAGAACAACAACATCAATCGACGAGCGAAGAAGAAGATCAACAACCTGTTAATTCACAAGAAATTGCTCGTTTAAGGTATGAATTAAAAAAACCCATCATTTTCTATCAATTTTATTGGTTAATTAGGTTACATTTGTTAGATTTAGGGTTTAAAAAATCAATTTCGTAACTGCATCCAGCTGGAAAATGTTGATACAACTATACTACTGGGGAAAAATGAACTCCCAGCCGTAAAATTTAATTTCTCCCTTCTACAGCTGGGAAGTTATGAACTCACAGCTGCAAATACTGTAAGTGTTTTATTACGGTTAGGAAATTAAGCATTCCTAACCGTAAACAATATAGTAAAGGTCTAGGACAAATTTTGAAAACCCAGCCGTATGTTGGAAATCATGGCTGCAAGTAACCCTGAGTTTGGGTTTAAATTTTTTTATCTAGTTTACGGCTAGGTCCTAGCTTGGAAAAACCAACCATATAACAACTCGACCCAACCGTAAATGGCTATTCCTAGCCCTAACTGACCTTGAGTTTAAGTTGAACTTTTTTTTTTGGTTTAAGGCTAGGTCAGTGCTTGGAAAAGGCAGCCGTAAACATTTTCAATCCAACCATAGAAGCAAATTTCCCACTCGTAAACGACCCTGAGTTTCCTGTGTTGAAGCATAATTTTTTAGAATTTTATTTTTGCAGTTATGTTTTCTTGTTATATGTATTTAACATGTCTTCTTAATTTGTTTTAGGCCACAGAATGATAAGAAGAAGAGAAGAACGCAAGAGGGATCAAGAGTTCTATGATGTTTTGATGGAAAGGGACTCGTATTTCACTGTTTAACTTATCATGTAACATTAGTTTCTACTTTATGTCTTTTCCATTATTGTAATGTCATTCCCTTCAATGAAAAATGTTATGAACTTTCATTCTTAAAGCAAGGATTATGGGATTGACTGTTTTAATAGTTTGTCCCTTTCAAATTAAAAGAGGGACTAGCTGATTGAGTAAAGATTTCACCGCGAGATAGACTTAATGAATTAGAGTTTAAAAATATAAAAATACATTTAAAATAGGTGAAGAAGATTTTTAAAATTAAAAAATGGTTTTAAAGTTAAAAAAAAAAGAAGAAGAAGGTTTTGGACGGCAAACGGTTTGCCGTAAAAAAAAAAGAAACTATTTATTTTTACAATTTTATATAACTTTTAGCAGTAGAGTCTACTTTTAATAATTTTATATTAGTATTAAGTTCATATGCAAACCCTTTGTGTTTTTTTTAATGTTTTTTCATAAGGCAAACTGTTTGCCTTCTAGTGAAGACTTTCAACCACTTTTTCCCTTGAAGAAGTGGTTGGTTGAGTTTGGGGTGAAAGGGGGTTTCTCTCTACACATAGTAGGACCAAATTTGATCATGTCTTTCATTTTGAAAGAGACTCTCAACCGCATAGCCCTTGCTCGTAGCGTCAATGAATGAGTATTAGTGTTCAATTCAGTTCTATTGGAAAGAATCAATTAAATTCAGGGTCACTTATGGCTGGGTATACCACACAATCCAGCCGTAACTCATATCTACGACTGACTCGAGCACCAAACTCAACCGTAGACTACTCAGCTAGTTTGTTCTAAGACTGGATTTAATAAAGAACCTGACCGTAAGTTCCTCCTTCGTCTGGGTCGATATCCACAAACCCAACTGTATACACCATTTTACGGCTGGGTTGTATACATTACCCAGCCGTAATTCTTATTTACGGCGGGGAGTTCATAATTTCCCAGCCGTAAGTTAAATTTGTTTTTGATTTTGATTATCAAATCATAAAGTTCAATCGTAACAGAAATCTAATCAATCACTAATGTTAATTAAATTAACTAATTAATCTCATTAGCATTAATTAATCTAGGGACAATTTAGGTATAATATAAAATACTAAGACAAGAGGTTTTTGAGTTGGATTTAATATGACCTTATTTTATCATCTTTTAAGTTCCTAAGAGTCAAGGTGTACAACCAAAACAATAGGGTTTTTTTTTTTTGAAACATGAATTTTTTCGCAACGAGAAATCATATGAAATTTATTCATATTCATACAATTTTTACTACGTTATCCATCACCAACTATCCCTTATATAAATACTTGATACGTACGAATTTCTGTCAAAAAATAAATAAATTCGTGTGGATAAAAATATTACTACATTCGTTTCAGGAAAAGAGTTACTATCATCTTTTCAAATTAGCCAAATTTTAGGTTAAAATAAAAAAAATGATATTAATATTTTTCCAGAAACGGAAGAAATACATATTAGAGGATGATGAATAAACTACATTTCCGGGATATTTGAGAAAACTAAAACCCAATAACTTCTTGAGCATATTTTTAAAGTGCAACATTTCTTTCATCTTTTTGCTTAACATAACTCGAAATGTAAAAGCTGCATTGAAGATCATTTTTTTAACTTTTCATGAAAGCAAAATAGAAGGATGTTCGGGAGGTTGATGTTAGCGTTTTCCTTATGTAGCCGTTTACTCTTCTGGACGTGCACTGCAAACCCATTTTGCCACCATGCTCTTAAATTGCCTTGCATATGGGATCTACTATATGTTGCAAAGTGAATGCTTTAAATTTTACTGTTTTTAAATAAATTGTGTAACCATAATAAACCACATTTTCGCAGGAACCCCGACAGATAAAAAAAGAAAAGTGAAACCTTTCCCATCAGCCTTGCTGGTTTTGATGATTGAGTGTCTTCTACATGAGTAGACTCTACAGATAGCAAATAGCAGCAGCACTCTACTGTTTTGACAGAGTGGGTGAATCGAAAGAAGAAAGCAACAAAATCTAGAAACAGATACACTTGAGTTGAGTGTGTCATACGGTGCCGGACTAGCCTATGCCCTAATCACTTCTGCAAATCCCAAGATAAAAACCCAAACACACACAGAGGTAGAAGAAGACTGAGCAGCACACACTGACTCAGTTGGCATAGAGCCGGCAATTGGTGTAACTTCACTATCACAATAACATTCGTGCACCCAAGGCCTCGTTCAAGCTATATTCACCGGGGATTTTGTGTACCTGCACCCTTTAGTAACCATTTGTTACCTCGATTGAAGCTCAATATGCTACAAGATTTGATTTGGATATTGAGAACTACAAGATTTGGATGATGTATGATTGTTATGAGATATGAATATATATAATGGTTAGATTTAATAATTTGTAATTTTATATTTGATAATTATATGATTTTGATATTTAAATAGAATTTTATAGGAGATAAATCTTTGATCAATAGTTTTCATACCAAATCATGAAATTTATATGATTTAAGGATTTTTAAATAGCATATAAAATTAAAAAGAGATAAATCTATGAATTTCTAAAAAAATTAAGCCTAATATGGTAATTAATAAATTCTAGGTGGCTATTAACCCACTAGACCTAGTATAGCTTCGTCCCGAACCAAAACCATTGATTTAAAATGATTTGATCTTAGTATATTGTAGCCTTGGATGTTGGAAATGATAGGCTTAATACTTATGTTTTTTTCCAACTAATCTCGAACTAGTCAAACTAATTTATTTATTTTAAATTTTTTCTACAAAATAAATTATAATATGTTAAAATTATTATTATGAGTTTTTCTTTCTGATTATTATACTATTTCTTCCTCCTGAAAAGTGTAATTTTTTATCGGTTTATCAAAATCACATAATTATAAATCGAACCGATTCGGTTCGGTTTAAAAATGAATCGAATTTGATTAACGGTTAACATCGGTTTTTAAATCATTAAAATCAAGCTCATCGGTTTCGATTTTTGGTCGAGTTAAAAACCGAGCCAAACCATATTATGTGCAGTTTTATTCACAAATATATTGTAATTACCTTTGAGCAGGAAATTTGTTGAGTCGAATGCACATTAATCTGAAAATAAACAGCCGAAAATACGTCACATCGATTATAGGGAATGAATTTATAATCAAACGGCATTTTTCTATCATTTTTTCGTTGTATTTTTTTTAGATTGCATGATTTTCTTTTGCAGAAACCAAACTGTGGTCGTGTCCACCATGATGCATATCTAGATCATGGCAAAATTTTGTGAATTCATTCATTCGTTCATTCATGAAGGGTAGGTCCAGCTCATCTCATCTCTATCAAATTCTCACAGCTGTGTGTCTGTCAGTGTACCTTTCTTTTGCTTTCACCCAATTGTCATTCCTTTCCTTTTTTTTTTCTTGATTCATCTTAAATACACATACCCTATCACAAAAAAAATTGACAAATTTTACCCTCACAGCTATAGTGAAAATCTCTTCCTCCTACAGTGGAGTAAATCTAAAAAGACTAGATTTTTCTATTTTTGTCTTAATGAGTCTTAACTGTGAGAAGAACTCCATTAAAGTAACAACATGAAGACATTAGACATCATTGGTTGACAACTTTACAGTAGAGAGAGTGAGAAAAGAAGAACACAAAAAGAGCGAATGGAAAGAAGAGAAAATTTGAAGTGTGGGGGTGGTGGGAGTGGAGAAACAACAACAACAAGGTCAGCAGCAAAAAAGAAGGAAGCTTTGAGAGTAAAGTTGAAACAAGAGATTTATCAACAACAGAGAAGTGGTGGTTGTGGTGGTGGTGGACCTTGTACTACTCCATCACCTACATGGAAATTTGCTATTGAGGATGATGATAATGACAAAGGAAGCACCTCAAATATCTCAACTTCTACTACTTCTGATCATATTTCTGCAAGGAAACTTGGTGCAGACCTTTGGGAGTTAAATCAAATTTCATTTGGTAAAAGAATGGGGAAAGGAAATGGTTTTAATCAACAACAACAACTGCATCATCACCATAAAGAAAAGGTTGAACCTCACCACCAGCTCAAAAACCATGGACATGATGTTAATCCTTCTTCTTCCAACCAACTCCACCAGGTATTATATATGAGTTTCATCTTTGTCTCTTCAAATCATTTGGGCACTTAGTTTTAATGGGTTTGCCTTGATATTAGCCGCAAATGCTTTGTTCTAACCAGTGTATGTTGGAAGTGTTTGGTCTTTTAGCTCATGTTTATGTCAGACAAATAGCAAATTCTTCACTATGTGCCTAGTTAGGTCTTTTGTAGCTGCATTGTTGGTTCTGAGATTCATGTACTTATAATCCTGTTAATTCGTTGCTTACTGAGCTTTGTTACCTCAAAGTGTACTTGAAATGAGCAGCAATTTGTACTCTTTGGCTGAATTTAGTTATTCATGTCAATGTTTTCGTCATGTCGTTAGAGTTTAATTTACAATGCTGTTTGTTAGTCTTGTTTTCATTGGTCTGTAAGATCATAACTCTGGTAAACTGAAAGTCTAAATGTAGCTAAATTGGGGTTTTGGATTGGCCCCTTACTTTGAACTTAGCCAATTTCAGGGTCTTTTCATTCTTCTTTTTTCGACAACCTAAAAATTGGGATGTTTTCTAATGCAGGAGCCAGAAACCCCAAGTAATTTGAGGAGGCTTGTTGAAGCAACATTGATGAAGCACCGTCGATCTACCACAGGGAATGTTAGTGGCCTGCCACCAATTTCTCCAATGAGTTATAGTAGTTCAATGGAGGTATAATCATCCTTCTCTGGCTTTTCTGTTTTGAGTCTAAATTCATAACGAATGACAGTAGGATAAACCGAATGTGTTTTGCCCATGTTTATGATACTGAAGTAGCAATGTATTGGCCTTGCTTTACCGTGTTGCAACTTGTTTATGTTTGTGCTTTAACCATAATGTAGATACTGAGATGAGCTCTTATAGTTGTCGCCTGAATTTGCTTCTGATACTTCCAGGTGACGACTTATAACCCGGCCATTACCACTCCTATTAGTTCTTTGATCCTCAAGGGAAAGGTTGGAGAAGGTTACCCCCTTAAGACATCTACAGAGCTATTAAAGGTGTTGAATAGGATTTGGAGCCTCGAAGAACAACACACAGTGAATACATCAATGGTGAAATCGTTGAAAATGGAGCTGGAACAAGCTCGAGCTCGCATTAGAGAGTTGGTGCGAGTGCGACAGGCAGATCGCCGTGAAGTAGATGAGTTAGTCAAGCAAGTAACTGAAGATAAACTTGTTAGGAAGAACAAGGAACAAGGCCGCATTAAAAATGCGGTTCAGTCCGTGAGAGATGAACTTGAGGCTGAGAGGAAGTTAAGAAAGAGATCAGAAAGCTTGCACAGGAAGCTGGCTCGGGAGCTCACTCAGGTAAAATCTTCCTTATCAACAGCATTGAAAGATCTTCAAAGAGAACGAAATGTACAGGTGTTATTGGAACAATTGTGTGATGAGTTTGCTAGGGGAATAGGAGACTATGAGCAAGAGGTGAGGACATTGAAGAAAAAGTTTGAGAGAGATGGCGACAGTGACAAGGATCATTCCTGTAAGAATGATAGCGAGGATGCTCATGATCGTTTGATACTTCATGTTTCTGAAGCATGGCTTGATGAACGCATGCAGATGAAGCTAGCAGATTCTCGATCTGACTTTGCCCAAAAGAATACGATAGTGGAGAAGTTGAGTTCAGAAATTGAGACTTTTCTTAAATCTAAAAACTCTGGTTCTGTAAAAAATGATATCCATCTCCCAAAAAGTATGGTAAAGGTCAATCGATTACCCCGACTTTCTCAAGACACGGTTCATTTGCATGAGGCTGTAAGTGCACCTAAAGATGTTAGTTTTGAAGAAGTGGATTATGCAAGTAGTGGTTCCCAGTGTTTTGAGATAAACAACAGCAAATGTGGCAAAGCAATAAACGGCAGCAGCGAAGCATTAGAAGAAAAGTTTGTGGAGAAGAGGAAATCTAACCTGACAAAGAAAAAACTTGTAACCCATGAAAGGACCAACAGCCGTAACCAATACAACATGCAAGAGTTTGAAGAGCAAATGGGGTGGGCTAGCTCGTGCAACGGAAACAATAACCGTGCACATGACGATACAATAGGAATTGGGGAAACTAGTCCTGTGGAAATAAGCATTTCTCAAAACTTCGAAGTTTCTGAGATCACGCCTACACATGATATCAGCCATGAAAGAAAAGGTAAACAGAGGGAAACCCATGGATCAAATTCAAATGCTGCACTGAATAGCTTAATTAGAAACAAGATACTTTTATCAGACGCAAGGAATGCACGGCCCGAAAATCATGGCAAGGAAGAAGAAGAAGATTCATACAGCTACCCAGTGTGGAGGGGTAATGCTAGTCCTGTGCAACCATGGGTAACTAAATTGGCATCACCAGTCGACATTGATATAGCCGAATCCTCTTCAAAATGGGCTAGCAGCAATGTAAAGGAGAGTAATAGCACATTGAAAGCGAAACTACTTGAAGCAAGGTTAGAAGGTCAGCATTCTCGTCTAAAAGGTATAAAGGCTCATAGTCGAGGTTAATGATCTATGTTTCTCTTCACCTTTTGTCTGCACATCTGAACGACATCGGAATTGCAATGCTTATAATGCGATGTCACAATTGAAATGAACTGATTCAAAAATCATGTATAAAAAATCCCACTAGTTTTGCTTAACATGTAATATTATTAGACCTTTAGCTGTAACTCTGTAGACCAGTTTCAGTTCAAGACCAAATTGGAATCTCCTAGTACTGTCAAGATATATGACATTGCAACTCGCAACCCAACCTGATTCCCTGAAGAAGCAGCCGAAACATTTATCGCACACCACATTTCCATAGTGGCTTTGTATTGCAGCATGGAGCTCTGTCTATTCATGGATGAGCCATCCTATGGGAAATTCTGTGTCAATTTGAGTCCGATTTTGTGCACACTCTCCGACGAATATTCACGTAACATTTCAATATGTAACTCCGTTAAATACAGTGTGTCACACATTTTTCCGGTTAACTGGATGACCCACGATTACATTAGTGGAGATATCGGCCCACATTAAACGAGGTGAAAGAACACCTACCTTGTTGATGTAAGGGGTAAATGTGTCATTTTGAGTTCCAATACTCCTTTCTTTATTCTTCTCTAGAGAAAGAGACAGAAAGAGAGGGAGGAGGGTTTGATGGCAGCATTCAGGTGGATTCTTCAACTACACAAAGATGTACCAAAAGCTGCAAAATTCTACTCAGAAGGTTTGGATTTCAGCATTAATGTCTGTACTCTCAGATGGGCTGAGCTTCAATCTGGTCCTCTTAAGCTTGCTCTTATGCAACATCAATCCATCACCAACAGGTTCTTTCTCTATCTCTCCCAAATGGATTCAGAAAACTGAGTATTGAGTGCCCATTTGTCATTTTTGTACTAAAAATGTCAATTTGAGGTAGTTTAATGATTGATTGGTTTTACATAATGTGTTTGAGCTCAATGTGTTTGATACAATGTCCAAATGAGTCATAACTAGATAGTAAATGGAGTAGCATTACTATTTATGATATTGATACCATTTAACACTTACTTGATTGACTAAAACAGAGAAGATGACTATACAATTTTTGTGGAAAGAAACTAATATGATACAATATAGTAGATAGATGGTTATCTTAACCAAGTGGAAGGTCGATGTTTTGTTGATTGAACTTCTTAGGAAATGTTTGATTTTGTACCATAGTGGCAAGATGTAAATTTTGTATGAAGTTGTTATGTTTGGGTTTGAGTAGTTGTGTCAACGGCTGATTTTTGGATTTTCAGTGACCCTGTTGTGCAGAAGGAGTACTCTTCAGTTTTATCCTTCACGGTGACTGACATTAACATTTCAGTGACTAAGCTATTGGCATTAGGAGCTGAACTTGATGGACCTATCAAATACGAAATCCATGGAAAGGTAAGGATACCAATTTGAATGATTTATGTCTGTAATCGTCGATAGATACTGGTGATGTGGAAACTGTTGGATTTGCAGGTAGCAGCCATGAAGTGCATCGATGGACACATGCTGGGACTTTACGAGCCGCTGTGAGAGACCACCAAGAGACAAGAAGTGGGTGTGTTATTCAGCAGTCAAGGTACGTGACGTCCATCTGGGATAAATTTAGATAATTATTTAATTGCTGCATCTAATAATTCTTTGAAGACATCAGAAACACATGATGAATTTCTCCCTTATTCGGTTCCCTTGAATTGTTGATTACGTTTGTCCTTCAATTTTAGTTATTGCTGTACGTAGGCTTTTGATGCTGAACCTGAAATTTTGAGGGCACTTAGAAAACATCGCCAAACAAGAGAGAAAATATACAGTTATTGCATCATGTTATTCTCGGTTCATAGTTATGATCTTTTAATGTTACGATTCCTTAAATTAGACATGTTGCATGAATTTATTTACCATGCTCCCTACCTTCTGTAGTTGAATATATTGTCATTCTGTTTTAGTGACAGCTCCTCCGGTGCACTGATTATAGAGTTCACTTTATCTTTTGTAGAACCTATTAGTAAGAATGAGAGAAAAACCGAGATAATTTTGGACTAACAAGAACGCTAAAATAACACTCGTGGTATATAAAGCAATTGACAAACCAACATCAGGTCACTAGCAAATGACAATATAAAACCCATAGTTTCGGCTCGTTCATATGGTGCTCAACTTAGATAGGTTTTGTGCTAGACTTTTGGCGAAAGCCAAACTCAAAAATATGTTCCTTTTTACTGAAAGCATCTTTGGACGTATATCCTGTGCAGTGAATACAAGAATAATTTGCTTTATGTTCCAAACCTTAAATCAAACTATAATTAGCTAAGTGGGGTGAATATTTTACTCCCACCCTAAGTGAAAAGAAGTCTGCTAGTGATATAGAGGTTAGCTTTAGAACCAGATGTTGAGATCTAAACGGTGACACACTAGGCCATCTTTCATTGTGAAGTAATAGCAAATGTTAAAAGCAAGCAGACATATCAAGTTACCGACAAAGTAAACTGCTAAAAGCTAAAAAGGAGATTTGATAGAAAAACTCTTTTTACTATTTGAGATACCAAGGTACCATTTTAGATATGCCATATGAAAAGCTAAATTCCATGCAGTCTTAGCTTCTTATGAACCATATCTAATAAAGAGTCTGCAACATGAGATTTTCAAACTTAAAAATAATAATGAATACAGAAAGCTCATACTGAGTTCATAAATGGTTATGGGAGTGATTCTGATGGGAGCTCCCTTCAGTCCAAGAATGGAGTGCGAAAGATTCAATTTATCTCCCGTATCATTCACTCATTTACCAAGCAATGATTCCGTTATTTTTTACTTGGTATTTGTATGAATGAACCGGCAGATAGTTAAATCCTAACACCACCCCATGATGGACTGAAGGAAGCTCTCATGCAAAATCTCCTTACTAACGTTTTAACAAAAATATAAGATTACGAAAAATTACATGCCATATGCATGATAACGACCTTGAACTTAAACAACTATCTTTTGATTTAATAAGAACATTATCAACCAACCCTTGGAGAAAGATTAGAAGGAAATGAAAGAACTATGTTGTGACACTGTAAGACGAAGTATGAACTTCCCTAGAGAAGTGAAGTAGGGATGAAAGGACAAGACATTTCAGGTGTAATGCAGCAACAGAGAAAGAGAGAATCTAACAAAAGAGTTAGAGAAAGAGAGAAGAATGGGGAGGAAAGCAACTCATGAATCTAAATGGATGGAAGAGTAGGATATATATATAGGTAAGTAGAAAGGGTGAAATCAGACAATAGTGATTGGTTATAAAGGAACAAGTGAATAAACAAATACTTTAAACCCAAGTGATTAGTTTATATTCCTTCTTTCCTTCTTTATTTTCTTTATGTTCACTTCCACCATTCAAATTCCCATTTTAGGTTATAAAAACATTTCATTATGCCCTTCTTGCCATATTCTTATCTTTTTTTTCTTCTTAATATTATCATCTTAGTTTCATCACGTAAGTGCATATCTGAGCTTTGAAGTTTAGTAGTTCAACATCTATTAGTTCTCGAAATTTTCTGACGGATAGTATTGCGACAGATGGAGAGACGATAGGGGGTCAAAGAGACACTGCTCTTCTGTTATTAACAGATCATCTGACACATGTAGGGAAAACCCACAGAGTATATAAACCCCATAATTTGGTGGTAAGACTCTAAACCGAGTAATCAAATCCAACCCCAAGTACAAAATCTTGCACAAGATTGCACCAACAGAGTGAAATACTTCTGTGGGTTATTCTCTTTTCTCCTTTTTTCTCTTCTGTGAAACTGACATGTACTATATTTGGTTATGATGAATGCAAAGAATTATTGGAAAACTTAGCTGTTTTTGTTGTTTTCTTATAGTCCATTGCTATGATAGTTAAGATTCCATCAAGTTATTTGGTGGGGTTTACTATCTTTAGTAATGATATATAATTTTTTATGTTGTTTTTCTCGTCATACAGATCGCCTAAACTCTTAAACCACAAAGTCCACAACATTGCATGTGATATCTTGATATTATGTTTGCACTCTAACAAGGCATGTTACTCTGTCGCATGGTTTTAACTTTAAACTCAATAGACTGCATATAAAACTACAGTGGGGCATTGGAGGATAATATGTAACTGCAGTAACTGTCTTGTCAAACCTTAAAGGCTCTTAATATCTTAGTAAATGGCAAACAAAGAAGAAAACTTTAGCTAATATGGAAATGTTGTTCATTCAATTCAACCAAAGGCCAAACACTTAGTCCAATTATGCAGCTAAAGAGTAAAAAATGACAGTGTTTTAAGACTTTGAGTCTTCATTTGTATTTTATTTTACAGTATTAGATTCTAAGATTAGACCGTTGGATATCATTCTTGTCTGTGCTTTTTTCATATATTTTATAGCCACCTTAACTAAAGTTAATTCTTTTTAACAAATTACCACTAATCAGTCAAAGTTATTGTATGAAAAGAACCATTAGCACTAATGAACGAACATCACTTACATTTTCTAAATCAAGTAAAGCATATTTTCAAATCTGTTTCTACTTTAGGACATGGGAAATTTACCCCTTAAAGACTATGCTTTCTGATATTTTTTGGAGATGTAATCTGTCGCTTCAAACCTGAACAGTCGAGGTAACACGACATCGAGCTGCTTATTTTTGCGATTTCCGGTGTTAATCCACTGATTAAGAGAGTTTTAACATTAATTTTATTACAAAGAGAAGAAGGTGATGAACAGATTAAGGTCTTTAGAATAGGTGACAAGAAAAGTTGGTGTGTATGAAAGAAAGTATGTATAGAGAGACTTGGGAGGGTGTTTGATGTAGGGAAATGAAATGCACATCACCTGAAGCAACAAAACAACAACCTTAGTAAAACACCCATGAGACAGGGAGCCGAAATTATTTTATTAATGGATGAAGTCATTCTTGTCATGGAAGACTACATGAACAAGTAAAGAAAAACAAAACCCCAGTACTAGAACCGAGTATAGGGAACTCTGAGGGGGTGTTCGGACTTGCTTAAGTCGAAAAATCAGAAATTAATATGGAAATACAATTTTAGAATAATTATTAAAAATAAAAAAAAAATATTTTAAGAAATAATTATTTTTATTTTTGTTTTTAATTTTTGATTTTTAAAATTGACTTCAGCTTCTGGTATCCAAATATATTATGCATGTATGATTGTATGGAGACGAGAGAAAAAAAAAATAGTGGTGGTATTGATTAATTGGTGCAGAACTTTTTTATTGGTAATTCAGTTTTTTGTTTTTATTTTTTTTAAATCATCTTTTGTTATGTTTGTTTATTTTACAAAATGCACTTCAGCTGGCCTTTCACTGTGCAAGAGGATCATATTGTTTACGGCCACTTTCACTAAGAATTAGAGTTGTTTCTTAATTACTAATTAGCAAGCACTAATCATTTCCAAGATTATTGTATGAAAAGAAGAATTAAAACTAATGAACATCTTTTCTTCTACTTAGTACTGCAGCTGGATATTACCACTCCAAGCTATTTTGAGCATACACATTTTAATCATAAGTCAAAAATGAATAGTCAAGGAGGAGACGGGACAGCGAGCCACTAATTTTACGGGTTTTCGGTGCTAATCCACTGATTACATCCCTAATCTTTATTAGAAAGAGTCTATAATGGAAAAGAGAAAAAGTATTCACATTAACAAATCAAGGTCTTTGAAACAGGTGACAAGGTTAGTTGTTGTGTGCATAAAAACATGTTAAAGTTTTGTTTTCAGCACATAGATAATGTGTCGAAATTTATTAGAATAAATGCACCATGTATGCTATATTCAGCGAAACCAGGATTAAAAGTAAGAAAGGATCAAAATAACATTTAATGTTTGAAAAACACAGTGATCAGAAGAAAAAAAATCGAGAAAAATACATAATTATGCTTCAATAAAATTCTAGGTTGATCGTGGGTAATTTCATGGCTTAAATCGGGTTGAAAGTTAAAATTTGATGTACACAATCCCATGGGTTTTGCTTAAGATTAAGCCACTAGTCTAAAAAGAGTTCACCTAATTTCTCTTAGGTTTTTCCAGATAAGCTAAGAATTGTTAAAAGGGTGTTTGGATACTAAAATTATTAAAAATAAAGTTATCTTCTAAAAATTATTCTAAATTTCTGATTTTTTATTTTTATAAATCAAAAAGTTACTTTTTATATGGTACCCAAACATCCAGTAAAAAACTTTATCCTATAAAAAATAATATATAATGAATATCATCATTGAACGGAACTGATCTTACCTTGCACTGTCTTGATTCTATCCTATTGAGAGAGAGTGATTTTTTTTAAGCATAGTAAAGGGAGATGAATGTCTTGGCAAACAATCTTTAAGTTTAACACCCATGAAACATGGAGCCGAAATTGTTAATGGGATAAGTGACCACCTTACATGAACATTGAAATGAAAAACAAAAACAAACTCTTAAGCTAGAACCAAGAATGGGAAACACTTGGAATCTCTTATTGCATAGATTTCTGTAAATTCATACATAGTACATGAATCCAAGCAAAAAGACATGGAAAAATAAATTAAAAAAGTAGAGCAAATTTCACATTGTTGTTTATTAATTGGTACATATCTTATTCAAATATAATTTCGTACCAATTCTAATAGATTTCTGTACCTTTTCTGGTTTTGGCTTGTTTAAATGACTCTTCTTCGGACAATACTACAGCTACCTATATCACTAAGTAGGGTAAATAGTTTGTTCACAGGCAACCGTGATAAAGCCACTTGCACTTGCGCGCGCCTTGTTCTTGTGTTCATTTCGACAATGGCATAGCACCAATATGTTATTTTAGATTCACGTGATAACATTATTTATTCGTATGAATGCTATAATCCGAAGATCTATAACTGCTTACGGCCAGCGGATCACGTGTTTTTCAACATTTTTCGGCTCACGAGAATGCATAGTTTGTATTTTTGAAAAGCCTTAATAAATAAATAATGCATAGTTTGAATACTAAAGATAGTCTTTATATTCAAGTTCATCACAAGAAAATAATAACTAAGCATGCCAAGTTACAGTGCCTTGCGTCTTACTCTTCGTTTACAAAGCAGAATACAGACTAGCTTTGGATATGGAAAGCATGAAGGTAACATTTCTCCTCGACTTTGTTTTAAGTTTGGCAAACACCTAACACCTATTTTTTATTTTTTAAGATTAGTGGGCGTATTGAGCTGTTGCATGTTTTCTTTAGTATTTTTTAAGATTCATGGAGTAATAAGTTTAGAAATGAGCAGGTCAGTAAGCCCAACCAATCTAGTGTTGGACTAAAGTCCATCTTGTGCCTCAAACTAGGCCAAGCTCTACACTTAGTTTATCCAGTTAGGGGTGAGCATGGGTGACCCAACCCATCAATCCGACCTAATCCACCTAAAATTTGACATGTGGATACCCAACCCGCTTATAGGTGGATTTGACATGAGCTCATTCATGAATATCCATTTAATATTTGATCGGGTGTGGGTGTATATCTAGAGATCCATTGGACACCCACACCCGCTAGGTTAAGGGTATTTTAGAATTATGCAAGGTATGAAGGTAAATTTAGTAGTAATTTATATCCAATAGTAGATATCTATTTCGTATTATTTATCTATGGAAGTTTTACTTTTACATGTTGCTAGTAGAGAGGAGGAAAAGATTCAGTTGAACATGTAAGGATATTTAGTTAGTGAGGATTTAGGATGTTATAAATCATTAATTAAATAATATTTTTGTTAGTTGCTTTCATCTTACTTACGTAGAATTTTTAATACAAATCCGCGGATTCATCCATATCCAACCCGTCCACCCGTGGATATTAGATCTGCGGGCGATGGATCGGACGCGGATGTAAATCTAGCACCCACCATTTAGATGGATCGGATGTGGGTGGCACCAAATCCACGTATTTTACCCGTTGCTTACCCCTACCTATTAGTATGTGCAACCTTATCTATATTTCCATCCTAATATTAGCCTCTTGGATCAACCTAGGTGAATAAAAGGCAATCGTATGTGAAAAACAGATACTAAATAGGAGATTTAAGGCGGTCGTCTACGAAGATTAGACGCAAAATAAGGAGAACTTAAAGAAAAGGTCTATTTGTAGAGGATGCTCGGTTGAACCCACAAGTGTTGATATGTCAAGCTTGTTGTTAATGTTAGATGAACAAAACTATTTCTTGATTTAAGTCTACTAAAGTCAGTCTTGAACTATGATTAAAATTAGGTAATTGGTCTCATAATTCACTGAATAACCTGAAGATTGAAGACTAGAGATCACACGAAGACATCAATGAGAACTTCGTCAACAAAAGTTAGTGAAGATGGACAATCATATTTGACTCATTGTTTTCTACCTTTCTATCTTCTGAGACAAGATCATTGGCTTTAGTAATTGATGATGTACAAAGAAGAAGTTTCAAGTTCAAGCTTGATCTTATCTAATCTCGAAACTAGGACTCAAGTAAGGGAAGTTCACAGGACTTATAACATTTGAGGTTGAGAACAACTTTAATTGTTCAATATACTATAATTGCGCAAAAAGTACCTAAAAATCTAAGTTGCATAGAGTTTGCGAACTGAAATTGTTAGTTCGCGAACTGTGCAAATCTTAGACGTTTCTTAACTCCAATATGCAACTTGAGTTTGTGAACTACTTCAATTGGTTCGCGATCCGTGCAAATTTGAATGTTTTTTGTAGAACTCCAAAGTGTACTTGAGTTTGCAAACTTTACAAGTTTGGGTTTTTTATGTTGACACATAGACATTGAGTTCACGAACCTTATTTTTCAGTTCGCGAACTATGTCAATGTTGGACGTTACTGAACCTATAACTTGATTGATTGTTCATGAACCATATTGTTTAACTCGTGAACTTTGGTGCACGGTCCTTATTGATAAATACGTGTTGTACCTTATTCTTTATGTTACAAGGTAAACTTCTCCCACGCTTAATGGTTTACATTCTTTGTACCATGCTTGCGAAATCCTAATTGAGTTGAAGCTAAAACTTTAAAAGTATTTTTCTTTGGTTAACCATTCATACGACTTATATCAAATGAAAAAACTTTATTGATAGAAAGTTATAACTATCAGAAAAAGTTTACTTGGGACCAAAGTAAAAAGCTATTCTAAGTAGTATTGAGATTAATTGGAATCAAAGTAATTCCTGACATGGCAACTAGTTCACGATCTTACTTAGGAATACAAGTAAAAGTAATAGTTGCTTGAACTTTAAACAACCTAGCCTTATTCATCATTATAAAATTGATGACTCTCGATAACAAGGATTCTTAGTCCCTGCACATTGTGTATTTTGCCACTGCAAATTGGGTCCTCTATAAACCTAGGTTCTTCATAACTGAATTAGGTTACGACTTATAATTTTCACTCAGGATTTGTGTAGTACCGGTTAAACTATCTTTTACCTGATAGATTTTTGGTATTCGATACCTTATCTTGATCACCATAGTTCCTAACTATTATAAGATCATTCTCTTCTGATATAAGGTCATTCAAGAACTATATATTGAGGAATAAAATTTATAGAAACTACAAGAAATTTTTTGTTTTAAACCTTTTTAGTTCCACACAATTATTATCTAAGCTTGTACATTGATAGATCTTGTAAGTTAGAATCATTTAGGTTTTGTAACGTGTAAACCCTAATTGTTGAGGATTGCTTTGATAATTCTTTTACCTTAGAGTTGCCTCTAAGCAAATATTTCCATTATCTTGATCATAATATTTGAAGGAAATCAAATAGGTGTTATGTTGGAGGCAGGGTTGTCCTAGTCTTCATGCATGACTGTAGAGCAACTCATAGGCCTGTAAAAGATGTTAGCTAGGGGAATCAAGTGTGTAGGGTCTTGTGAGATCCATGAGTCATAAGGAAAGCGGCTGCAACTAAATAGATTGGAGGGTTAAGTCGTTTTCAACTAAATTCCAATCCACAGTCTGATAATATGCTAGTGTATGCAGCGGCTTAATACATTGTGGTTTGTCCATACATTGTTCACGAACGAAAAAGTTGGTGGATTATTAGGTACCCTCTCATTTTCAACGAGTTATAATCATTTCGAGAAAGTATTACCGTATTTAATTCCTCGTCAACATCATTATATGCATCTTTGTAGCTATGGGGAGGTGTCACTAACACGATAAACTTTTTTATTATTTTCTTGGTATTTCACATAAAATATCCCTGGCTATCTTGTGAGGCTACGCTGAATGGATCCTCCTCGTGTCCTAACTTATCAAACTCCACAAAACTGTAGCCAAGTCCGTCTTTTGAGACCCTTGTTTTATTTTCAACACAATCACACTTGAAAGAGAAATTCCATTGAATGATAAAGCAACACCCATATCTCTTGTAAACTACCGTAATAATCCGCCTGATTAAAGGTTACTCCCGTTTTTCTAATGTTCGTATCAGTTGCATGTAAGGTTGCAGATGAACCGATCGAACCGACCAGACCGACCAAAAATCGGTCGATCCGGTATTTTTTTTTACTGATCGTTGATGTCGGTTCGTCCTACAGTTTAGTTAATCAGAACCGTCGATACTACGGTTCAGTCTATGGTTTACATTTAAAAAAAGCCGACCGAACCGACCGGTATAAACCAGAAACCATTACACCCCTCAATTTCCGGTTTTATTTTTAATCCTAGCCCTCCATTCTCCATCTGTCACTATATTAACCTAAACCCTAAAGTTAAGTGGCCACCCTACTCGACTCTCTGTCTTTCACTTTTTATTTTTCTTCTTTTCTTCTTCAGACTGTCATCACCACCACTGCATTCACCAACCATCACCTCCAACATGACTACCACCATAATCACCACCTTCTTTATCTCCTTATTCAATTTCTTATCTTTCTTCCTTCTCCTTTGCAACCCCAGCAACGACTGCAGCAGCACCAAGACCTGCTACACCACCATCACCATTACCACCACCTGCTAGTTGCTACACCACCATCATCAGCACCACCACCACCTTTCAATTGGGAAAAAAGAAAGATTGATCATGTTTTTATAGGGTTTGAAGATTATACTCCCTCCGTTCCACTTTAGATGATAATTTGCGAGTTTTCACGCATATTAAAAAATAGAGAGGGATATGAAAAAATTTCATCAATAACCTTGAAAAAATCTTCAAACATTAATTATTATTAGTGCATGTATAAATAAATTTATAGTTCCAAGATAAAAAATTAGGGTATTATTTATAGTTTTATGGAAAAATATGAAAACTATCAAGTAATATGTAACAAAAAAATAACCTTAAACTATCATCTAAAGTGGAACGGGAAAGTATTAAAATTTCAGGGTTCTAGAAAAATTGATCTTTTTTAAATTTTAATTATATGATTAAAATTTTATGTTGATATGGTATAAAAATAAAAGTCATCATTAATTTTTTACAAGTCTGCTAGTTAGGGTTCTTCGAGATTATTGGTCATCTTTTATATTTTAGAATAGTATTGTATCTGTAATGGATCCATTTGTTACATGTATGATTATTAATGGTTTTTTATATAAATTGTTGTAGGATCAATTTAAGTAATAGTTGTTTCTCTGATGACAGAATTGTTACCGGATTTATACATATGTTTATTGATTCTCACTTTTATGTAGTGTATGCTGGTACATCAACTGTATTAATTGTTTTGATGAAGAGCTAATTCTCAACAAACTCACCTAAAATTCAGATAAAAATCGGAAAAAATCGATAAAAAACCGGAACGGACCGAGTCGATTCGGTCCAGTTAAAAAACTGAACTGATCATAGACGGTTCAGCTACGGTTTTAAATTTATAAACCAAACTATAATCGGTTCGGTCCACAATTTTAGCAAAAATAAACGAATTGAGAAACAAGCTTATCGACAAACCAAGACAAGTTGAAAATGAAATACCAACTTACTAGTTGACAAATTGGTATTTCTTTTAACATTTTTCTTCCCAAAGTGCTGTTTTTTAACCTGTATCTCGATATATATGTTAAGATTCATTAAAACACCAATCACTTATATTAAAAATATATTTTTATCTTACTTTATTAAAATTTTATTTTTTTATTAAAAATAACGGATCCTAGTTATAATATAAATAATTGTTGTTTGAATGTAATAAAACAACTAAAACTTATTTCTAATATAAAGAGAAATTTTGTGTTTGGATCGTAGGTTTTGGTATGGTAGAGTGTTTGGGTCGTAAATTTGTCCAATGGTGTGTTTGGGTCGTAAGACCGTCAGTCAACGCGGTCAAACTAACCGGCCGTTAGTCCAAAAATTACAAGTTTGCCATTCCGTTAAGCAACCCATAACAAGCTGTTTTTTTTTTTGTCAAAAATTCGGCAAAAATTCGGCAAAAGGTCGGCAAAAATTCTCTGTGGTCTTTACCGTTCAAAACATCGGCGATTTTTTTGGCGATTTTCCGATTAATCGCCGATTAATTGCCTATTAATCGGCAAAATCGCTAATTCCTCTCTGTTGCCTTTGCTTATTACGGGATTTTGAGTTTTTTTTTTAACTTTTAACAAATTTGTGTTAAATATTTACTAGAACCATTGCATTCACCACCATAACAAGAAAACTTAACAAAAACATTGGCATCACAACAAAATAAGATTTTTAAGGATTTAAACAAGTTATACAATTGTAGAGTAGAGTATTTGGTTTGACAAGACAAGCAACAAAGTTAAAAACTGCTAGGAGATTTTAATTGCATAGTTTAAAGCTTAATTGAGATAAGTAGATAGCCAATAACATAAGTAACATACCTAATACCATTTAACCCCAAAAGTAGAATTGTTGGTTTTCTTTAGATGTGGTTGGTCTTGATTGTGCCCTAAAAGGGAAGCAGGCCTTGTTGATGTAGTAGGCTGTTGTGTGATTGTAGATGCCTGAGATGATTGAGATGCAGTAGCACTATGAGTACCTCTTCCTCTCCTCTTGCAATAGCACCAGGTCTCCCTCTTCAACTCTCCAGATTTGCACCTAAATGTGATCTTATCAAAGGTTGGATAACAGTTAACTCTCCAAGTACATCCTTCCGCTGCACATCTCCATTCTTGCCTTTTTTCAGTATTCATTATCTTTTTAATACTAAAATGCCTCTTAATAGCTAACTCTCTCAAGTACTTCCTACAGTGAATAAATGTTGGCCATTCCATGCCAATATATAACTGATCTGTGGGAGATTTTGCAACACTAAACTCATCATCCTCATCTTCATTTTTATACAGATTTTGGGTGTTTTTAATGAACTCACCATGATCAATTTCTTCATGTCTACAAACCTCAGCTTCATCACTATACAAAACTAGTTGATGATTAATGTTAGTCAGCATCAGTAGGTACATCATCCCCTTCATCACTCTCACTTCCTCTGTAATATGAGCTTTCTTCATCACAATTCTCTAGATTAAGGTTCCTTACTCTTGGAATGTAGTCTTCATCTTCAGAACTACACCCATCATTCACCAACCTGTTTACAAACAAATGATTTCATTCAAAACACAAATCAATCACAATCATAGAAGCAAGATCAAAGTATGGCTTTAA
>JAJJMC010017627.1:486891-508211 GCA_023531435.1 Papaver californicum
AAAATTACTTACCTAGATACATTGTTGTTCATCATTGGCTTAATCTTTAGTGTTGATAATCGATTAATACCCACAAACCCGTGATTGATCGTTGCTTTTTCTTTTTTTTCTTTTTTTTTTTTGCAGGAAGGAATAAGCAAAGCAAGAAGCAAGTTCTAAAAAAACCCAAAATCCCGTAATAAGCAAAGGCAACAGAGAGGAATTGGCGATTTTGCCGATTAATCGGCAATTAATCGGAAAATCGTCAAAAAATCGCCGATGTTTTGAATGGAAAAGGCCACAGAGAATTTTTGTCGATCTTTTGCCGATTTTTTGACAAAAAAACGGCTGGTTATGGATTGCTTAACGGAATGGCAAACTTGTAATTTTTGGACTAACGGCCGGTTAGTTTGACCGCATTGACTGACGGTCTTACGACCCAAACACACCATTGGACAAATTTACGACCCAAACACTCTACCATACCAAAACCTACGACCCAAACACAAAATTTCTCTAATATAAATGTTTCTTATCTTAAAAAACTTTAACATATATACGTGATATAAGTTAACAAGATCCACATAATAATCATGATTAATTAAACATAATCTTGTACTTAAAAAACTGAATTCAAATTTGTTTTTTGAATTTGTGTTTTGTGGGAAGAAAAACTAGATGAAATTTAAAAAAAATTTGTCGTTTTTTTTAAACCCTAGATTTTGATTCAATCAAACATAGTAGCATTGAGTATACCTCTAGCTTAAACTCTTAATCTTTCTATGGCTTAAATAAATAAATTAATTTTATAGTCGGTAAAAAGTGAAACTAATAGTTGGGGGTTAAAGTATCCCGACCCCACAAAGTCAGATTCTGACATTTACATTACACCCCCCAACTGCTTTCCAACTTAAAAAAATCTATCTTCAGCAAATTTGCTGTTTGATGCAGACAACACTAAGTAGTTGTCTTGTCAATTGTTTTAGGATAATACCGTTTTCAAAAATCTAACACTATTTTCCTTTTTTTACATACCAATCCAAACCGTCCATACTCACATTCCAAACCGTCCATACTCCATATTGATACATCTGTTTTACACTCAATAAAAACCTCTTCAAAAAGATTCCCATGCGCACATTTATAAAGTCAGTGGACTCTTCAAACGATGAAAAGATCAGAAATCGAAAAAACTCTTTATCTTGAAAATTATAAATCCAATCCAACGGTTCATATTCATTCTAGGGTTTTATTTATTTTTGTCTATATAACAGACAGTTCTGTTCTTAGTTCTTCAATATCATCCTCTTCTTCTTCTTCTTCTTGTGTAATACTGAAAAATTGTTCAGATTAGGATTTGTGATAAGAGTTAGATGAGGAAGAAAGGGTTGTAAGAATTTGTGGAAGGAAGGATGGTTGGATAAGATGATGATGAAGAGCTCTTTTCAAACTAAAACAAGAAAGATATAATAGAAGGGAAAATTCAACTGCTTGTTCATGGATACCTTTATGTGCGCATCATGATGATGATGAGATCATGCGCGGTTTAAAGGTTTGCATGAATCAGGAGATGATTGTTTTTCCTTCTTCTTCTCTTATTTGGTTTGAAGGGAGCTCTCACAAACACCACTTCCATCACCATATATATATATATATAGTTCTGTCTATCGCACTATCTTACTTTTTTTTTTTTTTTTGATGCAATGATTTGATGAACTTGTTTTTGTATTACAGAAGTAGATTTCTTGAGATGTTCATGAATTAATTACTGGATATATAGAGTTAGACATGCAGAACGACGATGGTTTGAATGTTTAACATGTTGAAGTGATGATCATGAGGCAGCAGTACTTGGAGCTGAGCTGCAGATTGATTCATTCATGGAGTAAATTAGACGTTTTTGTTTGTGTGGTGGTGAAAGAGATAATGTAAATCTGTCCTTTTAATCATGATATATACTACTACTTAATTAGTTGAAATTAACAGTTTGGAGATTTGTTAATTAATTTAAGGTAATTTGATGGATGATATGATATTAAGAAATTTTTGTAGATAATCTCTATTTCTCGGGTGGAAGTAATTTTCATAATCAATTACTGCGATACATATTCCAAACTTATTTTCTTTCCTTTTGTGCAAGTTAAATTAGTGGGCTGAGTCACTCAGGTTGATTGAGTCTTTGAGTCTGTATTGTCTGTTTTAGTATAAATACATTTGCGCTCTCTGATATCTTTTCTGTTTTAGTATTAGTATATTTGCTCCTATTGCTGATCATCTAAACATGATTAGAGCCTTGTCCACCGACTTAGTGTTCTTAATATGGTATCAGAGCTGTACCCTAAATCTAATTTCAAGAAAAAAATGCTTCATCTTCATCGTCGTAAAAATTTCAAGTTTCTTTACTAAATATTTTTTCATTTCACTCTTCAATGGCAAATGCTGTATCAAATCCATCTTCAAATCCTTTGAAACCTAGTATTTCTCCTCCTGCTAAGCGTAATTCAACAAATTTTGTTCTCTGGAAGTCTCAGATTGTTCCTCTCTTACGGCTTCAATTTGTACAAATATGTTGATGGTTCAAGTCCAGAACCACTTGAATTCTCTCGTGATCCTGTTACTCAAGCTCCGATTGAAAATCCACTTTATCTACAATGGATTCAACAAGACCAACTTTTTCTTTCCTGGCTTCTAATGCACTCAAAGTCAGGCATATATCTACTACAGATCAGATTGCAGACTCTCTTACTAAGGCTTTATCTTCTGCAAGATTTTTGTTTCTCAGGGACAAGCTTAATGTCACTGTTCAGTTGCCATTAGCTTGAGGGGGGCTGTTAGCACAATATGACTCGTATGGCTCATACGTGTTAGTCTGCCGGTTTTATTAGTTGGTTGTGTGAGTCAAGTCCTGGTTAAAGAGTCACGCAGGTTGACTGAGTCTTTGAGTCTGTATTTTCTGTTTTAGTATAAATGCATTTGCTCCTCTCTCTGATCATCTTACCTTGTCCACGGACTTAATGTTCTTTTCATTAACAATGGATATTTGAATGAAGATAGATAAGGCCGGTTGAATGCCAACAAATTAAGATAATCGTGTATAAAGGACATAATTAACGGTCATAATGACCAAAAATGGCAGCATAACATAGTGAGTCTCGGCATCGTGAGAACAATAAATATCACAAGACAAGACCCATTAAGAACTTAATAGGAGTCGTGTGGTGAATGACCCATTGCTTCAAAAAATCTCTTCCTACGGATCCCCGTAAGTGTGAATTCTGAATAGAAAAACAAAAAAAAAAATCTACCCAAAAAGCTTACTCTACATTACTTAACCACATGTAATATAACTGCTTAAAATGGTAACTAATTGTCTTAAATGTGTAAACCCTAATTTCAGAAACAATATCTCTATTATATGCACGTAATCATTTGATTCTGAAATAAAATCTTTAATTGATTTTCTCTACCAAATTTCATTGTCAACTAAAATCAAACCATACATTGTTTTAACCTTTCAAATCCAACCTTCTATGCTTCACAAAATAGGGTTTTCAACTCTTGATCCTCCGACCTTTCTCAAACTCTATATAAACAACTCTGTCCTTTAATCATGTATATTCATCTTTTAAGTTGTTGTAGTAGTAAATGGTACAGTGAAGTAGGGTTAGTTTTGTTGGTGTTTTAGGAGCTTCACTTCACTCCAAATTTAGGAGGAAAGAAAGGTTAAAAACTCGGCTGCTAGTTCATGGATTCCTTTCAAATGCAATAACACCCACTGTAATGTGTGCATTCTAAGGGTGTGCATGAACTAGGAGATGAGGTTACCTTCTTCATTACTGGATTGGAATGAAGGGAGCTCCTAATAACCATCACTCTAATTTTTTATTTTTTTTTTTTTTTTGCAGGACATCAAGTCATGAGCATTGAGTAATGACCCGAAGGTAGGTATGCATTTGCAATTGTATGGCTCGATCAGCAGTGTCCAAGTTGTTTTATAATTTGTCCTATTTCTTTGATAGGGAAATTTCAAAAAACTAGATCACAAATTGAGATATGCATAAGAAAAGTCTTAAATGATCAAACAATGCAAATTTCAATTATTGTACTCCAAATCACTGAAATGGTACAAAAAATTGAAAAGATGTCGAGAGACATGCACCGACAAATAGGGTTGTCTGATGGCATAGTAGTTGACGGTTCGGTTCGATTCAGTTTTTCGGTTTTATCTCAACCCTGATCATAAACTCACTCTAAGTCGTTGTTTTTGAATCATACACTATCAATATTATTATTATTATTTTCAAGTATATATTTTTATTTTTATTTTTAATTTTGTCAAAAGTGAAATTTCCCAAGCTTAGCAAAAATCCAACCGTTATTGCAAAATGAGCTGGGGGTGTCGTTTTTGAAGTATGGGATGATTCTCTATTTTTGAAAGAGAAAAAGAGACAGAGACAGAGACAGACTAGACGCCATTAAATAATCCTTCCCCCACCACCAGCCCACTTAACGAGAAAATCTATGAATATAGATCTTCTTCTGTCTAAATCTGTTAGCTGTCTTAATTTTTAAATCAGACGGTCTGAATACAATCTAGCTAGGGTTTTATTCTCATTTCTTCATTTATATATACTCTGTACCCTCTGCTTCATCTCTCACATCTAACTTTCTGCTTTCTTCATCTGAATCTCAACTTTTCATTTTAATGGTGTTCTGAATCATGATGATAATATAGGTTTGTATGAAGGAGCTCCCTTTGGATCCAACTGTGGAAGGGTAAGAGGGATTATAATAACATCTGCTACCTTCATGAAAACCTTTAACTGCAGCAATAATCATATGGGAGGAGCTAGCTGCAGGTTAAAGGAGGGCATGAAGTAGGAGATGTTTATTTCCTTCTGCTTTCCTTACTTGGATTGAAGGGAGCTCCTGTTACACTTTACTCAAACTCCTCTCTCTCTCCCTCCCTTTCTAGCTAGCTGTAGATCTTGATTAGTTAATTTGTATATGAATTCTAACTTGATTTTGATATTGCAGTGAATACTAACTATGTTTGCATGTAGTGAGATCATATAACTCTACAAGATGGATCAGACAGATATCTATGCACATGATGATCAAGCTTTATGTATTGTCTAATCATGTTTTAGATGATCTTGATTAATTTATGTTATTGTAATAGAAATGGTTAAGAGAATCAATATATGATGGCAATTGTATATATATATATATATATATACAGATATGTGAAATTGATCTGGTTCTTTTGGTTAATGTTCTTGCTTGATCATTCCTTTTGACAATTTAGTATCATTGGTCTGACTCGGGCTCATCAACTCAGTTCATTTGGTCAATGGGATTGCTTTATTATATCTATCTATCTATTCTTTTTTGGGTTATGTTTGTGATCTTGATCTCAACTGAGAACTATTGCTGGCCTGATAGTGATCAATTTAAAATTAAGATTGATTAAGTGGGTGGGCATCTTCTGTAATTTAATATGTGTCTTTCATTTGTGGAGTTAGATTTCATTGAATCAAATTCAGACATTTCTTCTAAAATTAAGTATAAACTCTCTTAAATAGGCTTCTGCTAGCTTAATGATTTTTGTCTAAGAGAGTTCGTCAAATTTACTACTAATTAATCTAGGATTATTCAGAGCCAAAAAAATTCACACAAAGAGATTAAAGAAATTCATTGATGCAATACTCTAAATTTCCAATGATAGTCGACTGTTGGGCCTAGTTAGTGCACTCTTTATGGTCTGATCTGACAAAGAGGTTATGGAATTTGTGTTAACGAATTTAATTAATATTAGTGGTTTAATGAATTAAAATTAACTTTTAGAGTTGACGAATTATGTAGTTTTTCAGTTTCAGGACATCCTACGATTAGATTGTGTGTTTTGAATTTTCTAGCGGCTAGAAAGCGATGAATTTCTAGCGGTATGTTGAGTTTCTTATGGTTAGGTTTTGGTAATAGAAAACCAGCCGTAGCTTATCAAATAACAGCCTACCGCTAGGTTTTCAACATTACAACCTTGTCTTTGGTTATCAAATAAATGCCTACAACTAGGTTTTGAACATTGCGAGCTGTAAAGACACTTGTAAATTTCATTTTTGAAATTATAGAATCATCTACAGCTAGGATTTCTATGACGATTATATATGTACTCTACTTCTATAGTGGAGATAGTGTTACATATTTTTACAATTTGGATCGCCAAGATACAACTTTTCACAGGTATTATTTTTTTAATTTTGAATTACACGATAGATTGCCAACACACGGCTTTCCCATCAAAAAAATTTTAAATTTTAAACTTCACTGTAACATTTGGATGTTGGAGTGAGTTTGGGGCTTGAGGGCCATTATGAATCGCTAAACAAATGTCCGAGTCCGATCATACAGTAGATTTGTGACCACTAGTTTGGCTGATATTATACATCGTGTTAGTGTTTGCATAACCAAATTAGTGGATGCATAAATCAATATATGACTGCATAAGTTGTTATGCATCCTTTGTGGTGGTTGCATAATGTGTTATGCATTTTATGGGTGGCTGCATAATGTCTATGTATCCAATTTTTAAAATTTGTGTCTAAAAGGATAAACACCTCCGATTTCTCGTAAAAAATCTAAATATGATATTGTTGTTTGTACTCGTGTAGATCTCTGTAAAAACTTTCCAACGAGATAAAATTTGTAAAATTCCAAGACACGGATTTTTAAATATATTATATTCTAGTTTGGTTACCAATTATACCCCTGAAAGAATATGATGAATAACGATTCAAATATTTTTTATAATTTTAAATAATTATGGGTGTCATAAAAACTGAAAAATATTTTGAACCCGACAGTAATAATAATATTTTTTTTTGGTATGAACCTAAAATCCCCTATCATGAAGCAGAGACGTAAATATGTGCTCTCAAACCCGGGTTAGCTCCACTAATCCACTTGCTAATTTTATGCCTAAAAGGTTAAGTATGGGCTAGAAATAATGTTTTAGCATTTAGTCCGGACAAAAATCGCATTTTCATCCCCCAGAGTCCATGTCAGTCAGAAAGTACAATGAGAGACGATACAACATCTGTTTTAGGTTAATTTTTGTGTGAGCTCATAAAAGTGGATTGAACTTCTCAATCTAAGGATGCTGGAATAAACCTCAGCCAAGCAAGTAACTTCCCACCAGCTGCCTCCATCGGCTGGATCTATCTACTAACACCGAGCGTTGGGATTCATTCATTCCTAACACGGCTTTCAGCTTTACTTACCACCAACCGGTAGTAGACCTAACGCATATCACTAACAAAAGGGTTTACGGCTAAAACGTGTATATCCAATTTTGTGCTACTAGTTTGGAATAAAAAGATAAATAATGTGTTCTTAGAACATCTCCAGACTCCAATACTAGGGGTGAAGGTCAATTTAGGTGAATGTTTCTTTTCTTTTTTGTGTATGAATTATTACTAAATGATAAAAATAAATAAAGGTAAATTTTTTTTATCTAAAGTTTATCTCCAATCCCCAAGGTTTTATTTACAATTTTATATTTAAATTTAGAGATAAAATGATAATATGGACTTAAGATCCAAGGTCATGAAAAAAGTTTAATCTAGACTTTTTCATTTATCCCCATTTGGTCCTCACTTGGTCCCCACTTGACCGTGTCATCTTTTCTTATTACCTTGATCCTAACATTGAAGATCAATTTTTAGTGAAAAAAATATCCTAAACAACATGTAGTTTTAAGACCTTAACCCCTAACATTGAAGATGCACTTATAATAAAGGGGTCAATAGTTTTAGCCGATCCTTCGTGATCCAATTCAAAAATCAAAGTTGAAAAGTGAATATTACTATATGCATGATTGACGTTAGAAGGAATCTGCAACTGCAATGAGTAAAGATATTTCTTTTCTTTTTGGTCAACCAAGGAGGAGTTGATATATACTCTCCTCCTTTCACACTTTAAGGGTTGTCTAATTACGTGCACATTTCTCTTAAGAGTATATTTTTAACGTGTTAATTTAATTAGTTGATTAGTTAACCAATGACCCTATTACCTTATATATTTAGAATTTTGATCATCGTTATATAACTTTCTAAATTAAACCACCGGTGAAAATTAAAATACATGTACACATTTGTTAAGGGATAAAAAAGATCAACAGTAACCAAAAACTAGTGCCCAACCTAAAATCCAAACAAATTGGGGTTGTAATTCTCTATCAAGGAAGTTGAGTTGAAGTACACCTCCTCAACCACACCCTTCAACCTCTACTGGCTCTATCTAGCTACCACCACTTGCCTCTATCGGCTCCATCTACCACCTAACGGTAGGATCACTTCCAAAAAAATGGCAATTAGCTTCTCTCACGTCATGCTGGTTTAAATGAGACTAATTGGAAAAAACTGGTTGGTGATACATACGACAAGTGGATGGGTGCAAGTGCAATGAGCTCTACCAAAATTAATCAAAGGGCTACCAATTCCTCTAGGTCCTTATTTGGTATGTACAACATATTTTTTCTTTTTACATAGTCTTAGAATTTCTAATCTATTATTAGAACTTGTTAATTTTGCTAATCATGATAACAAATCTTGTCTAGTAAAAAGTAAAATCATAGTATACTAACATTGGAATGGTGTAACTGTAAGTTAACTCAGGGTTATTGAAAAACCTATGAACTAAGTCAATTCCTTATGAAAATCAAAGGCAATTAAAAAAATAAGGAGTCCGGTTTTATACACACTTCCTTAAAAGAATGTGTGTTAAAACTAACTATTTTTTTTTCCATTAAACTAATGTTCATGTTGTTCGAAAGATGACACTGTTATGGCGCCATTGATGACATTATTATGTCGCCATTGATTATAATAGAAGATTTTAGTTATCTGAATCCGCACTATGAAGATGCAATCTAACACCATGTTGTTCTTTTTTTGCTCACTCCGTATCTGAATTTGATTCGGTCCGAGTTAAATATCAGTTCGTTTGTTATTTATATTGAGTTAGATCTGACTCGTGAACTGAGTCAGACCTAATTCCTGAATTGGTTTCATTTGAGTCAAAAATAAAAATATCTTTAATTAATTGGACCAAACTACTCACTCACATATTTGAATCAAATTTAACTTAAAAAACAAACACATTGAGTCAGATCTAGACGAGTCAGGTGATTTCAGTCAGATCCATATGAGTCAGATCCAAAAAATAAATAAATGATGTAAGTTGTTCAAAATCCCTTATACCAAAACTCAAATACAAAGATAAGAATAAGCTTATTAAGAGCAAGGGCTATGGCCTATGGTTAGAGTATTCTCCTTCAAAGTGAAGGAATTTCATCCAAAAAGAGTTAATTAAACTCTAATATGGGTAGAGAGGAGTGAGTCTTTCTCCCAAAAACTATCATCCACTCCTTTAATCGAAGGAGTACTCGACAACCTTCACTGGACGAGTGATCTTTCCCCGTCTGGATATTTAATCCAATATTAAACTCTTAAAACATGAGTCCTACCAAAGTTTTTATTATTAGAAAAATGAAAAAACTCCCAAATAGAAGATCTTTTCTCGTCCAGTTGATTTTTTTTATACTAGACGGAAAAACTTCACCCGTCTAAACACTCTACTTTACTAAACTCATAGCGGAGAAAACAATCATTAACTTGATCACTCCTTCGTTTAAAAGAAGCCTGATATAGGGGCTCCAACATCAATAGAGGGGCTCCAATAATAAGACGAAATAGGGACACTATGAAGTAAAACTCAAAAACCCCTTATCCATAATTCTTATCAAATACCCAAACTATCCCTGATTATTAATCTTAATTACATTAATTAGTTAAGATTAGATTAAGCTAATCATGACTAATTAAACATAATATATTTCTTAATCAAATTTTTTGGATCAATTTTTTTTTTTGAATTTGTGTTTGGTGGGAAGAAAAACTTGATGAAATTTAAGAAAATTTTATGGGTTTTTTTTTTAAACCCTAGATTTTGATTCAGTAAACCATAGTAGCATTTAGATACCTCTAGATTAAACTCTTGATCTTTTTATGGCACAAATTAGATGAAATCACGATTTGAAAGTTTGATTTTTTGTGATTCAGAGAAAGTTACGGTTGTTTCATGTCGGACCCAACCGTAACACCAAGAACACCGAAGAACACCATATTTTCCCAAAATTACGGTTGGGTTTTCAACAAAACCCAACCGTAACTCAAAGAACAATGATGAACACCATCTTTTTCCCAAGTTACGGTTGGGTTTTAAACCAGACCCAACCGTAAGTAGAAGAAAAATAATGAACCCAATTTTTCCCCTAGTTACGGTTGGGTTTTCAACCAGACCCAACCGTAAGTTGAAGAAAATGATGAACAACATTTTTCCCATAGTTACGGTTGGGTTTTAAAGGAAAAACCAACCGTAACTTATCCTTAGGAGAATTGATTTTTTTGGTTTTGAGTTTTAAAAATCAAAATTTTGAAATAATTCAATCATTTTTTCTAGATTGAAGGTAAATTGGGTGTTTGAAACAAAGAAAAAACGAAAAAAAACACAAATTAGATAATCTAAATTTGTGTTATCCAGTAGAATTTACGGTTGGGTTTTGGCTTATTACCCAACCGTAAGATAATCTGATAATTTTTGTTCTAATTTCAACACAGAGTTACGGTTGGGTTTTGCCTTAAAACCCAACCGTAGCTAGTAGAATTTACGGTTGGGTTTTGGCTTATAACCCAACCGTAACAATTCTGATAATTTATGTTCCAATTTCAACACATAATTACGGTTGGGTTTTGCCTTAAAACCCAACCGTATCCAGTACAATTTACGGTTGGGTTTGGCTTATAACCCAACCGTAACAGATTCTGTAAATTTTTGTTTGAATTTCAAAACATAGTTACGGTTGGGTTTTGCCTTAAAACCCTACCGTAGACAATTTGTGGTGTTTGTACAAAATGTATTACGGTTGGGTTTAGTAATAGGACCCAACCGTAAATGGTCCTGTTAACTGTTTTTTGATTTTCAATATACTCCAATTTGGGTTTAAAACCCAACTTTGTAACTTATTCCTTCTATTGTAATAGATTTAAAGTAGTACATTAAAGGAAATAAACGATTGGAAACGAAATACAATAGAACATTGGATGATTACACTTAAGCACTTAAAGATAATGGCGAAAATCAAACACCCGACTTGTTTCCATAATACGATAGCAATCTGTATGCTTGAACTCCTCCCCATATTTGATTCTATATTGCTCCATAGCCAACACATGCTGAAAAAAAAAACAAATCAATTATAAGTTTGAATTTTAGAAATCTCTTTTTAATTAACGATTTATTAATCGACAAACTTACTCTTTCCACACCGTTCTCGTAGGGATTTGCTTCGAATCTAGCTTGCATTTCCAGTTTTAAGTTGTTCATGCATCGATACAACGTCTCAAACCGTCTCTTGATGGCTCTCCACGTAACCCAAGGGTTTACATTCCCATGTAATGCCGCAAACATTCGAAATACACGATTCCACCATTCATCGGTATCTTGACCCTCATGCCAATCTTCTTGTGAAACAACGTTGTTATTGTTGTTATAGAAGGCTCTATCATAAGCATGCTCTACCATCGTATGCCATGCTCGAACAATTGCAACATCTTCATCATTTGTGTATGTATTTACCATTTTTAGTGGTTGAAAGGGTATGGTGAGAATAATGAGAAAGTGTAGAATTATAATGAGAATGAAAGGGATAGAGAATAATGAGAAAGTGACAAGTAAAGGTTTCCTTTTATAGGGAAAAAGTCACCAACAGGTAGATTTTTGAAGAAAAAAAAACCCGTTGGAATTGTCTATTTTGAGAGGACGTAAATTCAGACATTTTGAGATTCCCGTAGAATTTACGGTTGGGTTTTGAGGTGAAACTCAACCGTAATTTAGTTGTGGTGTTTCTACAATTTATTTACGGTTGAGTTTAGTAATCGAACCCAACCGTAAAATGATATTTTGAGTGAAATGTAGTTACGGTTTGGTTGAGTAACCGAACCCAACCGTAACTTCTAGTGTTAGTTTTAGTGTATATTTTACGATATTGTTACGGTTGGCTTTTTCCTTGAGACCCAACCGTAAGAAAGTTTGGTGTTTGTTCAATTTTTGTTACGGTTGGGTTTAGTAATCGAACCCAACCGTAAATATGAATTTTTTTAGTATGGATTCTAGTTACGGTTGGGTTGAGTCATGGAAGCCAACCGTAAGAGAAGTTTTTAAGACAAAATTAGTTATGCTTGGGTTTAGTTCATTTTCTTATCAAATACCATAGTTGTTAAAAACCTTATTTTTAACATTAAAGGAAGAACTAAAGGAAACGAAATACAGTAGATCATTAGATGATTAAACTTAAACACTTAATCATAACGGCGAAACTCAAGATATAAACTTTGTTCCAAGATACGATAGCAATCTGTATGCTTGAACTCCTTCCCATATTTGATTTTATACTGCGCCCTAGCCATGACATGCTGAAAAAAATAAATCAATTATAAGTTTCATTATTTTAAAAAAAATTGGGAAGAAAGAACGATTTATTAATTGACACACTTACTCTTTCCATATTGGTTTCGTGGGGAAATGCTTCAACTCTCATTTTCATTTCCAGTTTTAGGTTTTCCATTTCTTCATACAACGCCTCAAAGCGTCCCTTGATGTTACTGATCGTCCTCCGGTATCTATTCCCGTGTAATGCCACAAACATTTCAAACACACGCTCCCACCAAGAATCGTCCTCCTGACAGTCCATCCAATTTTCATCTATATCAACGTTTCTATTGTTGTTATAGAAGGCTCTCTCGTAAGCGTGGTCTATCATCGTAACCCACCCTCGAACAATTGCAACATCTTCATCATTCGTGTATTGAACCATTTTAAATGGTTGAAAGGGTATGGCGAGAATGAGTTGGAAAGTCTAGAATTATAATGAGAATGAAAGGGATAGAGAATAATGAGAATTATAAAAGGAAATGTTTCCTTTTATAGGGAAAAAATTCCCAACGGCTAGATTTTGAAAAAAAATAACCGTTGGAATTGTAATTTTTTTGTGACTATTGAGTGATAATTTACGGTTGGGTTTTGCATTAAAACCCAACCGTAATATCCTAGTGATTTTTGTGCAAATTATATTACGGTTGGGTTTTGGCTTAGAACCCAACCGTAATTTTTAGTGTTAGTTTAAGTGCGATGATCATTTACGGTTGGGTTATTTAATGTAACCTAACCATAACAAATATGTTATTTTGTTGCAAATTATATTACGGTTGGGTTTAATTATCTTACCCAACCGTAAACATAAGTTTTTAATTGGAAATTTATTTACGGTTGGGTTGTTTCTTGAAACCCAACCGTAAATGATCATCTTCGTTTCATATATTCTTCATTTTTTATGGTTAAATCAATCTTGTATTTGTTTTGTGTTGGTGGGAAAAGTGGAAGAGAGATAAGATAGTTTTAACCCAAAATTTTGAAAATACCAAAATGAGTGATTCTAGTGGCAAATTTGTGGAGGGTGAATCCTTGTATGATTGCCAAACTAAATTCTACATACCCATTGAGGGAGACCCAACTATGTATGATTATTTGGATGATAGAGAGGTTTTAAGTGTAAGTTGTGATGGTGAAACTAAAGCAAATGGAGATATTAGTCGTCAAAGTGAAGATACAACTGCTGAGAATAGTCAGGTATGATTCTAACTTAAACTCTTTTTCATTTTTTGCAGATATTTAAGGAACTGAAGTGCATAATTTATTTTTTTTGTTACAACAGTATAGTTACGGTTGGTTTTTCTCAAGAAACCCAACCGTAAGTATCCATTTGTGTTTCTGAAAAGTACAGTTTTACAGTTTTTCGGTTGGGTGTTTACCACAAACCCAACCGTAACTTATTACGTGCATGGGTATTTACTGCACTTGTTACGGTTGGGTTTTGGCTGTAAACCCAACCGTAACATTGGGTTGACTTTTTTTCCCTGTATTACGGTTGGGTATGACCATATTACGGTTGGGTATGACGATATTACGGTTGGGTATGACGCTATTACGGTTGGGTCCGATGCTTCTAACCCAACCGTAAACTTATTGGTTTTAGTGTTTTTTCTGACGCTTGGCCTTGATCTTTTTTGTTCAGGTCTCGGTTGTACCTCAACCAATGTATGATCAGCCTCCTCCAAATGATATTGAAACTATAGATACTACGGATCACTATTTGAACGACCTGGTAGGTTATAGATAAGTTTGTTAATCCCTATCGACAATTGTCATAATGCCATTTTTTTTCACCTAACTTTATGTTTTTGGACCATGTAGACATGGGATAAAAAAGAAGATGCAAAGAAGTGGGATACAGAACATGGGAAACTCATCATGTGTGTGATTGTTTGTAACAACCAACAAAAACACAACCGCTTTCAAATGGTTTGTGAGTGTAGTGGACAATACACAAGACATGCAAAGAAGGGTACTGAGTATGTACCAATGACGAAGATCAAATGAAAAACTTACACTAAGAAGACGGGATGTCCTTTCAAACTTCAATTTCATAAGAACAACGAGAATAAGTGGTTCTTGTCTACAGTTGTATGTGGTCGTCACAACCACCTACCACCAGAGACTTTGTTAACGCATCCTTCTATGGCCCGGCTTACCAAGGAAGAAAAGCTCATCGTAAACGATATGACGGATAAGCGTTTGAAACCCAGTGATATACTCGGGCACTTGAAGAAAATAACTCAATTAATGTGTCTACGTTGGAGACAATCTACAACGCCAAAGCCAAGTTGAAGCGTGAGAAATGGGAAGAAAGGGACCCGATCCAACAACTTTTGTACTTGGGGGAGACAAAAAACTACACCATGTTTCACGAAGAAGATGAAAATAAAGAAATCAAGCATATTATATTGGCTCATCCCGAGTTTATAAAGTTAGCACGGTGCTCCCATCAAGTGCTTATGATGGATTGCACGTACAAAACTAACAAGTATGAGCTCCCGGTATTGAATGTTGTAGGGCAAACTTCTACCAATCCCCGTTTAGTGTTGCCTTTTGCTTCTTGAGAAACGAGCTCCAAGATAGCTATGTGTGGGCATTGGAACAAATTAAATTATTCTACGTCGAAGGTTATACCCCTAAGGTAATTATCACCGACAAAGAATAAGGCTTGATGAATGCCATTGTAAGGGTATTCCCAGATGCTCATCATCTTCTTTGCACGTTCCACTTGTGGAATAATATTCAAACCAAGTGCAAAACGATTATTCGGCCAACAAAGAGAAGCGAGATGGAGAGAATTAATAAATTGCCGGTATCAGAACAAGAAGCGGCCAAAGAAAAATTCAAGGAGGATGACAAGTTGGCGGAACTAAAATGGGCTAGTTTCCAAACTGAATGGGATGCTTTGACATGGTCTATCACCAAGGAAGACTATGAAGAAAATGTTCGTATGTTATGTTTGCATTGGAGTAATTATCCAAAAGTTGTGAACTATTTGATGGACAATTGGTTGAATCCCCACAAAGAGAAGTTTGTAGCGGCGTTCACAAACCAATATAGGCACTTTGACAACCAAGCTACAAGTACCGTGGAGTCATCTCACAACAGAATGAAGAAGAAGCTTCATAATTGTGATGGTGGGTTTGTTACGGTCTTCGAAGCGATGCACGATTATTTTGTCCGTGACCTTGACAGAGTTAAGGAATCTTTTGAAAAAAGCCTTTCTAGAAAACACGTCAGCTATAAAGACGAACCATTGCTCCAAAGTATTTTTTATAAGGTGTCGCATTGTGCTATTGAGAAGATAATATACGAAATAAATCACTATAGATTGGGCAACTTACACGGAGAAGAAGAGTGTGTTTGTCCTAACATGTCAAGTTTGGGACTTCCCTGCCGGCATATGATGCCCAAGTACGAAGAAGACGGTGTGATCCCAATTCAAGATATTGATCCGTTTTGGCAACAATTGTCTTTCGATGAACCCATCGTCGAGCAAGATTTTGGTGCATCGTTTGCCGACACCCACGTTGGAAAGGCTATAGCCAAGAAATACGATACACTAAATAAGGCGCAAAGGTAAATTTGGTTGACAAACTTGAGTTACTTCGTGTTTCCGCACACAAGGTACTCTGTCAAGGAACCAATTAGAGGGAAGAGAAAAGGTAGGCCTTCTACCAAAGAATCGAGAGCCGTGGGACGGAAAAAAGCTAGGGAATTGCATGAAGAATCAAAGAAAAGAAACCCTTGTGCATTTGAGCATTTGCAAAATGAATATGAAGCATAGGATGAGAAGGAGGACGATGCTCAACGAAAAATAAGTCGAACGGAACAAGGGGGACCAAGTGTAGTAGATATTAAAGGAAAAGGTCCCGCGGTTCCCACTCAAGATAGTTCAACAATTGAACTTGGTGCCAAGGGAAAAGTTCCTCCACACCCAAACTCAATAAGAGTAAGTATGAAGGAATTAGCAAGAAGAAAAAAAAGAGTTAGTATGAAAGAATTAGCAAGAAGAAAAGAAAAACTTAAAAGCAATACATTAGTGGTTGAAGAGCCATATACGATCCGGATTGTAAGAGGATTGATGCAATTTCCATCTAACTATTCAAGAAATGAGAATGGCAAAATCGTCCGAACCGAGCAAATTATTTATGAAAATTATATGTCATCGTTCCCATCTTTTTTTCGTCCATACATAAAGGCCACCGACGATGTTGCCGGTGATGGTAATTGTGGATAGCATGTATTCATCGAACAAGTTGGGCCATTTAGCGGAGCAGCATGGTTGGGTATGGACGAAGTAACTTTTGTAAGGCATAAGTCAGCGGTTGAACTACGCTCTTACCCGGATATATACAAGCCAATGATGTGTGCATATAGAGATGAAGAGTCGTTGTTAAACGAGGAGTTCATTGCTCTCGAAAGGCGTTTAATAGGCAATAAGAATTGCACTAGTGAGTATTGGATGAGCATGCCAATATGTGGCCAAATCCTTGCCAACGCTTTTAATTGCGTCATCCATTATATCTCAAATGGATATTGTTTAACATTTGCACCAACAAGATCAACATTTGTCGAACAATTGGCAAATAGAAGATGTGTGATTGGGCTGGTGCAGAACTGCCATTTTGTTGGTCTAAAGTTGAAAGAAGGAAGTCCATTACCCCCTTTACAGGATGGGTACGACGGTGATATCGCCAAGTCTTGGTGTCACAGATTCAAGCACAATTTCGAACTCTGGAAGGCATTAAAACCCTCACCGACATTTCAATTCATATCATTTGTTTCTGAATCGGAGTCAGAATGTTAATATGTATGTTGGAGGAATCATAATATGAATATAGTTTTTTGGAACATAAAATTTTGTACTATCATATGTGTTACTACAAAATGTTTCCAGGTTTACGGTTGGGTTTTTAGTAAAAACCCAACCGTAAACTAGTCACTGAACAATTATAATAATATTACGGTTGGGTTTTGAGTGAAAACCCAACCGTAAACCCTCCAGTTTAAATTCACTCAGGTTTACGGTTGGGTTTGTACTCAAAACCCAACCGTAAACCTGTCACTTTTACGGTTGGTTTGTGAGTACAAACCCAACCGTAAACCTGGATGAATTTAAACTGGAAGGTTTACGGTTGGGTTTGCACTCAAACCCAACCGTAATATTATTATAATTAACCTTTTCTTGGAATTTCAATTCACTCAAAACTGAGTTCAAAACACAAAATTTATGTAAACATCAAATTTTTGACCACATTACAACCCATGAAATCATTAAAGTAACCTGGGATACAATTGAAATTAACACTAAAAAACCCAAATGGCATTACAAAAGAACTAATAAATAGGTTTGCGAGTGAGCAAAAAGTCTTTTAGGATGTGATAATGAGGTAGGTATAAAAAGGACCATATTTTCCATCTCCTCCATTCCTCAAGAGATCTCTGTAACACCTCATCATCGGTTTCACCCCTAAGTCGTAGTTGACCAATAATACGAACTAATGCCATAAATTCTTCTACGTATCGGTGTATAGTGTTATATCGACAAATCAACTTGACGTGATCACGGTTATAAGGGTTGCCGGTTTCAGAACAAAAGTTTTCATGGATTGTTTGCCAATAACTCGGACTCATTATACCACTTTGCCTTCTTTCTTCTCCTCTTTTTGGAAAACATAATACATAGTTGCGGCAAATACATAAATCTTCTTCCAAAGAAAAATCTGGATTTTTAATGCCAGGTTGACCCATGTTCCACTATGTTGGAGATGATTGTTGTAACATAAAGGTTTATTTTTTGAAAAAATGGATGGAAAGGATATGTACTCAACTATTCCACTTATAAACCAGAAGTATAACGGTTATATTTTGAAAAATGGGTCGTACAAGGTTTGAACGGCTCTATTTGAAAACCCCAAAAAAGAATAATTCAAAAACGACCCAAAACTTTCCACAAATAGAATTTACGGTTGGGTTTTTGAAAATAACCCAACCGTAATATCATAGGGGAATTATGTTTTAAGGTCATAAACCTTACGGTTGGGTTTTCAGCCAAAACCCAACCGTAAGGTTTATGACCTTAAAATATAATTCCATCCGTAACCGATGTTTTTACCTTTGAGTTTTAAGGTCAAATTTGGGTTTCAAAATCAAAAATTTGAACTTATTCAATCATTTTAACTAGATTGAAGGTAAATTGGGTCATTCAAACAAAGAAAAAACGAAAAACAAACAAATTAGAGAATCAAAATTAAAGTTATCCAGTAGAATTTACGGTTGGGTTCTTGCTGAAAACCCAACCGTAATATCCTAGGGAATTTATGTGTTGAGGTCATAAATGTTACGGTTGGGTTTTCAGCCAAAACCCAACCGTAACATTATTCTTTCATATATACAGTTGGGTTTTCATCAAAAACCCAACCGTAAAACTGTAGTATAAAAATGTGACAGTTTTACGGTTGGGTTTTGGCTAGAGACCCAACCGTAAACCTGTCTTATTTTTCATTTTGCCAGTTTTACGGTTGGGTGTATTTCTGATACCCAACCGTAATACTAATATGACTAGGTATTTTTACCGGAAAAATATAAGTTTTTTGGTTTCCAACTTCAAATAACTGGTAACTAAATTTTGGCGACTGATTTTTCATTTCACGTCCAAGTTAAATTCAAATTTCAAATCTAACTTCACAACTAATTCACACATACGTTAAACTTTGTTGTCCATAGACATAGAGTTAGGGAGAAGGAGGAGGGGTAGGTCGATGACTTTGACGAGCTTTTTTTTTGCTCCTAACATTACGATGAGCAGCACCGCCACGAGTACGAGCTCCAACACGACCGCCTTGAGTACGAGCACCACGTTGAGCATCCCCGGCTTCATCATGTGTCTCTTCATCCGATGCTTGGGGCTCTCTCCTAGTAGTACTCGCATCTGTAGTCGCGCCTCTTGTACTGGGTCTACTCCTCGTTAAAGTCCGCTGCATATCCTCAACTTCATGATGAACCTCCCTAATCAAAGCTTTGAGTTGGTCACGCGTCCTCACATCAATTGTGCTTAGGCATGGATTAATAGAGTCCGCCAATGCAACGACTTTCTTTTTCTATTCACATATGGAAATAAGAGTAGGATCAGTGTTTAATAATAAATCTTAAAAACATTAATAACAAAAATAATGTACGTACCAAATTGAAATATGCCTTCTTCCATAAACCATCTCCTGTGTTGATTGCCAGAGTCTCCGGATCATTGTTGATGATAGTTGGATGACCAAAATGGCGATACCAATCCAAGTAATCTCCTGCAGCCTCTTTTGTGCCCGGAGAGGGAGTTAACTCATTCCTTTGGTCTTGGTATTTCGGATCATTGCGGTTATTCCAAACCGCGACTGAAGGCGTTGGCTCATAGTTTAACACGATATTTGTCCCTTCGATCATCGACCCATTCACACACAATTTAAACATTTCCATTGTAACCGTTGTTTGGACGTATCCATATTGGCGGAGAGTTCGCCGGGGGTTGGACATCACGTACCCAAACGGATGGTACAAAGGGTCGTTGTAGCCTGCCACGTCCGACAATCGTCGTAAATCTTCAACATGTCCATCACCTATGCTTATGTTCACATAAGGATCGAAAATAACATCTTCGACCGACAAAGCATCAATTTCTTTTCTCATCTTTGCTATGAACACTTCTTTATATTTGCCTGCGTCCCGGTGAAGACAAATTTCTTTCCCGTTGGTCCAGTGACATCAATGCTCGTTTGAGGAGCAAGTCTAGGAAAGTGATCGTATACCCATGCCTATAAAGATAATAAATATTAAATAAGAAAATGAGAAAAAAATAAATTAAAGTTAAACATTGAAATTCAAATAATAAATTACCTGAAGCAGACCGGTATTACCGGCAATCTCAGTTCCCCTAACCCTCGAAGCTTTTCGAAGGTTAGCAAGTAGGTAGGCCAGGGTGGCAGTTCCCCACGAGTACTGATGGGTCATCCCGAGATCACCCTGGAACCATTATAGATACAGGACGTTGATCCTGTTGCCCGAGTTGTCACCAAAGAAGATGGTCCCGAGCATATATAGCAGATAAGCTCTGGCTGTTCGAAGGGCTCTGGTGTCATCTATGATGACCCCATATGTTTCCAACTTTGCAGTACCTCCAAACTTCTCCCTGTGACCGCAGCAATATTTTCTTGCTCATAGCTTGACCTTTCTTTGTTGGCATCCCCAATTTACCCATACTGACCAATTGAAATTCAGTTTCAGCTTCGGTCTTCTCCCATCCAAGTGTATCTTTCACAAGTGCATAAATATCACTCCAGGACATGTTGTTGTCAAAACCCTCAAACACAGATTTACCTTCCACCTCCAGCCCTAGAATTGAGTGGACATCATCCGGCATTATAGTCATTTCGCCGAATGGGAGATGAAACGTATCGGTCTCAGGCCAATAACGTTCCCTGAAGGCTGCGCAGACGACGTTGTCATACTCCCACATTGAATTTGTAATTCCGGGAGCTAACCCGGTACCATTTACAAGAATTTGTACAGCCGTACATTCTTCAGCTAAGGGCCAATGTTGTGCCCTTTGACAAACCAATTTCTTGATCGCCTGTGTATGATCCTACAAAGAATAAAAACAAATTTGTTTTACTTACAAAAGTTAACAAACCAAAATTTAACAGAATAAAAGAAGTGATTAGAATAATACCTTGGTCGCTGCAACTTTGGCAGCCCATGAATGGGGATAACCAAATAATATTGCTGATTTGTCTGGGGCC
>JAJJMC010017627.1:508611-548482 GCA_023531435.1 Papaver californicum
GTTCTTCATCTCGAATTGTTTTGTTGATTTTAATCGACGATGAATTTTACGAATCGGCGATGAATTTAGATGGGTTACGGTTGGCTTTTTCTTTGGTTTAGTTTTTGAAAGTTATGAAAAATGTTAAGAATGTTTATGTTTAAATAGGTATAAGGGTGAAATAGACATTCCAACCGTAAATATTTTTGTAAATCTTTTTTTGGAATTTCAATTCACTCTAAATTGGGTTTAAAACACAAAATTTATCCCAGATTCACCAATGTTCCACTATGTTAGAATACTAGTTTTGTTGGACATGTTTGTCATATTGGCGAGTTTTTCATTGCAGTAATAACTTGCTTTTTACTTTGCTTGGTTTCCAACATCAAATATTTGTAAATAAAACATGATCTTGACAAATTTAAATAGAAAATCTTTTTCATACATTCACATTAAAGTTGGAATTCCCCCACAAAAGAAAATAAATCTTAGTTTGACGCAACTGTTATAATAAACATAGAGTTATTGCAGGTTCTTCAGTTCTTCGTCACTGGTGGTTCAACTTCATCATTCTCCAAATCAATAATAATAGGTGGTTCAACTTCATCATTCTCCAAATCAATAATAATAGGTGGCTGAACTAACTTTGGCACCAAATCAATTACCCTTGGTGGATCAACAACTCCACCAGCTTTAGGTTGAATCCTGACGAGTCGACTCAAACCATGAGGATGTCCTCGCACTCTGACACTTTGATACTGATCATCAAAAGATGGATTATGTGTTTTATCCCTCTTATTCTTCCTACAACACACAACCAATACAAGTTAGATAATTTCCAAGCAAATCAACTTCAACAAAATAAATATTCACTACACAGGAAGATTTACGGTTGGGTTTTTTCTCAAAACCTAACCGTAACTTTTATCCCATATTTTACGGTTAGGTTTTGACACAAACCCAACCGTAACACACATTTAGCTGATTTGTACATCATTTTTACGGTTGGGTTTTAAGCAAAACCCAACCGTAATACAGAAAGAATAAATTTAATGTGCTGATATGTTACGGTTGGGTTATTCTCAATAACCCAACCGTAACATATCAGTACAAAATGTAGTCCATATGTTACGGTTAGGTTTTAAGAAAAAACCCAACCGTAATACTCTAACACATTTTTATGAACGCTAGTGTTACGGTTGGGATTTTCTCAAAACCCAACCATAGAATGTTTTTTAAAAAAGGGCGCAATCCATTAGTTACGGTTGGGTTATCTATTGAAACCCAACCGTAACATCCTTAACTATTCATCTTCTTCCCTTGGATTTACGGTTGGGTATTGAAAATAACCCAACCGTAATACTAAAGAACACGAAATGTTACGGTTGGGTTTTGACACGGACCCAACCGTAATATCAATTGTGTCCAACATTTTTCCCCAAAAACATGATCAAACATGCGAATAAATCAATTACAAGTTCTAAGAATAACATGGGTTTTATTCAATACCTTAGATACACCATTGTTGGATTTTTCTGTGCTTGATTTTGCTTTTCACTCTCGATTTCTTGTTGAATCTCTTAATTAGGTTGAAAGGAAAAGTGTTCATTGCCATCACTACTACCTTGAATGCCTTTAGTATACTTTTTCATCTAGAATTGTTGTGTTGATTTTAATCGACGATGAATTTGCGAATCGGCGATGAATTGTGATGGATTACGGTTGGGTTTTTCTTTAATTTACTTTTAAAAAGTTTTGAAAAATTATGGGAGAAATTAAAAGAGTTTAGATTTTAATTAGTATAAGGATAAAATGGACATTTAACTTTACCCCCCTAGGACATCTTTTATCGTAAAATTGGGTCACCTTGGTTCAACTAGGAGCCCCTCTATTGATGTGGGAGCCCCTATTTTCGTTTAAAAAGGTCCATCTCATAGCCCTTTGCTTTAACAAAATGTGGAGTATATTTTATGGCAAAAACGTGGATATGCAGTAGTAGTTGGAAAAAGACAAATAACGTGACTCGCTTTTAAGTCAATAATTTAGACGGTCGGTCATGATCCAATTCAAAAATCAAAGTTGAAAAAAAAAAGAGAGAGAGAGGAAGTAAATGATAGAAATGTATGATTAATGTTGATGTAGGAAGAAGGAATCTCCAAATGAGTAAAGCCATTTCTTCTTTTTGGTCAAACAAGAAGATAAATCCATAAAATACCACTTTATTAACTTGTTATCAAAATTCTGTCCTCCCATAAAATTCTGTTTTCCTTATTATAGGAAAAGCCCTTCTAAGCTTTGCCGGTATGCAGGCCAAATCAAAAGGAATAAAATAAAAAAAAAAAATATGGTTTTTTTCTTTATATTCCCCAGCCCGATGTTAGGATGTTTTAAATTTAGATCGTTGGTATTATTATCCAACAACTTTACTATGATATTACGGGGATATATATAGAATAAGTGTGGTTGCGTTTAATAGGTGTTTGGTTTTTGATGCAAGATGTAAACTGTTTGTGAAAGATTTTGTTGATGGTAATAGAAATCTTTATTGAGAAATTTTTTGATAAGATATTACAAAGATGAGAAAGAGCTTATAAAGCTAGAGTACAACTCTTACGGATAACAAAAACAAACACATTGTGTTATAACAGACAACTGTAATAGCTAAGACAAATAAAAGTTATTATTTTTACACTCTAACTACACTACTAAAACTTGTTAGTGTGTGTGGCTCGATGAAACACACATATAATAGCTAGGAATTGTCCCACATGGAATAAGCGGAGTTCCATAAGGAGGTTATTAAGCTAGACTCTCTCCTTACATAGTACCGAGGCCTTTTAGGATAAAAACCCCACACCTATGCCCAAAGATGGTCAAGTGGGGACAATATCGGTATTATGTGGCCGGGCTCGAAGTGGGTCCGACAGTCCGTAGATCTTAACAAAGCTCACACACATACACACAAGTGACTCAGACACTTATAACACTAGTTATACAATCTTACAGTCCCCCTCAAGATGATAATATTGGAAACATAACAGCTTGATAGCTAAAGATATAAAAACAGGATGTGTAAGTCCCTTTGTGAATAGATCAACTACTTGACCTTCAGATGGAACATATTTGATCGTTAGAAATGCAGAACTCACTAATTCCCTAATGAAATGGTAATCTACCTCCACATGCTTTGTTCTTGTATGGAAAACTGGATTACAAGCCAAGCTATTTGCTGAAGTATTATCACAGTAGAGTAGACATGACTCATTAATTGAAATTCCAAGCTAATTAAGTAGAAAAGATACCCATATAATCTCTGTAGCAGTTACAACCATAGCCTTGTATTCAATTTCTGCATATGATTTTGATATGGTAGGTTTTTTCTTTAGTGACCAAGAAACAATTGAAGACCCTAAGTAAACACAGAAACCTGATGTGGATCTTCTGGTGTTTGGGCACCCATCCCAATCCGAGTCTGAGTAAGAAGTAATAAAAGATATATATCCTGCAAGAATAGTAATACCATAATCAATTGTCCCTTTCAACTATCCGAAGATCCTCTTTACAAGCAACATATATTCAGAAGTTGGTGCACATGCATGAATTGATACAAATAGTTGACTGCAAAGCATATATCTGACTTGGTCATCGTCAAGTATTGCAGCCCACCAACCATGCTTCTGTAGATGGTTGCATCTGACAGAGATGTTCCTGTAGAAACTGACAATCTTGGTCCATGTGCTACTGGTGTTTTTGCTGGCTTGCAAGTTATCATATCAAACTTTTTTAACGTATCAATTTTATACTTCTTCTGAGATAGAAGTAACCTTTTAGGATTATCCATAAAATATGCTTCACTTTCTAAGAGATAATGTAACAAGCTAGATCCTTATATGATATACTTTTGAAGAAATTCCACTACTTCAGGAGCTAACTGTTCTGTAGAATATGCCAAGATAATGTCATCTACATATAGTAATAGAACAACCATGGAATTACCTGATTGATAGATGAACATTGAGTGATCACAAGAAGACCTGAAGAATCCAAATTCAAAAAGTGTTCCGTATAACCTTTCAAACCAAGCTCTAGGAGCTTGTTTGAGTCCATATAAACTTCTATTCAGCTTGCACACATAATCTGGGTTTTCTGGATCTATAAACCCTTTTGGATGATGCATATACACATCTTATGTCAAAAATCCATGCAGAATGGCATTACTGGCATCCAGTTGCCTTACACTCCAATTTATAGACAAAGCTATTTTGAGCAGAAATCTTATTGTAGTAGCCTTTAGCACAGGACTGAAGAACTCAAAATAGTCCACCCTATCCTTCTGATCATAACCTTTGGCTACTAATCTGGCCTTATTGTGTAGTTTTACACCTTGCTTATCGTGTAGAAACTGTACCGAAACAAATATTTATTTCTTCCTGCACTACACGATGAGTGAAATACAACATGAAACCGTAAACTCCCAAACAGTGGGGGGAGCCAGGGCTCTGACCGTGTCTGACAAGTCATTGGCGGTGGCTTGGTTAAAGGAACCCACCAGAGCCGTAGCGATAACTTATATAGTATGATTTTACTTCTTCAACAATTATTGGATAAATGGGTGTTAGTTAATAATGTCATGAACACTATTAAGCAATGTAGTTGTGAAGAAAAACAAAAACAAGATAAAAAAGATTTGGAATTTATTGCCATTTGCTATCGGGTGGAGTTTGTGGAGGGAAGAAGTGACATGTTATACAATAGTGTGGCTAAAAGTAGTGAGCAAATTATTGTTGATGTTAAATGCCTATTGTTTATTTGGACTCTGAATTCTGACAATTTTTGCGACTATAGTTTGTCAACTCTGATATGTAGTTGGGATGTTGTAGTGAGTACATCCTCGTAACTTTTTTATTTTCTTATCACTGTTTCTATGACCAAAGTAGTTATCATCCTGTATCGGTATTATATCGGCGAGACACGATAAGTTCATTTATCTAGGTGTATCGTATCTCGCCGATATGATACTGATACACGATATTAACTACTTTGTGTAAGATTGAGATTGAGGTGTATCGTACCTCGTCTTTCTGATAGTAGATCCGATGGCGTATGGGCTACCTTCTATCATTGGGGATAGATAATGGGCAAAGTGTGGAAGCTAATTATCTCAATCGGAAATATTTCTCGATAAGACTGCTATTTTCGAACATGATAACCATACTCGAACAAAATATGAATAAAACTTATATTCAACAAATAAGGCAACGATACTTCACCATACCAAATTTATAATTAAATTTAAAGAAATTTACCAATAATATATTAATTAAAAGCTAAAATCTAACTAATAAAAAATACCAATAGTAATCGGAAAAGGAGATACTGAATATCAATTTATATAAAATAAAATAATGATGACAGTTGAATTTCTGGATTGACATCCCAATAATTATCGGTATTCTCTTTATCGATTGTGCAGAATCCAACCAAACCGATAAATACTCTAATTATTCATTACAAACTTTATATTTATTACAAAATCAAATTCAAATCCAGGGTAATTCCGTCAAATTTCTTATAATGTCCTTTCCTCATTTTATATTTGTTGTAATAAAAATCAATCCTCTTTTTCAGAACCATTAATATTCTCAGACAAAAAGACTCAAATTCAAAGGCATTAGATTAGGGTTTTTGTTAGGACAGAAAGACTTTGTGGGTTCATCTTCAATGTTGGAGGAGAAGGAGAGGGAGAAATGAGAAAAGAATCAAAGAATACAGATTTATTTGATCCAAGAACAACAACAATAATGGATTTAGCATCAGCATCAGATATCAATAATAGGAGTAATACTGATGGGGATTTTGGGTTTGCATTTAATGATAGTAATTTCTCAGATAGAATCTTAAAGATTGAAATCATGACTTCTGGGTTATCAGATGGAGGGAGTAAATCTGATGGAGAAGGTGGGACTTGTACTAGTCTTGCAGACTGGGCTAGGAATCGGAAGAGAAGAAGAGAAGATATTAAAAAAGATCAGACCAACAACAATTCTGGTTAGTTTTCATTCAGTTTTTTTTTTTGGTTTAAATTTGAGATTTTTATTGATTTGAAATGAAATGAGAATTTGGGTGTTAGTTTTGTTTGAATTATTATATACAGATTCAATCTTTTGGGGGAATTTCTTCGTTTTTTTGAAGAATATTTGACAAATTTGGTTGTTAGTCCAATAATTGCATCTCCTCCACCAGTTCCACCACCACCACCACCAACCCCAAGACCCACATCAGCTTCAACACCAAAAGCCCCTACCTGCACCTAAACATGCACTGTCTCTTCTCCAGCCTCACCAGCAGATTTTCTGGTAGCACCAATGTCACCTACCACCTCTAATTGGTGGTTAACCTGCTGGTGGTGATGGAGGTTGGCTTGGTGGAGGTGAGGACTGGGAAGTGGCTGAGGAGTTGAAGCATTTTGGGTTATAAAAAGGTTCATGTATTTTTGGAGATTTTAGCAATTTTTGTGTTTCAGAAATGGCGAATTGGGTTTCTTGTCTTTGCTCTTAAAAGATTGTCTCTTGAATTTGATTGATAGGTTGGGTTTGAGTATTGAGAATTGAAGACTAGGTATGTGGACTTTCGTGTTTTACATGTCGAGAAAAGCAGTGCTGATTACATTTTGCTTTGGTATTGTTAGCCACAGAATTTTCTCTTGGTGGCGATGAGCATATTTTGAACTTGAATGTGAACGACGTGCCTGATCTTGACGGAGTTGCTTATGACAATCAGGACGAGGAAGCTGTAGCAATGATTGAAGAATCACACTCAGGTTCGGATTGTTTTCTCTATGCCATGTTCTCTTTTGGTTTTGTAGTTGTGTTCTTGTTCTGTTGCTACACAGTGTACAAGTTCCATGCAGTTGGTGCATGGAGGTTGTCAGGTTGTAGGGTCTGGAATCTTCATTTTGGTCTTTGCCGTCTTTAGTTTACGTTATCTGAATTCTCTCTGGCTGAAAATATAGTGGGTACTTTTGGACGCTACAGCGTTTGAAACCTTGATTTTAAAGAGATGTTGCATCACTTTTTATTTGCGATCACATCCTTCAACTTTTTCCTCTTATGCCGAAAGTCGCAAAGGTTCACAAGTTAGTTAGCTGCTCATTGCTGCTCTAAATTGTTTCTATGTGCTTTTGTAGGTGACGAGGCTGTACCCAGCAATGATTCATCATGGAGTATGGATTGTTCGACGGTGCTCAGAGTTAAGACAATGCATATTAGTTCTCCGATTTTAGCTGCAAAGAGTCCATTCTTTTATAAGGTAATTCGATCTTTTCTCTCTTGGAATTTCTTTTTGGTTGCCTAGATCCCTAAATTTTTCTCATCATTTTTTGTTTGTTTGTTTTTGTAAAGCTCTTTTCGAATGGCATGAGGGAATCAGAACAACGTCATGTAACTCTTCGAATCAATGCCTCTGGTAAGTAACTAAAAACTTAAGGGGTATTAGGCATAAAGTGCCCTCAAATTAGCAACTGATTTGAAAACTAACCCGTTTTATTTTGAACTTAAGAAAAATAGGCCCGCCTAGAGAAAATGTGGTGTAAGTACATGCTTGCCCTTACAAACCCTAATACCTTCTCAAACTCTTTTTTCTTGATCGATAACCCGATCGAACTTATTTATCACAGAAAATAACAAACAAAAAAAAACATCTCTTTTTGTAATCTCGTCTCATTTTTCATTTTGTGCTTCAATCATGGTTGTATTAGAGTTCATGTATGAAGATAAAGACGAAGAAGATTTTAGGGGTATGTAATTGATGTTGCAGAAAAGGGTTTTCTTTATGTTGATTTGGTTTTGCTGTGTTGATTAGGATTTTCATGATCTGGTTATTGTGTGTCATGTTCTTTATCTTGTCTTCCTGACTTTTGTTCTCTTTTGTCTTCTCATATTGATTTGTGCTCTTTTAAAGTTGTCAGGTTCCAGAGACACTAGAGCCTTGCTACGTATTTTGTTGTTTCAGAGAATAGATACATCATTTTCCACAGATTATTAACCTCAGATCCCCTTCTTTTGTTTCCTTTGGGACAGAGGAAGCTGCTCTCATGGACCTCCTAAATTTTATGTACAGCAACGCGATATCAGCTACCACAGCTACGGGTTTATTGGATGTGCTCATGGCTGCTGATAAGTTTGAGGTTGCTTCGTGCATGAGGCATTGCAGTCGGCTTTTGCGTAACATGCCCATGACACCAGATTCTGCATTGCTTTATCTAGAGCTTCCTTCCAGTGTTTTAATGGCTGATGCAGTACAGCCATTGACGGATGCAGCTAAGCAATACCTTGCTGCACGATACAAAGATGTTACCAAGTGAGTTTTTCCGTTACATGCATGCCACACTTTAACTCTGGATCGACTGTTCTGTTTTAGCAAAGAGCTTATGAGTTATGGCTTTAGTTCTTCGATTACATATTTGATTATTATTTTTTCTAGCATCCCTTATATTGGGATTTGGATAACCTATGGTCTCAAACAATAAACCCTGAATTTGATGCGCTTGTCTGTCTTTCAAATCTAAGCAGGTTCTCGGATGAGGTGCTGAACTTACCCTTGGCTGGGCTTGAGGCAGTGTTGTCCAGCGATGATCTTCAGGTTGCATCAGAAGATGCTGTTTATGATTTTGTGTTGAAGTGGGCAAAATTGCATTATCCAAAGATAGAGGACAGGCGCGAGGTTCTTGGTTCACGTCTTGGCCGTCTAATTCGTTTCCCTTACATGACCTGCCGGAAATTAAAGAAGGTTCTCACCTGCAATGACTTTGACCATGATCTCACATCCAAGGTTGTCCTCGAGGCTCTCTTTTTCAAGGCAGAAGCTCCACATAGACAACGAACCCTAGCCGCCGAGGAATCTGCAGTCACAAACCGTCGCTTTGTTGAGCGAGCATACAAATACAGACCTGTGAAAGTGGTGGAATTCGAGCTTCCACGTCAGCAGTGTGTGGTTTATTTGGATCTCAAACGTGACGAGTGTGTTAACCTGTTCCCTTCTGGCCGAGTCTACTCACAAGCATTCCATCTTGGTGGTCAAGGTTTCTTTCTCTCAGCTCACTGCAACATGGACCAACAGAGCTCATTCCACTGTTTTGGCCTCTTTCTAGGAATGCAAGAGAAGGGATCAGTTAGTTTTGCCGTAGACTATGAATTTGCAGCTAGATCAAAACCATCAGAAGAGTACGTCAGCAAGTACAAAGGAAATTATACATTCACTGGCGGCAAGGCAGTTGGATATAGAAACCTGTTTGCAATCCCATGGACTAATTTCATGGCTGACGATAGTCTCTACTTTATCAATGGAATGCTGCACCTAAGAGCTGAACTAACAATCAAACACTAAATCTCTGGAGCGCCCCCTCTTCTCCAAATTTTATTTCATTTCTCAGTCTCCTCCAATGTCGTATGCATTAGCTAGATGATAATTAACTAGATTTGGTATGTGTATGTTTTTCTTTCCTGGCACGGGCATATAAGAGCTCAACTTGTACTATTTCCAACGTCCATCAGGAAGGAAAAGACTGTAAAAATGAGTGAAACTATTGTTTCTAGTTTTTTTTCTGATATATGAAGAGAAGAAGACTTGCTACTGATGTTACAATGTCCCATATTTCTCTGATATAACTACCAGAACGTTTGATTTCGTGCCAAGTCCGAGACCTGTTACGAGACATGACGGAGGCACGCAACCTGGTGTTGCAGGCTGATGACGACAAGAACTATCACGACCCCCTTCTGCTGGCTTGGGACAGCCTATGCAGAAGAAATGGACGGGTAAAAAAATGGGGTGAGAGAGGCTCGAACTCTCGACCTCAGGATTACTCGTATAGCTATGAGACCTACGCGCTAGCCAACTGCGCCACCACCCCACTGGTGCTCAGGTACTGAAAATCCCTGTCACTTTTGGAAACCGACTCTGCACCACTTCGGCACCTAGCTGGCCGCACAATTTGTTACCTATTTGTCTATTCATACGATTTTAAACTCAAGTCATTGACATCATCACCAAATGATTTTATCATTGTATTACAGTGATATCTTCGCAATGTAATTCTTCTAGCTATTCACACAATAAAGATAATGGCTTACTGTGATTATTGGTAATTTTATGAGTTTGATACACACAGATGATGATAAAAGCTAACAAGGAAATGAAGTAAAAAAGAACTTTTATTAACATTAACAGGGTTCAAGTACATCTCTCTTGTACGTGAGATCTAGAAGAACCATATAATGATCCTCAAATAAATCTAAGGACAATAAACAAAATTGCCCCACTGCAAGACCATCTTATGTCGACTCTATTCGGTGGTTCCTGCAATCTTTTTCTTCAAGGACTCGATGTCAGTTGCTAGTTCTTTTCTGCTTGACTGAAAAACAATTCACAAAGTGGTAGTTTCTATTAGCAACCATATCAAATTTCAAACTATGATCTCATTTAGATTCTCTCTAATGATCTGCAAATCCCATAAAAATGTTACCTTGAAGAGCAGGTATCGGTAGACAAACCATCCGGTGTAACCGAGTCCTATTAGCTCCATAATCTTTGGAAGCTGGTAACCAGTGAGAAAATTGGAAGGAAGTTAAAAGGAATTCAATGGAGTCACAACGAACACTTGATTCGTTACCTAATGGTCAGAACAGTATTTGTTTTATAGCGAATTCTAGTTGATTTGCTTACCAGAGGAACTGAGTTGATGGCGCCAACCACTACTGTAGATAGCCAAAGTGCAACCAAACCCCCACCACCGTAGATAAGAACGGTAGACTTGTTTTCAAGTCCATCCCACTGTTTAACCATGACAGTGTAGTTATCAGCAGCTTATTACTCAACAAGGAAACATAAGCAAGACAGACGACGACTTAGATTGGTTTGAAGATTCATCCCCTAAGTTGGGTTCAGATTGAGGTCTATAAATCTTGGTTATACTGCAGAGCAGAGGCACATCATAGGACTAAACAACCCGAAATTAAGCTTTAAGAGTAATGACTATGAAAAAGAGTATGAGGTTGCTCTCACTTTCTCCTTTAAGTCTTCAATTAAATCATTAACCTCAACAGAACCGGATGATGTCTCCTCAGCTTTGACTCGGAGAGTTGAAAATCTGCTGCATGACTCTGCTTCAAAAGAATACAGTAACATCCAAATTGCAGTTAACTCAAGTTATGCAAAGATCAAGCATTCATTGTTACCAATCATATTTGAGAAAATGAGAACAATCATGTGAGCATTGAATAGACTACTATTATTACATAGGCTGCCTGTAAGCATAGTTAACAACAATGGCTAATCAATTGCGTGCACATCTGCGAAATCATCATACTCTTTTGGCGATAGAAATTGAAATCTCATGGATGATAAATTCTTGAATGAGCTAAGAATCAAATGAATACTGAAGTCATTCGTCACTTAAATCGGTAATAATTCGCAAGAATTTCAAGTTGCAATTTAGGATTTGGAACTTTTCAGCTCAAACTGAGGCAATCTAGACCGAATTGTTGCAAAAATTATTAACCCAAACAGCATAAATATGAGATCAAACATCAATCCACAACAAATCAAACCCATCTAGAGAGATAAGAGATATAGACAGATACCTGGGTAGTTTTTGATGGAGGTAGAGAATGAAGAAACGGATGGACGAGGTGGAAGATAAGGTAGACCAGCTGAGCAGTTAATGGCAGTCTTTGGCAAACGAGGTCTTGCCACTAGCATTGAAGATGCACTTGCAGCTGCATACATAGTTGCCATTACTTAATCTTCTTCACTTAACTCTTTCTCTGTGTACTTCTTTTCTCTTTTCTCTTAGTTTTCTCTATGATTTCACTAAGACTTCTTTAAACAATACAAAAAATGTATGTCCATTCATTTTGTTTATCCACACAAAATATTTCCCTCTCTTTCTCTCATGCAAATTATGCCACCAATTCATGACACGTGGTATAAACCCATGCTCTGATTGGCTATTCATCTATCAAGAATCCTCCCCTTACTACCCCTTGCTCTTTTGTCTTTCAGAAAAATATCTAGAATAACCAATTCCATCAAATTTCCATTTTCTTGAAGAATTAAAGCGTGAGTCAAAAAAAAAATGGACCAAAGGGTTGCAAGGTTAGGCCTTTAAGAAATCAATTTAAACAGACAATACAGTAAAAAAGAACCAGGTATCACCAAAAGTAGAAGTTTAAAAGATTTTATTACCCAGTCAAGAAGATGAACACAATCTGCTTCTTTAAGCATGTAACTTGTATTGCTCTTCCCACTGACAATTTCTAATGCAACAACTCCAAAACTGTAAACATCTGCTTTGTCTGTCAGATGGCATACTCTGGTGCCATGTAGCCACTGAAAAGTAACGAGTATACGCTATTATATATATTTCATATAAAACAAGTAGTAGTTGAGCTATAAAAGCACCAGAATCCAGACGAAGGTTTTAAAGTATGCTTCGAGAGAAAAGAATCAAACTATGCCTGCTTATATCGTGGAGAATACCGAATATATTTAGTACCCTACTATACAACTACTACAAAGTATGCAAACTTGCCGAGTGCCCGCAATTCGAGTGCTAATATGGGTGTAATCCTCCTCATCAAGTTTTGCCAAACTAAAGTCAGAAATCTTTGGGTTAAGATCCTTGTCAAGAAGTATATTGGTACCCTTAATGTCTCTGTGAATAATCTTCAGTCTTGACTCTTCGTGTAGATAAGTTAGGCCCCTGGCTATACCCACACAAATCTTGTGTCTTGTTGGCCAATCAAGCTTCAACTGGACCTCTTCTTCCTTGCTTAGATTTGGAAGATAGTTGTTTAACAGCAATCAATGTACCATCTAAAAGATGACCCTGCATTTGTATATAAGATTAAGTAATGGTATCAAGATAATGATTTCCACCAATGCTTTTGATGTACTACCTTATAAACAGGTCCAAAGCCACCTTCACCAATCTTGTTTTGAACAGCAAAGTTGTTTGTGGCAGCTTTTATTTTTCTCGACGTGAAGGAATGTGTGTTTATGTCCAAACCTCTCAGCTCTGTCAAATAGATATTACAGGGAAAAAAGTTTCATTTATTGATTTCTCAGATCTTTCTTTGTTACTAAATGGACATTCCAGTTTTGCGTTTAATATGAGTTCTAACATTTTGGGTAGGATCCTAAACATGCTTTACTTAGACAAAATGATTATTTCAACGAACCGAGGGCTCAATTTAATATCGATACTCAATGCTCCTGCTTTTAGGATATTGATATCTGGAAGAATACGGCCTCTCTAACATCACCTTGCAATCATCTAAATGTGGATCAAAATTCACCATTAATTTTTACCATGATGTCAATTATCGTCCCATGCAAAGAGAGTCAGTCAGTCAACTTCCAGCTCAAACAAAAGATTTAGACATTTTCCACACGATGAAGCTAAGAAATATGGACACTAATACAGGCCTAAAATGAGCCTTAAACTTCAAATCATAAACATAAGTGTTCACGTTGTTGTAAGGTAACTGTTAACATCTGTATACATGGACATAAATTTTGAAATAGTTTAAAATTTTATAATGCAATAGATTAGCAAATTTCTCTGTCCGCAAGTAACTCCGTTTTATTAACTTTTAAGCTGGCATAATTGATAACACTGTTGTCAATTCCTCAGGAGAAAACAGTCTGTAATTTTTTGTAATATTTCGAGAGAAATAGACTTACTCGGTTGACAATAAGGAGGATAGTTCTTCAAGCATGGAGGTATGCCAGTACTTCATTTAAACAATGTGAAGATAGCATGGCAGGATTACGAGATCAGTATTTTAAGTGAGCATCTCTTGAATCTATATTTCCTGAAAAATAGTTAAAGCTGAGCACCGTAGAGTAGTCTCTATCTCAATGAAGCATTGCTCAGTTGCTTAATTTGGGAAAACGACTTTAGTAAAGCGCAAGTATCTAAGTAGGCAATGAAGAGTTCAGACCATGACATTTAGGTACCTTCGCATAAAGGTTTACCAGTAATCCCCACATGAGCATTCCCCAATTCGAAAGTGGTGAAACCGTTTAGTGTCACGAACAATGATTTCACGTTCAGTGATCTTAGATATAAGCTTAGCAACAACATGACAGTCGCCACAAATACGTAGTTTCTTGGTAATTCTGATAGGTGGCCCTGGCTCTGTATTTATCAATGCAAATGCAATAGCTAACTTGTCACTGTGGATTGCTAAATGACATTCCTTTCTTCCTCCTCCACATCATGGAGAGCATATTCTGTCTCAGGAACATACCCTAGTTCTTTCATCTTACCAAATAATACATCCAACTCGGCATAAATTTGTTCTGATTGTGAATGTGAGCGATCTCCAACAAGAAAAGAGTAAACTTTATTACCAAGCTCAACATCACTGGAACCAGGCAAATTTTGGATTCCTTTGCTCTTCATGATTGATCGAACAGTTCTAGCATCTTCAAATCTACCAGCTTTTGCATAAATATTAGATAAGAACACGTAATATCTAGTTTGCTCGGGAGCCAACTGGAAAAGACGGTCGGCAGCAAGTAGTCCTATTTCCATATTGGAGTGAACTCTACAAGCACTTAACAAAGCTCCCCAGACTCTCTCATTTGGTTCCACATGCATCTGGTTGATAAAATCATAAGCTTCATCGATATTCCCTGCACGACCTAAAAGATCAACCATACAAGAAAAATGTTCTATTATTGGGACTATTTGGTATTCATGAGTCATCACTTTATAGTAATAGCGACCCTCTTTTAATAAACCTGAATGGCTGCAAGCAGACAAGACAGAAACAAATGCAATTTGATCTGGAATCAAACCCGAATCCAGCATTTTTGAAAAAAGAACAACAGCATCACGACCTTGTCCGCTCATACTATAAGCAGAAATCAGGGAAGTCCATGTAACAATATCCCGGTTTCTCATCTGATCAAATACTTCTCTCGCTTTTAATAAACACCCACATTTAGCATACATATTAATTAAAGCATTCTCCAAGAACAAATGTGGAGCAAGTTTTCTTCTGACAACATATTCATGAATCTTTTTTCCTTGCATGAAAGCTGATAAATCCCCACAAGCAGGAAGAACAGTAGCAATAGTAGCAGCATCAGGTTCTATCCTATTACCTTCCATCTGCGTATAAAGCTCGAGAGCTTCATTAGGCATCGAATTATTCACATATCCAGCAACCATAGAATTCCATGAAACAACATTTCTCTTATTCATATAATTAAGAACATTCCGAGCTTCAACTAGACAGTCACATTTCCCGTACATTGCGATTAAGCCACTCCCAACAAACAGATTTGAATCTAATCCTACTTTTATAACAGCACCATGAATCTGAATCCCAACCTGTAAATTACTCGAGCCCGAACAAGCTTTCAGCACACAAGGGTAAGTGTAATAATCTGGTTGAATTCCATATGATATGATATCTACATTGTTATTCATTAGTTAAACCCTAGAAGCACGTAGTGCCTCATATATATATAGGATATACAAAAGATAGACTAAGAGTAACTTACATCTAATTGACACTTAAACAAATATAAAAATAATAAATGAAATGACACTCTAATAACACTCTAATACTCCCCCTCAAACACTCTAATAACACTCTAATACTCCCTTTCAAACAGATGCTATACTATTTGATTGCATCAGTTTGACCTTTAGAGAGGTTTAAATCACCCTTCAGGTTTCAGGTTGTTGAGTTTTATTTAGGAAATCGAAATTCCATTTCAGAAATTGTTTGAGACAGTCGGAATGCCTCTTCAGAAGTTGTTTGATGTCATTTGAGGGAAATCGAAGTCATTTGAGGGACTTCTTTTTGTTTAAGAAAATTTACGTCCTTTAATTTGTTTTTAAGAAAATTTATGTCCTTCAACTTATTTAAGGAAATTGATATCCTTCTTCCCAGTCACATTTCAAGGGTGACTATTAGGGACTCTTTAATTTCCTCTTCTATCTCCGATTGCAGAATCGACCATCTAAATTCTGGCCACAACTTGAACTCAAAAATCATCACCAGCTCCATGTCAATCTGTTAATCCCCACCGATTCAAATCAGCAACACCCAGAACTCAATTATCTGTATCATGAAGCCTCCATTTCCCTGCAAGTTCAATTCATACAATACCTATCACTTCAAACAGTTGTTCCTTAGGCTTCTAATTCGTCTTCAATCAGTATGTAGATCTCATGGAGTCACCGTTCACACCGTGAATCAATGGCAGGAAACACCTTTCTAACCCTGATTTGCGGCTTCGAAAACTAACCTAGATCAGTTAATGCCAAGAACCCCCAAATTCCATCTGTTCTTTCATGTAAACCTAAATCTAAAGCTCCCACTATGATTCTCCATTTTTAGGCCACATCAACACCCCCATATTAATTAGACAGAAACCCATCTATCTAAATCAGTTAGTGAACTGTTTCTCAATAACCCATCAAACACAAATCATATCAACTTGTTCTATCTGTTTATTTCTTTTCATCGTCTCAAATTCAATCTAAGCCAAACCCAATCTTCTATTGGCAGTCAAACCCCATTTCTCATTTCTCTTCTTCCATTTCCGGCCACAGAAAACCCACAAATCATAAACCCATCTCTGCAATCTTGAGCCACCACAGATTCATTCCAATCTCCATCTTCTTTACTAATTTATCATCACCAAACCTCATTCAAAACCTTTATATCTTCTTACCCAAAACCCTTTCAAACATAGCGAAAACAGCAGCAAGTTTTGTGATAGCCTCTCACCCATTCTAACATCATCGACACCATGACTAGTTGACAACAACTCTTGTAAATGAAAAACATATCATTCAGGCATTTCCACAAACAGTGATGTGCGTTTTACTAGTGACAGGGAATTAAGACCTTGTGCTATTGTATTAGTTCCTTCAACCTGAAATCTATCTGATTTCGACAATAACCCAATATTTCTGAACATAAATTAACTCTAAATAACCAATCAATCACCATTATTCATCACCTAAGACAACAACATCGACTCACATCTTCTTACCTTTTTCTTGCTTTGACAGAACCAAATCACACAGCCTGCAAATACACCTCAAGCTTTGAACCTCCCTTGTAATGATATGAATGTGGATGCTATTATCTCTGAAACCCTAGCACAAGCTCAAGAAGAATCTAAGAATCACCAGATGGTTATTGATGAACAAACATGAAATACTCTTGAATTGCAAAACACACAATGAACCCTAGCAGTAATACTTAGATCTGCTTCTTATCAGTGAGAAACCAAGTTCAGTTTCAGATTGATGGCAGTGAAGCTATGAAGAAATGGGTTGTGGTCTGTTGGTAGAGAAATTTGTGAAGCTGAAATAGGTTTGAGCTCGAGAAGAAAGTTGATCTTGATTGAGTCTGAGATAAGGAAGAGGCGGAAGATGATGATGATTTAATGGAAGTGGTAGTAAAAATTAGGTTTACCTCCAAGATCTGATACCCTAAGGCTTGGAGGCTCTGATACCATATAAGATTTAATATCTACATTGTTATTCATTAGTTAAACCCTAGAAGCAAGTAGTGCCTCATATATATAGGATATACAAAAGATAGACTAAGAGTAACTTACATCTAGTTGACACTTAAACAAATATAAAGATAATAAATGAAATGACACTATAATAACACTCTAATACTTATAAACCAATAGAGCATCTTGAAATCGATGTTTCTTGACGTAATTTCTGATCACGACATTAAAGAAAACGATATTTTTATCAGGAATTTCATCAAACAACTGACGGGTAATTGCGGGTTGTTTACATGCAGAGTAAGCTCTCATCAGTTTAAGAACCAAAGATGAATTGTGTTTAAACGCAAAGCTCAACATATTATTAACGTGACATGTATTGACCTGTATCTAGATCAACTCCTACTACAAATTATTTATAGCAAAGTAATTTAATTAGGAAGAAACCTATTCAAACTAGGAAACTATTTCTAAACTTATACCTCAGCCTAAACTAGCATATAATACCAAACTTCTACACTCCCCCTCAAGTTGAGTAGTTGGATTTCCAACGCTCAACTTGGACAATACTGATTCAAATATCTTACCTATAACTGCCTTTGTGAGAATGTCTGCCAACCAATGTAGTCAATATCGGATTTCGGTTTATACCGGTCGAGAGCGATACACTGATACACCTTTGTATCAGGGAGATTTCAGTTCCAAATATCGATCCACACATTTTATACCTATAATTATTAGATCAAAGGTTTTTTTTCCATATTAGACCTATTAAGATATAAAACTAATACTCATTTTTCTAAAATATCATAAAAACATGAGTAACAATTGAAAATCCTTGAACAAGGATAAGGATTTTTTTTCAATTGAAAATCATAATTTCGGCCGTACCGGTCCATATCGGCCATTTCGGTCAACTCTCCGGTCAATATCGGCCGATATTTTCGGTCAAATACCATTCTAGCGGTATGGGATGTTTCGTACCGGGTGAGACCCGATATCGGTAAAACCGGCGATATTTCGGCCATATCGTCCGAAATCGACTTCACTGTTGCCAACTGATCCTCAGATCTCACAAAGGGTAGCTCAATAGTGCAGTCTTCGATCTTCTCTTTTATGAAATGCTGATGTAAATTGGGATTACCCAATATAAATAACCGCAATCGCACGGCGTCTAACTAGTAGACAACGGCAAGTACGGGTCGAACCCACAGAGAGCGGGGAAATACTGCAATTAATATCTCTAATAAACTAACCAAGAGGAATATTTTTGTGATTTTTAGATTGATAAATAAAATAATAAACTAACTAAATTAATAAAATGTGACCGAGTAGAGAGAGTCGGTAACTAGGGTTTTTCGGTATCCACCACTATTTAATTCATGAATATTTAGAGTCGCAAATATCGCTGGGACGCCCTAAACATGATGCATCAAAAAGCCCTAGTATCAAGCATACACCATAAAATTGCGCTAGCGAGAAAATTGTACGAAACTAATTAAAGGTCTACAAATAATACTTGGCTATTCTAAGTATACACCATCAAAAGATTTAACCTAAGCATGGAATATCAAATAAGTAGACAAATATATTTTTAGAATAACAACTGTATACCAGAAACATGGAACATCAAAACCATAGGCTAAGCATGCACCATAAACGACAATACAATTGTTTAAAGTCATGAATTTAATCTATTTAAATCATAATAGTCTATTACCAAATAATTCAATTCAATTGGTCTAGTACTAAAAGTGGTTTCAACATAAAACCCTAGTTACAGATTAATTAGCAAAACATAGGGTTGGGTTTCTTAAAACCCATAAAAATAATTACAAAGAAGAGTAGAGAGGATTAAACCAAATAGCCTGTAAGAATTTCGTCTTTGTTCTTTATATAGCCGTCCTCTATGAAACAACCGTCTTCTCTTTCTCCCTCTCTGTTTTGTCCTCTCTGACGCAGCTCAAGAAGTAAAGAAAACTTTTCCAGAAACCTGTACCGACCCCCCGTCTTTCTTCTTTCTCTTTCTTATTTATAGTCTCTCCCTAGGTCTTTTTCCTTGCCACCGTACAAAACCAAAAATAGAAGATCTTCTCTTCTTTTACTTTTACCACAATAACCGGACCTGCTTTTTAGCCAACATCAACATCAAGTACGCCTACTCCACAAGAAGTGACATCACCTACTTTCCTACTCAGTTCACATTCTCTTCTTAGTTCACGTGATTTGTACTCCTAGCCTCACATGATTATCAGCCAATAGACCTCACAGCCTATGCCTACGCCTACGCCTCAAGTCACGTCCTCTTTCCTTTCTTTTAGCCAACAGCCTACTATACTAAGCCTACTTCTTGTCAATCACCCGTCCGTACGCAACCAACATGAGACAGCCAACTTAATCAGCCACTGACTTAGTCTCTTGTCTCTTTCAGTACTTGTTCCCTTACTTCTTATATTCCTGTCATGTTCAGCGCCTGCATCCCTAGCCAACCAGCCCTACTCCTCTACTTCTTTAATTTTCTGATCAACCGAGCCATTCGCTTGTCTTGTTTTGTACCGTCGGTGCTAAGTCAGCAGCCAATTCAATCCCTTTTTGCCGATTATATTGTAATGTCAGTTTTTTAAGTATATAACCTATAAAAATATAAAATAATAATACTAACATAAAATTAAGTACTAACAAATATAAATTAGGTGGTAAATATATATAAATTAAGTGCCTATCAAATGCCGATCCACTTCTACGTGTTTGGTTCTTTCATGTTGTACAAGATTTTCTGAAATGCTAATTGCCGCCTTATTGTCACACATCAACTGAGTCGAAAGCTTTAATGGATAACCAATCTCATTCATCAATTTCTTTTACCAAAGAATCCCCGTGATTCCTTTTACAATTCCCCGGAACCCTGCTTCTGCACTTGATAGTGCCACTACCTTCTATTTCTTACTTCTCCAAGTGACCAAGTTCCCTCCAACTAAAGTAAAATACCCTGTAGTGGATCATCTATCGTTTGGGTTACCAGCCCAATCAACATCAGTAAAGGCCTCAACATCTAGGTGTCCATTATTTTTGAACACGATACCTCTTCCTAGAATGCCCTTAAGGTATCATATTATCCTCATGGCTGCTTCCATGTGATCTATCTGAGGTTGGTGCATGAATTGACTTACTACTTCAACGACGTAAGCAATGTATGGTCTGGTATGGGCTAAGTATATTAGATTTCCTACCAACCTCTGGTACTTCTCTCGATATGCTATCTCATCTCCTTGAATCATCTTGAGTTTTTGGTTCACCATTATCGGAGTCTCACTGGGTTTGCAATCCACCATACTAGTTTCAGCCAATAAGTCTAATATATACTTCCGTTGGGAGATGTAAATTCTTCTCTTGATCGCATAACTTCAATCCCTATGAAATATTTTGGTCCACCAAGATCTTTCATCTCAAACTCTGTAATGAGACTTTTTCGAAGTTGTGCAATTTCTTCTTCATCACTTCCTGTTATGATCATGTCATCAACATATATTATCAGACAAGTAATTAGATCTCCTCTCCTCTTAAAGAACAAGGTGTGGTCAGCATTGCTCTGTCTGTACCCATATCGCTTCATAGCCATTGTAAACCTCCCAAACCATGCACGAGGAGATTGTTTAAGCCCATATAAAGCTTTCTTGAGCCTACATACTTCACTTATTCGGAACTCATCCGAGAACACGGGTGGTGCTTCCATATATACCTCTTCTTCCAGATCTCCATGCAGGAAATCATTCTTGACATCAAACTGATGAAATGGACAATCTTTATTCGTTGTTAACGAAAATAACACCCTGATAGTATCAATTTTTGCAACGGGGGAAACAGTTTCATAGTAGTCGATGCCATATGTCTGTGTATAATCCTTGGATACTAATCTTGCTTTGTACCGTTCAATGGTTCAATTAACCTTATATTTGATGGTAAAGACCCACCTGCAACCGAATGGTCTCTTTCCTGCTGGTAGCATACAGTTCTCCCATGTGCCGTTTTTCTTAAGTGCTTTCATTATTGTATTCATAACTTCTTGCCATTCAATCTTCTTACTTTCCTCTTTAGCTATTTTTGGAATGTTTTCTGAAAGGAGAGTGGCAGAGAATGCCTTTGTAATATCAACAACGCTCCCCTGGATACATTTAATAGATACCTTAAAGCACGGGACACATGCTCTGGTGAGAATCGATTAGGAGGCACACCTTTATTTTTTATCGTAGGTAGGGCAAATGCCTCAGGCTCTTCTGGTTCCGATACTAAGCTGTCATCATGATTAGTGACATTATTCAAATCAAAGGGAAAATAATCAGTGTACGACTCACTTACCTCTTGTCGGACATCATTCGAAGTAGATTCATTGATTGCTGTACTGGTCCTTCAACCCCATCTATGTTGGAAGAGCAGGTTCGGTGGCTCCATCTACCTTCTCTGTTAGAACAGCCTCAGAACAACTTAGATTGCTTAACCAACTTAGTGTTTCACTGACTCTCACTGAACACTCGGTTGGTGGTAAAAGAAATATTCAGACTCTAAGAAATCACAATCCATAATGACATGGACGCGACGAGTGACTGTATTATAACAACGATACCCTTTTTGATGCATGGCATACCCCACAAAGATACATTTCTCTGCGCACAGATCAAGTTTGTTTCTATTTGATTTTGGAATATGGATGAACACTGAACAACCAAAAACTCGGGGTGGTAAGGTGAGAATAAAAGGTATTGTGGCTTGGGTAGCTAGTGTTTGTAAATGGGTTCTGCGATTAAGAATTTTGGCAGGAAGATGATTGATTAAGTATGTTGATGTAGCTAGAGCTTCAGGCAAAAAAGATTGAGGAACTTGAGATTCAATCATTATAGCACGAGTCATTTCAAGTAATATTCGATTCTTCCGTTCAGCTACACCATTTTATTGAGGTGTGTCGGGACATGAAGTTTGGTGGACAAGACCATTTTTCTGGAAAAAGGCTTGCATGGACTAATTTGCAAACTCTACTCCATTATCGGATCAGCAAATTTGTATTTTCTTATTAAACTGGGTGTGAATCATTTCGTAAAACATGAAGAATTTTTTCAGGCACTTCTGATTTATGTTTCATAAAATATATTCAAGTCATGCGAGATAAATCATCCACAAACAATAAGAAATACCGAAGTCGACCATTTGTTAGAGTTTGGAGCTGGTCCCCATACATAAGAGTGGATTAATGATAAAGCAGAGTCATTTCTAGAGTTACTTGAGTAAAAGGAAATTCTATGATTTTTAGCACGAATGCAAGTTTCACATTTTTTATATGTGTGGATTTATTTGAGAAAAGACTAGGAAAAAATTAAGATACCCAAAGGATGGATGACTAAGACGTCTGTGCCACAACCAAAATTGTATGTTGGTTGTTCCGTGATCAAGCATGGCACGTCCCTCGTGAACCACTTCATCAACATAGTAAAGGCCTCCTCGCTCAGTACCACGCCCAATGATCTTCTTCGTAAGAATGTCATGCAAAAGGAATTTTTTTGGATACATCAGCACCACACAGTTAAGTTCCTTTGTCACCTGACTAAGTGACACCAACTTTGGATATAATGTAGGGACATATAGACAATTATGTAACTTCATCTTGTCAGAAAACACAACAGAACCCCCTCCTTTCACTTCAACAAGTTCTCCACTAGCAGTCTCAATATGAGACTTTGAGGGTGACGATAGGTTTAAAAAATCTTTGGGGTCATAGGTCATAGTATCTGTAGCTTAGCAATCAAAAATCCAGGCAACAAATTTTTTGGGCGGAAATTGGGTGCAGATTATGTTTGGCAGGCTTTGAGCTTCGGGTTATAATTTTCTTTGGCTAAGAAGTCACAAGGACTGGTCCTGTAATTATTAAAGCTAGGAGAACTAATCTGATTCTCAAACTCATCAAAACCAAAACAATGAGGCTTAAAAAACTTGGGGTTATCAATTGAAGGGCTTGGGGTGTCGATCCCAAACCCTTTACCTATATGGTTTGCTTGGTTTATTCCCATAGCCGCACCTCCATAACCCATTGTACTTCCCTGTTGTCCTGATATTTCTGGTTCTGTTCAAGGTGTCCTGGATGCCACTGTTGTTGTTGGCTGCTCCCTTGCCAGTGTTCACATGTTGTCCTGTTTTCTCTTTGTGGTTGTTTTCCCACCAATATGGGTACCCACAATCTTAAAGAATGTTTCTTTAGTATGCTTCTCCATCCCACAATGGGTACAAAAGAGCTTCGATATGTCTTCTTTGTCTTTACTCCGTTGTGAAACAAAGCAAAATTTGGTTTTTCTAGCCACCATACCTACACCAATCCCCGATGCTGAGTCGACTTCAGAGGATGAAACTTTCAAATGTATAGCCTGGCTACCTCCCTCTGTATAGTAGCATAAGCAGCTTTGACTGAGGGGAGCGGATCCTGCTTCAAAATATCCCGCTTAATTGATTCAAACTTATTATCAATGGCTGTTAATAGTTGGTAAAGTCTATGTTCTTGAATTTTATTATTGTAAATTTGAATATCTTCAGAGTCCTTCATTGGGTTTGGATCCCGTCGATCGATGGTTATCCAGATACTCTGTAGTTTGTTCCAGCAATCTTCTAAGGTATCTCCACCTTGTCTCAATGAATTGTCCTTATTGTGAAGGTCAAATACCTGCAGCGAATCAGTTGCAGAACCATACGTAACAGCCAGCCTATCCCAAAGAGCTTTTGCAGTCGGATATTGTGAGATATTATTCACCATATTTGATTCAATATTCTGAATTAGCCACGTAAATTCATCAGGAATGTTGACGGCGGTGTGGGTTGTCCATTAATATGAGAGATTCTCCCTCTGCCTACCATAGCTTTTTTCATCAAGGTTGCCCATAATGCATAATTGTCTCCACTGAGTTTGATTCCAAGAGATAGATTCTCAGAATTGATTGTTGCAGGTTGTGCTCCAAGGCTATTTTGCAGCAACGTAGAGATTTACAGCGTTAATTCATCAGGAATGTTGGTTGGATTTTGATTGGTATTGCTGTCAGAATTGTCACTGATTTCTGACATGTTTTGGTTATAGGTTTTTGTGATTTCTGGCTAATTTAGGTCGAGAATGCGCTCTCAGTCTCCTGATTTTGGTTATACATGAACCATTGACGTTAAGTCTTAAGGGAAATTTTTAAATAATTTGCGAGATGGATGAACAAATTCAGTTCTCCGCTATGATAAAAATCACTGGGCGACACAACATGTGACGAGCGACAGAACTTCTGTTGAGAGACCAATGTTTTGTAGTCAACGATTAAATAGCCAACGATTACTTCCCTCACGGCTATTCTCACTCCAATATAATTTTCTTATGATTCTTTTCTTTCAAATTACGCTTTTGATATACATATTAGTTTTTTTCTTCTTAATTTCACTTGATCTGTTTTTTTCAACCATGAAATCTGATTTTGATACCTCTAAACAAAAAATAGAAATGTATCTGGATTTAAATGAGGAAGAACAACAAAAATATAGGGAGATTTTACGTCAACTGAATAAAGACTCGGCTAAGGCTAAAAGGAGCCAAAACACTATATTGCAATTACATTAGGGGATAATACCTAGGTTTTTAGAGCCAAAATAAGTTTTTAGAAGAAAATGGACGTGGCGAGGGCGACACTTGAACAAAGATTTACTCTTGAACAAAGATCACCGCAACCAGACGAATATTATGTTATGGGTTACCAGCGGATTCCATTGATCAATATATTCGTATGAACAAAATAACTTCATTCAAATATCTCATAATATTTTTTAAAACATTAATTAGTTAACTATATTGGTCTAGGATGCAAAAATCTACTCAAGTAGATGTTGATAGAATTCTTGAGAATAAGAGAAAAGAAAATTTCTAGGAATACCAGATAGTCGTCATTTCGTGCGTGCAACACAACATTAGTCTTGTAACCAATAATTTGTCACACTAGAAATGTTATGTCTCGGTGTACAAACTATAAAACTTTATGATATGACTCACCTTAATTTACACGTTAAATACGATGTGTTTTTTCTGTGTGGCACTCAATCTTGATTGGTTAGTCGATTAGAAATATTGGTTACAATATTTTCCCGTTGTTTGTAGATTTAACTCATATTTATCGTTTTTATATTATAGACGCTGTGCGATTACGGTTATTGTATAAATAAGTATTCCAAAATCTTATCATAAACCGGTTCATAAAATACCTTTTCGGGAAACAACATACCTCTTCGGTTTGGAAATACTCGGTTAAGTCTGAAAATTCATGTTTCAATGGTACTGGTTGATTATCCTCTCCATAATCAATATTTTTGTATAGAGTGTGCGAAGACATTCGGTATAAGAGTCGAATTTAGAATTTTGCTATGAAATAGCATATACTAATTATAAAGACACATCACTAGAAAATAAAATAAAACATCGACCCAAGCAACGAGTGATCAATGAAAAACAATTGGAGTATCAGTTATACGTGTGCAAAATTATAGTTTGTACAAGAGAAGTAGAAAATGGCTTAAAAAGATAATCTACTTCTCAGTGATCAACATCCTCTCACTTCAATAATATGTAATTAAGTTATTCTATAGTATTTTATAATGAAATTCTATAAATATTCTTGGGATGTTATCAAAATGATTTAATGATAGTGGTAAAGAAATTTGAATCTACTAGCATGTTGGATTTGAAAGGATTTGAGAATACATTGTACTAACATCACTTCAATACCTAAATGTAGTGAAGCTGTCAATCTATATAATTTTAGACCTATCAGTCATATTATTTGTGTGTATAAGATTGTTTCAAAATGTTTGGCTGAAATTTGTCATTCCTAATATCATTTCATATATCAAAGGATCTTTTGTTTATGGGAGATAAATTTATGATGGGATTTTAATTGCTTCATAATTAATTAACTCCAAGTTGAGGTTAAATGAAACTGAATTATTTACAAGGTTGATTCTGAAAAAGTATTTGACAATGTAAACTGGAATTGTATAGATATCATTTTATAAAGATTTGGTTTTGGTTTGAGATGGAGGAATTGGATAAAGTGGTGTATAGATATCACCTTACAAAGATTATCCTAAACATGCTCTACTTAGACAAAATGATTATTTCAACTAACCGAGGGCTCAATTTAATATCGATACTCAATGCTCCTGATTTTAGGATATTAATATGGAAGAATACGGCCTCTCTAACATCACCTTGCAATCATCTAACTGTGGATCAAAATTCACCATTAATTTTTACCATGATGTCAATTTTCGTCCCATGCAAAGAGAGTCAGTCAGTCAACTTCCAGCTTAAACAAAAGATTTAGACATTTTCCACATGATGAAGCTAAGAAATATGGACACTAATACAGGCCTAAAATGAGCCCTAAACTTCATATCATAAACATAAGTGTTCACGTTGTTGTTCATTGTTGTAAGATTCCAACAATCTTAATAAATTAGTTTTATCTCGTAACAATGAGAAAGAACGATGTTAAAAAACCACAAAAATTCAATAGAAAGGATTTCAAGAGATGGCAATCCAACATGTTTTTTTTTCTTGAGTTATCATGATTTGGACGTAGTAATGGTTCCTTTTGATAATTTGTTGAATGTTGAGTTAATTCTTATCTGGGTCAAGTTTATATAACTATATGAGGGTGAGAACAGTGTTGGTTTCCACGTTTAATCTTCCCTCCGTAACACTAACAATTCCTAAAACAAATATTGTACAGAGACAGATTCAAGAATCGGTAGAGGTGTGGTTTGAATCACCACCATTATTATCCTGAAACAAAGATTTAGAAACAGAACCAAAGAAGTCTGTCCAATCAGTTGACTGACCTTCATCACGCATACTTGAACGTTTATTCCCTGACATTGGTGTCTCACACACTACGTCGTAGTGACGCCGTTTGTTCCTCGTTGGAACCTTGAGAACAACTTCAGATTTTGGTTTCACTGCATTTAGCTGATTGGGAGCCCACACCCTCTGCAGATTGATCTCTTTTGCAAATGACTTTAGCTTGCAATTCTTTACTCTCCTCTCTTGAGCTTCAACTGAAGTGATTTTGTGTTCTTTTCTCAACCCTCGACGGCTCTTGGTATAAGTTTCCCGTCGTTTGGATGACTTGCCTGCTAAAGTGGATGGATTTGTTCCAACATTTCCACCAATATCATTTTCCCCTACATTTTCTCTTTGAAGGTTTTCACTATCTTCACTGTTAAAGAGAGATCCAGAGAGCTCTCCTTCGTCTTCGAAAAGTAATAGATCCATTCGGGTGTATATTCTGTGAACCACGTCTTCTAATGAGTGAGCATACCTGCAGTTTTATACACTTAACATTTAAATGTAAACAAGATTTTTAATTTTTCTAAAGTTTGTCTTTTATGTACACTTCTGAAATTGGTTGCAAATCATTTTTTTAATAACATCTAAGCTCGTGAAAATATATAAAGATTTATGCGAACAAACAGCAATTCATCTTAGCGCATGATTTGAGTCACAGAGGAGAAAATCAATCATAGTCTAAAAAGGCTCAAACCTAATAGAAGCGACGCTTGAACAATTTTCGCTATAGAAGGCAAATGTCTAACCTTTTTTTTATCGTTTTTCTGACATATGCATCAAGGCTAAAATCACCCCAAAAGCCTTCTGCATGATGGCACTGTATGGTCTCTAAGAACGAGCAGATCTGCTTCACCATCTTTTGTTTCGTACTCTCTTTAATACTCCCTCCAACTTTTGACTGGAGTATCTCCATCCTGAACAAAACCTGCAACTCATACCTTGTGTTTATTAAGGAAGACACTGCTTCGATTTCACAAACTTTAAATAATAGCTGCATACAAACAAAAACAAAAGAATAGAAAAGGATACTCTCTAACTTTATATTCAGAAGTGTAAGTGGTCGAAGTCGAATCAGATGCAATAGCTGATGGGTCACTGCTTTTGTACTTCATAGCCAAATCCTTTGGGTCTACTAGTAAAAGCTTTATCAACTCGGCAGCAACCAATCCACCACAACCATCCTCTGGCTGTTCTTTGGAGTTTGAATTTTCATTGGTGTTATCTGTTTCATACTTCCGGTATAACCAATGAACAGATGAATAAACAAGTCGCTCTGCCAAAGCACCCAAATCCATGTCTTCAAGTATAAGACTTTGTTGTATCTTCTCAGAGATACTACCGAAAAAAGTTTCTGAAGTTTCCGTCCAAGCAGGAGTGGCTCCATCATTCATATCAGGAGCTACCTCGGCAGAAACTTCTCCAATAGAAAAAGAAGATGAGATGGGCGGCTCACTTTCTTGCTCCAACTTCATAAGTCTATTCTGTGTTTCTTCATTGGCACTTAAATGTTGTTGCTCTTTTTCGTGCGATTTGATGCGGGTTTGAGAGCTAAGCTTCCTTGTTTGTTTCATCCAGCATTTCAAGAATTTGAACTTCTTTGAATTATTACACTCTCTTTCAATATAAATTTCTTCTAAATTCATCTCAGTGTTCCTAAGAGCAGCCTCACAGAAGGAGCTCCAAGAGAGATTTTGAACAAACTTCAAACCGTTTCTATTCTTTCTCATAATACCACCCTGAGACTCTGAGGATTTTTGGGAAGAGAATTCCCCGTGCTGAGTATCAGCTGGCGTAGATAATTCAACGTCCATATTAGGTGTCTCACTAAGTTGCTTAACAGAACATCGCTCAAATCCGGAACAAACTTCACCCGCTTCACTTAGTAATTCACTAAATGATAGTACACCATCTAAAACATAGAGAAAGGCTGAGTTAACAGTGAAAGGCTTCACGATTCCTGTTACAGAAATCCCATCTTTGTTCAAAACAGTCACCAGAGCTGAGTAGCTTCCTCTGTAGAGGAAAGCTAGCAATAACTGCCAAACAGGTTTTCCAGGAATGAACTCGCTCTTTTCCATCCTAAGCATTTCAAGGACCCTGTCTGCGAAAAAAACACCTTGAGTATCTATCTTTCCATCAATTTTTTGATCCCCTGAGAATCCAAGTATTAATACTAAATCCCGTAATCTGTCCTTAATGTTCACAATTTCATCACTCTTCCTGACCTCCTTAACACATATTTTCCTGCGCTGATCACTACCGTTTCCCCAAAACATCCTCCCTTCATCAGAACTTCCCCTACTTCCCAACACACCTGAATGACATAAAGGTCTTCTTCTAGACACTTTCATTTCAATCAATTCAAGATCACAACACTTGCACTCCAAAGGTCTTCCAGTCACATCTAATATCTCAAGACTTAATTCCGCACGACATTTCTTTCCACAAGCATCAACACCCAACATAGAACAACCAATTTTTGGATAAATTAAACCAAAGGGAACAAGACTAGAACCTAAGTTTATCGCATTCGTCGAACAAGACCCCCATTCTAATCTCTTTACCCCACTTTCCATAAACTCAAAAAAATCTCCCTCCTTTTCAACATTTTCTTCATAATTAACACTAACCCAGCTCAAATGTATATCTCTACTAACAAACCCATCTCTCAAACCCCCAAATTTTTCACAAAATCTCTCACAAAACACATTATCACTAACCAATTCATCCCCCTCAATACCAACAAAATCAGCCACTAATTTAATCGATTTAAAAGCCGGCGTAAAAACAAGAATCAAATTTCTCTTGACAACAGCACAATCAACCATACCTGTCAAATCTTCATCTCCATCCTCCTCCCAAGCATACCCAAGCATAACCTCCAGAACCGCCTCAGCTACAAAGTGGCATTTCGGCCCAAGGGCATTTTCGTGATTTAATTTCAAAATTGGGGAAAATGAATCGAGAGCTTGAGTAAGTGAAATTAGGGTTTGTGACGGGGAATCAAAAGAGAAAGAAGAACCGAATTTACCGATTTTAGAAGAAGAGAGTACTGGAGATAGTGATGAAGTGAAGAATTTGAACGCAAAGAGAGATGTAGAGAGAGATGAGAATTCGAGAAGTTTCTGAGTTGAAGTTAAAATTGAAGAAATATATGATGATGATGATGATGATGAATTAGGGTTTTGTGTGAATAGAGGATGAAGATCGATTAAGAAGACGATTCTTTGTGTTTGTTTCAGATCGATTTCTAGGTTTGAATCCATGATTTCTTTGTTTTTGAAACGAGTGTGAGAGGAATGGCGGGAATATTGTTAAAGAAGATCGAACATATTACTTATGGGGTGTGTTGATTTGGTGTTGAGCAGGAGGTTGATGGTAATGCATATAACCCATTAGATCTAAACATCTGGCGTTTGAGGTTCAAATTTTAAAAATAAAATGATTTGATTGGCTGGGTAAATCTGGTCGTCAAAGTTAGGCTCCATAGGATAGCCACATTGCAAAAGAATCCTGCTACAAAACTCTTTACTTTCAATAATTCGGTTAATTGTTTTATTCTAACTCGCTATGAGACATACCCATTTATTTAAGGCATATCCAATAAATTAAAATAGAATTATTTTTACTATATAGTAAAAATAAAAAAAATTATCCAATTATTTTTATTAATGGTTGACTTATCCATGATTAATTATTGTTGATCAATTCAATCAATTTAAATTAGTTGGTGTTTGAAATTGGATTATAGAGTAGAATTTTTTTTAAAAGTTTGAAGAAGAAGAACAAGGAAAACTAGGGTTTTCTGAAAGCATGTATTTGTAACTTATAATTTCTAAAAAGTGATTTTTTTTTAAAGTTACTTTTTAACATGGAGTGAAGAGGAAGGAGGAAGCAGATAGAATGTATAATACTAGATTTTAATTCAGGGAATAAGAAATGGACGAGTTTATGAGATGGGATGTTGATTTTAAGAAGATTAGATGTGGACTGTCGAGATAAGGTAAGCATCACCCACCGCAGGTTAGGATAACCCGATATATTAAGTATTTGGTGTAAAGATGATGTAATAATAGTTATCTCGAACAGCCACTCAAGTGAGGGGTTTTCATGGTCCAAACTTCTTTTAACCAATCAGAACTTGCCACATTTCCTTTCCAGAAAATCCATGCCCAAAGGCTTTTTTTCGGTCAAATCAAGTTCACGGTCTCAATTATATCTGAGTTTTAAGATTCTTAAATTTTGACTTACAAGTGGCAGATGCTAAGGCTAATATGGTCAATTTCCAAAAAGCTCTTCAAATCTCCCCCTTATGCTCTGATACCATAAATACTGAAAGCGAAGCAGTAAAGGAGTTCTCAAGGAAGGAAATACAAAAAGAATCTATGAGAAAGCAACAATCTAGGATTCAGTGGCTTAAGTTAGGGGACAACAATACCCCTTATTTCCACAAATCAATAATGGAAAGAAGAGCTAGGAACAGAATCTTGGTTCTCTGTGGTGCAAATCGAAACAAACTTACTGCAGATGAGGATATTGCAAGGGAATGTGTGGCCTACTACTTGGAGCTTTTTGGAAAACACTCAGTCACCCCCATTGATCTCAATGCCAGGGACCATATAGATCTTCTTCATACTTCCTCTAAGGAAGATGCCTCTTACTTGGTGAAACCAACTACAGATGATGAGATTATCCATGCTCTTTCGACTATAGACTCGGACAAGGCTCCGGGGTCGGATGGTTTCTCCTCTTTCTTCTTCAAATGCTGCTGGAGGATAGTTGGTACTGACTTTATCAAAGCTTTCAAAAGTTGTTTTTCCAGTGCCAAACTTCTGGGAGAGGTAAATGCCACTATCCTGGCTCTTATTCCTAAATTATCTAATGCCTCTTCTCTTAATGACTTCAGACCTATATCCTGCTGCAATGTCATGTACAAGTGCATTGCAAAAATCTTGTCTATCAGACTTAAGCATGTTGTGAAGAAGGTGGTTATTCCTTGCCAATCTTCCTTCATCTCTGGGAGATCGATACTGGATAATATCATGCTGGCTCACGAGTGATAGACACATTTTAGTGTCTAAATTGCACCTTAATTTCTAGTGAGTTAGTATTCGATTTTGTATCTATTACGTGTTTTTATGCTTTTGTAGGTACATTAGAAGAATAAAGATTTGTGGAAAAATTGGCTCAAAAAGTGTTCAAGGCACCCGGGAAAATGGATCAAGGCACCCACACTTTGGATTGGGGCACCCTTGGATCGGGCTGAGCTGAATCGGGTCAACCCAGCGGGTCAACCAGGCGAGTCAACCCAACGAGTTGGATCGGGCCGAGTCACCGAGTTGACTCATCGGATTTTCCTTTTCCAAACAGGAAAAGAACTGGATACACTGAGTTACGGATTTCTGGGATGTTTTAGGATTTAAAGTTATCCAAAAGATAGTAGAGACCAATACAAGTTCAAATCAATCGAGAAAACAGCGAAAAATCCCGGAAGAATCACCTCAAATCCGAGTTTTGGCCGGAAAATATTTCTTTTGCTGTGAAGGATTAAAACTAGGATTTGTATAGATTTTAAAGAGTTTGAATGGGATTAGAAGACTCTCTAGGGTTCCTACACCCTATATATACGAAGAGAAGCCGAAGAAATCAACACAAAACGCTAGAGATCGATTCAGAGAAATTCCGGTGGAGTTCCGGCACCGCCGGTCACCTGCTGATGCATCGCCGGCCCTGTTCTTCACCCACCATCGCTGAAGAAGACAACTAAGCAACATCTTTAACTGTTGCTGTTCCACTGTTACAGCTCTGCTCCTGTTGCCTTAGATTTTGAACATTTCTGTTGCTTAAAGCTCTCTGTAACAGCTGAACCCTGTTCTGTGACACTTATATACGTATCTGTTCAGCTGTTGCACTATTCTTTAACCTTGTAATCAATATTTTGAGCAATGAAATCAACTTTTGAGCAAATTTTCTTCACCATGAGCTAAGTATATCTACTGGGATGATGGAGGAGGTTTTTCTCTCAATTTATTGTGGTAAGTCTATTTTTAATTAATTAACTATAATTCTTTATTTGTTAAAATTGCATAGTTTCATAATAGAAAAACGGTTTTCATTCAGTAGTGGTGTTTTTGTTTGATGGGTCATGCTGGGTTAACGACCTCTGATGTCCCATGCTTATGATTTACCTCTACTTGTTTGCATAAAACCTATTTTGGCAATATTTGAGCTTAATTTATTTAAAAGAATTACCCGATTAATCACATAAATTGTTAGAAATAACCGAATCTTGATTCCTGGTTTTCTCCATATTTTCTAAAAATCATCTCTAGTTTATTTTCCTGATTTTTATTAGTTTAGATTAAGTCCTATATTTTCTAAAATCATTACCTTCACAACTTCGAGAATCGAACCTCTTTTTACCACTATATAAAATCACATCAACGAGCTACTAAGGAATTACCACAGGAATAATGGCAACCCCAGATGTGCAATGAAGATAGACCTTAGAAAAGCGTATGACTCTATAAGGTGGACACCCTTCTCATAACCTTGAAGAAATTCAAAATCCCAAAGAAGTTCATAGACTAGATCAACATGTGCATCACCTTCCATAAATTCTCTGTCATGGTTAATGGCTCTGCCCACGACTACATAGAAGGGAAAAGAGGTATTCATCAAGGATGCCCCTATCTCCTCATTTATTTGTCCTGCTCATGGAAGTCTTTAATTCTCTTAAGCTCAAACAAGTCTCTTTAGGGTTATTCACTCTCTACCCTAAATGCAAGGACCCCATTCTCACACATCTCTGCTTTGCGGATGACCTTTTGGTCTTCATGAAGGGTGATGTGCAGTCTTCTATCTCTCTAACAACAACCCTCACTATCTTCTCTGCTAGGACCGGGCTAGTAGTCAACAACAACAAGAGAAACATCTTCTTATCCTCGGTGAATAACAATGATGCCTTTAGCATAAGATCATTTCTTGGGTTGAAGTTGGTAGTCTTCCTGTAAAGTACATGGGCCTCCCCTTGCTGTCGACCAGGCTGACTCACACGGATTGTCTTCCGCTTATTGAAAATGTCATCACCAGAATTAAAACTTCGAAAGCCAGGGCCTTATCTTTCGCTGGCAGAACTCTGCTGATTAAGGCAGTCCTGGGTAGCATGTTGGTTTTCTGGACTTCCTGTTTTGTTCTTCCGAAGAAAACCATCAACTGTATCAATGATATCTTCAGGAAGTTTCTGTGGGGTAGAATTGATCTAACTTATAAATATCCAGCAATCAAGTGGTCCACAATCTGCCAGCCCTACAAGGAAGGAGGTATGGGCATCCGACGCCTCGATACCACAAACGTTGCTGTAAATCTTCGTCACATCTGGGAAATATCAAGTAAGAAGGACATCTTATGGGATAAGTGGGTTAACAAAAACCGCATAAAGAACAAAGACTTCTGGCATCAAAAAGCGCATACAGATTGCTCGTGGTGCTGGAGACGTAACCTAGAACATAGAGATAAGGCTACCAAGTTCATTCTCCATCTGATTAGTAACGGGGATAACACAAAGCTCTGGAAAGATAAATGGCTCACTCAAGGTAATCTTCTCAGCAAGTTCCCTCCTCAGATGTCTTATGATACTTTCCACAATGTTGAAGCTATGGTTAGCAGCTGTCTAGTAAATGGTGAGTGGATGCTCTCCCCAAAACTGACCAGTGCCGTAGGCAACACCGCTCTTGACATCATCAACCTGAAAACTGACCCTCTTACAGAATACAAGATTGTCTGGACAGCGGGTCCCTCTGGTGAGTACACCCTCAAGGACACATATAATGCTCTCAGGGTCCATAAAAACAACAATGACTATCACCAACTGGTTTGGTTCCCAAATTGTATTCTGAGGCATTGTTTTGTTGCTTGGCTTGCTCTTCACATGGGTCTAAAGACAAGATTCAAGCTTCAATCTTGGGGAATGGATGTAGATCTTATATGCGTAATGTGTAACCTCATGCTGGAAGATGACCTCCACTTGCTTTTCGATTGTTGCTATGACAACACCATATGGAACAGGATGCTGAGGATGCTGGGGTTAGCAGGTTCTGGTCATTCAGACTGGGAAGGGAAGATCAAGTGGTGTGCTCTTCACCTAAAAGGTACAGAGGCAGTCGGCTCCACTAGGAAGTTGTGTTTCAATGCGTTCATCTACCACATTTGGTACGAGAGGAACAAAAGAATATTCTCCCAGAAGTATCTCTAACCCGATCAAATTTACTACAGAATTTTGGAGGAAGTTAAGCTAAAGATGGCATCATGCTCTTGCAATATGCCTGACAATAATGAAAACAGAGACTTGTCTTCCAGGTGGAACTTAAACTCAAGCTTCATTGTAACTAGACATCTAGCTTGCATCTGGATAAAACCTGATACTGGGGAGGTAGCAATCAACACTGATGGCTCTTTCACATATTCCACTGCTGGGTTTGGGGCTATAATCAGAGATGAGAATGGAGAACCTTTGGACGCAGTTGCAGGAAGCACAAGACCTGTGGATATAACTCTTCATGAACTCCAAGGGGTGGAAGCAGGGCTTCAGCTGGATGTGAATAAACACTATCCCAGAGTCTCTATCAGAACAGACTCTATGAATGTCTATAATGTTCTCTTGAATGAGTCATCTAAGGGTCCGTGGTATTGACATAACGTTTGGGAGTCGATTAAACGTCTCAGGACCAGATTCGCTATGTGCTCTATCCAGCACACCTTCAGAGAAGCCAATAGAGCAGCCGACTGGGTTGCTAGTTTGCAGCCAACTGAAGAGTATGAGGTTATTGACCAAAGCTCTTTTGTCGAAGAATTAAAGAAAATCGTGTCTAAAGATGCCGCTGAGAAAGTTACTTTCACAAATGTAGCAATAGCGCATGGCCTAATGATTGATCCATATAGATGAATCCTTCCTGTCTGGACTTTTATTTTTTTATTTTATTTTGGGTCCTTGTCTGTTGGTTGGGGTCTCCTTAACCCCTTCTTCTTTCTAAAATAAAATATAAATAAATATATAAATAAATTTAATCTCAAAAACAAGGTATAGAAAATAACATTACCATTACCAAATAAAAAAGTACTATGTGCAAATCCTTGCTACGGATTTGATAGTGAAAGATAATTAATGAATAGTTGCAATAAAAAGTACTATTTATTTTTCTTTTAAATCTGAACCGTGCTGTTTCCGAATTCTCACCATTGTTTTGATGACAAAACAAACATTAAGCAAAAATTAGTTCTGCAAGCCTATCTTCTTAAGTGAATATGGGTATTGCAACTTTTCTAAAACAAGATAACACAACCCCTCTCCTTTCATCATTTTGAACCTAAAAATGGGAAAATCTCTTTTTTCTGTCTAATCAACCCAACCTGGATTCTAATCTAGCCAACTGGCTGATTAAGATTCTCAATCACCACTGATAGGTGCATAAATCATACATTTTAAATAATTTTTCCTGACCCTTATTTGCTATATTTGAGTGAATTACTATGTTTTATTATTACTTTCGAAGTTTAGTTGTCTTTTCAGGTTACAGTTCAGAAACCCGCAGAATGGAGCTGTATGAGAAGAATTACCGAGGAGCCAGTAAAACTCTGCTGAATTTAGGCCTTTCACCCTCCACAATGTAGGAAATTGAATTACGAAGGCAACGTCGAAAGAACGGGGTCATTCTGAGCTCGTATGAGGAAGATATGGGCAAAGCCACATGATGGGAAACTAGCTTGTGCTGTGATGAAATTTTATATAGTGGTAAAAAGAGGTTCGATTCTCGAACTTGTGAAGGTAATGATTTTAGAAAATATTAGACTTAACCTAAACTAATAAAAATCAGGAAAAAACACTAGAGAAACACTAGAGAAACTAATGATTTTATGCTAACAAACAGAGGTAAATCACAAGCATGGATTATCAAAATTAATTAACTAAGCATAATCCATCAAGCAAAAGCACAACTGTTGAAAGAAAACCGTTTTTACTATTCAAAACTATGCAATTTTAATGATAAAAGAATTATAAATAATTATTAGAAAATAATTAAATCACATAAAATTGAGAAAATTACCTTATCCATCATCCCAGTAAATAGACTTAGCTCATGGTGAAGAAAACTTGCTCAAAAGTTGATTTCATTGCTCAAAATATTGATTACAAGGTTGAATAACGCTGTAACAGCTGATTTGATACGCTTATAAGCGTTACAGAAGAGGGTTCAGCTGTTACAGAAAAGTTTAAGCAACAAATGGTTTGAAGCAATAGACGACAGGAAAATTCAAATCAGCAACACATATAAATGTTACTGAGTCTTCTTCTCCGGCAGTGATGGATGAAGAACACGCCGGCCGGTGCAGCAGCAGCTCGTCGGCGGTGACGGAATATTGACCGGAAATCTCTAAACTCTTCTCTAAGCTTTTGTGTTCGATTCTCTTGGCTTCTCTTGGTATTTATAGATAGTAGAAACCCTAGAGAGAGTTCTAAACCTAATAGAACTCTCTAGAACAGCCCACAAATCCCATTCCTAATCGAAATCAAATTCCGGCCATGTTCATGATTTTTCAACTGATTTCACGGGATCTTTTTGCTGTTTCTCGATTGTTCTAACTTGTGTGGGTTATCTACTATCATTTGGAACAATCTGGAAGCAAAAGAAACCAAATTTTACGTTGGATTTGTGCTGCCAGTGAAACAGACGAGTCCGATGAGTCGACCCGTGACTCGGCCCGATCCAGCTCGCTGGGCTGACCCGCTGGGTTGACCCGATCCAGGGGTGCCCCAATCCAAAGTGTGGGTGCCTTGATCCATTTTCCCGGGTGCTTTGAACACTTTTTGAGCCAATTTTTCCACAAATCTTTATTCTTCTAATGTACCTACAAAAGCAATAAAACACGTAATAGACACAAAATCGAATACTAACTCACTAGAAATTAAGGTGCAAATTAGACACTAAAATGTGTCTATCATGCTGCTAGCGCCCAGGTGCTAAGTTGGCTGAACCACAAGTGCTAAGGTGCTAAGTGGTTATTTGGAGGAGCTTTTGAGCTAGAGTGGTTCGGTTGAAAGGTGGATAGCCTTGGTGGAGTAGTGACTAGCTTGAGGAGGCAACATGGGATTAGGAAAGAGTTGGAGTTGCTATAATTTGTAAGGCTAGAATAAGGAAACTTAGACATTTCCTAATTCTAGCCGGTTTCCTAAAAGTGGCCAACTCTAATTTATAAAAAGAATAATTGGTCTTCTCATGGAAGTCTTTTAGCAAATTGGGACAACAAATATTGGAGATTACACTCACTAAAATCGTGGATATCTTGTTGGAGCTGGACATACACAAGAGAGTTTGAAGCAACAAAGGAAACTCACGTAAAGGCTGGCAGAAAAGTGGCTGGATACACGGTGTTGTGCTGAGCTAAAAAGAAGGAATTGACGTATAAAGAGAAGAGAGTTTTTGCTACTAGAGATACCTCATATCACACAATACAATACAGGAGAAAAGGTACAAAGACAGAGGCGTAAAACAGACACAAACAAGGGATGGAGGCGTAAGTAGTGCTGCTGGCTACCACCATTGCGGCGTTCCGAAGTCATATCCGTTCTTCGTACTCTTTCCGGGTTTGAGTAAAGTGTATTATAATTATTTTCCATGGGTTTTGAGAAACCCATGATGAGCTAAACCTCTCATGTTGGTTAGGGATGTAATCTGAGGTTTGAAGACATGTTTATTAATTGAATGTCGCATATCTCATGATTTCATGTTATTTTTAATATCGTTCATGTTCTACTGTTTATAATTTATGATTGATTGTGTGTTTGTTTGAGTCATGAATTGAATGAGCATGCATTGATATCTACAACTAAATTAGAGTTTTCGATTCGGAATTGTCGAAGGACTCTAGTTACAAGTAGTATAGCATATTTGTTAGCGATGGGATGTTGCCATGCATGTATGTGTAGAAGCTTGACCTAGGTTGAATCCGAGTTGCACTTTGCGCCGGGTTTCTTAGAATAACCTCAACTCACAAAGACGATTGCTTTCATTGGGTTGAACTTGGTGTTTACATCGAGTTATCCGGTGTTAAGAATTCAGAGAGTGGCGCGATACCCTCTCTGATGATATTAGGAGTTTTGCCGGAGTAGCCCTGCGATAGGATGCTTTAGGGTTATTGGTATTACTAATGAATGAATGTTGAGTATGCTTTGATTGATAACATGTTGGATAACGGACGATGAAATCTTTGACCAATGCTCTTTCTCCCTGTTACACGTTTCTATTAACTTGCATAATTTGCTTTAGCCTAATTTAGTTTAAAACAACAACAAACACCCCCTACCCCCCCTTGTTATTTACGTGACTGGAATAAATATAAATTGCTTCCTCCTTGTGGGAACGAACTTGTTCTTAT
>JAJJMC010017633.1:0-12739 GCA_023531435.1 Papaver californicum
TGAATTAGCCATGTGTTGAGCCATTTGGTGCACCCCTGTGACATTCTGCTACTTTAGGAAAGGTCGGTTAGTCATGGGACCTAGACCCGGCCACTTTAATTTAGGTTAGGTATGGAGGGAAAAAATAGTCCTGCCCTAAATTTAAAACTCAATAAATTTTTTCCCCAAATTAAATCAATTTATTACTATTCTTTTTTATATACCCCAAATTTCTTCAACCCAAATGTTTAAACCTAATTTTTTAAATAAATTCAACGACAAATTCCAGATCATTCTGCCAAGGAGGAATCGATTTCCCCTCAAGACATTTGTTCGTTCCTCGAAACCTAGAATTTCTTGTTATTTCCGTGGAAATTTGTGGGATTTTTTTATAGGTTTTTTTTTGAAATGTCGGATAAAGGAAGTGGAACGGATTTTCATTTATCAGATGAGATATTATCAGTAATACCAACAGATCCATATGATCAATTAGATTTAGCACGAAAGATTACATCTATGGCTATTGCTTCTCGTGTTTCTAAACTTGAATCAGAAAATGGTAGATTAAGACAGAAGATATTAGAGAAAGATCGTCTGATTTTTGATTTGGAAGAGAAAGTATCTCAGCTTGATCAAGGTTTTCAACAAGTTGATTCTAGGTTAAGGATTGTTATTGAGGAGAATGTAAGTCTTCAAATGATTTTTGACTAAAAAGTTCGATTTTTTTTTTTTTTTCAAATTTAGGGTTTTTTTGTTTGAATTTGATTGAGTGTTTGTGTTTATTGTTGTAGAATAAACTGGTGAATGAAAGAGACTCGCTTACTATGACTGTAAAGAAGCTCAACAGGGATTTGGCCAAGGTGAGGAGATTGATTGTGTCACGATTTTGTGTGTTTGTATACATTGTGTTTTGTTGTGCAAAGCTGAACTACATATTGCATACACTATGTTGATATGCGGAGACATTTTAGTTTCAAGTGATAAGAAAAATGGGTTACTAGAAATTACGGGGGTAGGATAGAAGCAAGATATGGTTATGAATTACACCTAGATCTGGATATAAGTCTCACCAAAAGGTGGAAAGGTATACCCTTTCACTGTTTTTTGGGAAAGGGAAACTACTGTTGCTCAGACGATCTGTGCTTCATAGTACGAGTTGGAAGTAGCTGCTGAAAGGTTTTGAATGCGACAGGGAAAGTGGAACGGCAAGCATAGATGTATAAATGACAGGTTATTGGTTAGTTGTAGACAATCCCCTATATTTTAGCTTATGCGTTGCTATGTTCTGTTGATGCATAAGTTTATCCACTTCAGTTTTATGTTTACGAGGGTTCTACATCCTGTACTTTCTGATGTCTAAATTCATATAGACAGAGAGTAACCTTAGATGACAACTAATTTAAGTGAACACGTAGCTGTAAGAATGGAGGTCGGAGAGGCGCCATCTAACTACAATAATTATGGACACCATACTTCCTCTCTGATATTGAAGGTGTATGATTTTTTTTTATTGTGGTTGACACTGACTATTATTTTGTACATAGTAATATAAAGAACCTATGTTTCTTAAATAGTGCAATTTTGATTTGCATAGTTACTAAAATTGAGGTATTCTTACAGTTGGAGACATTCAAGAGGCAACTAATGCAGTCACTCAATGATGATAGTTCTGTAAGATTCGAACATAATCCTCCAAGTTTCATAGAAATGACTTTCTTTTTTTGGTTTCCCTATGGTATGTTATTCGATGAATTGAAGAAATTTATGATCTTGTGCTGGCTGGCAGCAAGCTGAAACTGTTGATATTGGAACCTGTGACCAAGCTTTTTCCAAGACATACTCGTCTAAAGGTGTGATTATACTCTACTTCCTGAAGTTTTGACCTTTTTCTTATTTTTATAACTGAATCATTACAGGCTGTTACTCTCCATTACAGGAAACTAACTTAACTTTATTTCGTTTTTCATCTTGTAATCTTGTTACTGAAATGCTTTATTTGTGACGTCTTAAGATGAGGGAGGGAACCCAGGTGATGATGGTATGTGTACGAACTCTTTTTCTTTTTATACCACTCATCCTAATATTATTCATTCCTAATACACGTTATTGCTGGTCAATGTCCACAGCTTCTAGGCATGTTGGGCAGAGATTTTCGATGACTCCATACATCACACCAAGATTTACTCCTAGTGGAACTCCAAAAGGGTATTCTACCAGTGGATCACCCAGAGGATATTCTGCTGCTGGATCCCCTAACCGCATCTCTGGTTCCACGTCACCCATAAAATCTCAATATGAAGGGCGAAGTGGTTCATTGTCTTCATGGTACCCATCAAGTCAGCAGTCTTCTGCGGCGAGCTCTCCTCCTCGTGGGCGTCCTGTACCAGGTCTGTAACAAGAACCACGGTCAACCAAATCTGAGATATTTTTTAATACGTGCATGAAATCTAAAGGGTGTGAGTTGACACCTTATTAACCACGAGCAGTACCAGTAGTGATTTCCCCAGATGGGTTCCTACTAGTTTGAGTTGATAGAATCTGCTAGTTTTGCTGGCTCCAGCTGTAAGTCAAAGTGGCTGACTTGGAAGAATATTGCCATTTTTGTTCTAATGTTTTTTTTTTATTACTCTATGAGTAGAATTCCCTGAACTTAATTAAGTTGTTTATCTGGTTTTACTATGTTCAGCACGCACTCCTCGAATTGATGGAAAGGAGTTTTTCCGCCAAGCCAGGTCTGATTATCGGGTTCAGTTCTTGCTGGTGATTTCAGTTGCCAATTTTGAAAGCAACAATAATACTAAATTATGAATATTTGGAACTGCAGGAGTCGTCTCTCTTACGAGCAGTTCAGTGCATTTCTTGCCAACATCAAGGAGCTGAATTCTCAAAATCAAACTCGAGAGGTAATTACTTACTGCTCTGTGCTAGTTTGTGATTTTGAAACTCTTCCTCAAATCTCTGGGTCATTGAATCAACCGTGACTTAGCAAATTGGTTTTTCATTTTCCCCAATATCCAGGAAACATTAAGGAAAGCAGAAGAAATATTTGGTACAGACAACAAAGATCTTTACCTATCATTTCAAGGGCTGCTTACTCGTAACAACCACTAGGACTTAAAGTCGTATTCCGAAGATGGTGCATCATAATAGGTGTGCCATACATCTCTCTCTCTCTCTCTCTCACACACACACACCCACACACACACACACACACACGCACACACACACTCACACACACACGAAGACAAAGATAATTGCATGTCTCTGTAACAGTCCAGTCTCCTAACATATTTAATTGTAGTTGTTCTAACTTCTATGTAATTCAAAGCGAGTCTGTAACTAACTCGGCCACTCGGGTGTAAGAACCAAACAGACGAAATCATTTAAAGTCAGTTAACTTTTAATCTGCAGGATTATTATTGGAGCCCACATTGCTTCCTTCCTTTTTGTGCTTGATGTGTGAGTGTGTAATTCGGTAAATATAGATCGCTTACCGTAGAACTAAGATGCATAGGAGAGGCTGGTTCAGGGTCTCACACTCTTGTTGCAAGCCTCTGATTGGAGATTTCAAATGAAGCTGCTATTGTAACACTGATCATGTTAACCATGGTTTATGAGAAGCGACTTCTCTCTGTTTCTATTGTTAATGAAAGATAATACTGAACAATAGATTTTTTTAAGAATGCTGTTGATTTATGTTATTTCCTCATTTTTGCTTTAGCAATAACATTGCCGTAGTCATATAATTTTTAAGAGACAGTAGTCATACATTACCTCTTTAAAACCCTGAACCCAATTCATTAGTTAACAAATAAGCCTATTATCCCACCACCTGGGACGACCAAGGCTTGAATAAGCGGGCTTAACCAAACCCAACGTTTAGCCTTCAACCAAACCTTAGTGGAGAACATACTCTGGGTATAACTTCATCTTACTAAGCCCAAATGTGACTCTGATGCGGCTCGACATGGAATTCCTAAATATGTGTATGAAGTGATGGATTCCTATATAGCTCAGACTATGATCAGATTAGGACAAAGAGTTGCACTTTGTGAGCTATTTGCATCAAATGAGGTTGAATGTGTTAGTAGAAAGCAAGACAACCCATGCATGTAGTTTCTAAAGTTTGTAATATATAATATTCCAGATGAAACCTAATCTATACTGCAGTGATCTTATGCTCCTTTAAAATCACTTCTGTAGCTCTTTTTTGAATGGGGTTTATTTCAATTTCTAGCTAAACAAACACAGAACATGTATTTACATGAATTTGTGGAACCTAAAACCCTACTTAGATTAGATATAGAAGAGACATTGTGTCAGATTAGAGATTACATTGTCACATTCTCTTTCTTTTTCTTTAAATCATATTATTCTGATTATTAAGTTCAAGTGCTTGCAGTATTTTTCTTTTCTAGATTTGTATGAACAAACTTTGAAGAAGTTAAGTGATAGATACAAACTTTCAAAGAAAGTTCTTTATTTTCGTAGACTACAAGTGGGTATTCGTATTTCTTTTAAGGCTGTCAAGTTAAGTTTTTGTTTCTGGTGGATGGGGTGTGAAAATTTAAGGCACCTGATACTCTCTGTACAAAATCTTTCACACTCAGTTAAAGTTGTCTTTTTCCTTTCTTTCTTTCTTTCTTTCTAGTTGATTTAGCCCCTACTGACTATGTTGTGACGAAATTATATGGTAGAGGTCATATCCTGTGCTGAGAAAGTAGTTTCTTGAGAAAACAATTTGTATTCTCAATATTACCATCTGTTCTTTTTTCCGCCGAGTTAACGGCATACCGGTGTATGATTATCACTGCTGTTGTACATGGTTTCAGGTTTAGGTTTTCACAGGATTTTTTTTTCTTTTATGAATTTCATTTACCTAAAGAGTGTAGGTTTTCAATCATGTTTTTGATGCAACTTGATCTAATGATCTTTCAAAGATTATTATACCTTCAGAAGCAGTAAATATGGAAAAGAGTCAAAAGTACAATAGGATTGTGGTGGTATATGTTCTTTTACTAGGTTCAGAGTAGGTGTTGCCAAGGGTATGATTGTCATTCCAGTAAGGTTCCTAATGGAAGTACATCTGTTGAATTTCAAATTGGCAAAATCTTACAAACCCATGTGATTGTATCCAAAGATTCTTATTAATAACTTTTTTTTTTTTTTTAGTTTCAGAAAATTGTGTAGGCTTTAACTATTAAGTGATAATAACTTTAGATCAAAAAATACATTAGATGTTCCTTTGGTTTTGGCTTTTTTCATGTAAGGCCAAGGACAAATTATTATTCTCTAATCACTCAAATTGATTGATTAGTGAATCCCTAATCATTTCTTGATTTATGCTTACAATGTTTTGTAATCTTACATTAGAATTTTCTTTGCGTCATCCAAAAAAAAGGTTCTTCTAGTAAAAAAATAAATGAGTTTGGGTAACTTAATCAACAAACTGTGAGATTGCTTTTTTTTTTAATTCAATTGACTCTTTCGAATCTGATACATCTAAGTACTAAATCTGGCTTATTATTGAGAAATTAAAAAATAATAGGACTATATCGTTCTTTTGAATCTTATTAAATATGTGTCCAACGAATTACATATAAAATTTTACATGTGCTTAGATTCAAATATTTTCGAGTTATATGTATAAATTAAGTTAGGCCTCGAGTTAAATATTAGGAAAAATAAATAAATATACGATCCGACATCTGATTTGTCTGATCCCGAGTCAAATCCAAACAAACAAAGCGTATGTCTAATATACAAATACACGTAAAGATATATAAAATTTTACAAAAAAGATACCTTTTAACAGGTGGATTAGAAAATGGAGAGATATAATCGTATGAGCATCCAATCACAGGCTTAAAAATAAATCTAACAACTATAAATTTTACAAACAAAATCTTTCGAGTCTTGGCTAAGCACAAGCTTTTTCCCTAAACAACCTCTATTCTATAGGCTATACTTGTCTTAGATTGCTAATTACATATTTGATCACGTTCTACAGTTTAGCATCACTAGCTGCTTTTCCCAGGTCAGTTTGGGCAGCAGGCCTGACAGAAACTAGAATAGCTGCTAAAAATCGCATATAATTTGTAGTTGCAAAATCCTATAAATTTCCAGCTTATTCTCATCCACTAACAACTCATCACAACTGCACAAGCAGCACACAGCTCACCTTTACAACTTCAATGGCTTCAAATTCTCTATTCAGTTCATCCGATCACATTTACTTATCAGAATTCACCCAAATACCTCCGGTATCTGTCGCCACCGTCGAAGAAATCTTGGAATCCTCTTTAATGTGGAACCAAGAATTCATACTTCCGTCGTCTGAGCAAAATATGTACACAAGTAATGACCCAATGCTACCATCAAATGATCTTACTTTAACCTCGAATTTCGACGGCGTTTTACCATTTCCGGAGCAGCTTAAAATTTTGCCAATGATAGACTACGTACCGGAGCCAATATTAACGACTTCAAATGAGTTCGACGTTGGTTTTTATGATTACAGTAGAACTGGTAATAGCAGCATTCAACATCAATATCAAAAGGCGGTCGACTTCTTACATTTCCAGCAGCCAGATGAGCTTTCTGCTTATCATAACGATGAACAATTGCTATTCAATAAGGCATATGGCGAAAACGGATTCGGACCACAGTTTGATCATGCTGCTGGTTATTTTGGTGACCATAATATATGGGTACGCATAATTTCTCGTCGACATTTTTCCATGCATGTAGACATATTGTCGACGTCGATCTTACGATTAACCAAAGTGATTTCGGTAACGTCTATGCTTTAGTATCTTAACCTTCCTTTGTTTAACTTTGCAGGAAATACATCATAATCTCCAAGGGAATAACTCGACGTCGTCATTTCAGAGTAGTAGCGGTAGTTGTAGTAGCGTTGAGGAGCCGAAAGTGAGACGTTATACGAAAGAAGAAAGGAATGATCGAATTCTCAAGTACCTGAAAAAGAAAAACCAAAGAAATTTCAATAAGACAATCAAGGTAATACATATATGATTCTTAGTGTCTATTTTGGTTGGAGAATTCATTCGTTAATTTCTGCATGGAAAAAATGGCTAATAACTTGGTGCAACTTTGCAGTACGTCTGCCGGAAGACATTAGCTGACAGAAGAATTCGAATTCGAGGAAGGTTTGCAAGGAACAATGAATACCCTGAAGAGTTGTCGACAACAACAACTAAGAAAAACACTAATGATCATGAAGAGGAAGACAAGTATGATCATAATAGTCATGATCCATATTTTCATAATAGTACCCCAGAGACTAAGTGCAATATCGAAGAGGAAGACGAGGAATGGTTACGAGAAGCTGTGAATAATCTCATGTATTTACCCATTTTTGACTGATGATTATTTCGTTTTCTTGTACTCAGATTCATATATAATAACCAACAACCTAGACTACTACTATTAATACTGGTTTCCGAAATTGCTACAAATTTGAAGTCCCCTCAAGGCCACTGGCACTAGTGGTACTCCAGTAACATAGTAGAACTAGAAGCACATACTAGCGGTTGAAAATTAATGTTACTAACAAGTGAAAACCAGATTCTGCTTGGATCCAGAAATTTGTAGCTCTACAAATGCAAAGTCGTGCGAAAATCCTCAGTCATTTTTGATCTGTAATATGTTATAGAGATTTTGATCTTACTAGGTTAGACAGTCGAACACTACATCCTAAGAAAAGAGTTATTATCATTTTTCATGTTAGATAAAAATGAAAAAGTGATGATAACTTCTTTATTGACGAAAAACAATAATAATATTTTTTTCCTTGGACAGATGTTGTATAATTCTAAAGTAGGTGATTTAACCCGAACTCTTAGGCAGGTTCCCACCAAAATTTCAACTTCTGTTTTGGCGAACAAATAATCATCGAGTCGTCCTCTTTCTGGACTTGAAGAGCCAGAAGGGCCAAAGCACAACAAACCTACCCATCATTAAAACAAAGCCCATGCAAGAATGACCTCATTGTCGTGGAACCTCCTCAAAAAAGAACGATTATTTGAGGACATTTCTCTTTTCGAGGAACTATGATATGCTTAGGCCGTCCGTCCTACAAAACTAAAAGGTGCCATAATTAGAAAAAATGATTAAATTATTTTTTATTAAAATTAAAGTAATCTAATAGTTATCTAAACCTAGTCATAAAGAAATCTAATTCTAATCCTATTTTAGAAACAAAAAAACTCAAACCCTAGCATAACTGAAATTTTCTTTTAAAAATTCTTCTTCTCCCTCTTCATCTTACATAAATAATTAATAGGCAAATCATAAACGAACTTTATCGTCGATTAATCTCGTATATATATAAATGAATCATATTAAACGTTGTTGTAGAGATGTATTACCAGATTCGAGGATTCTATGCATCGTAAATCAAGCAAATCAACCACAAGTTAAAGAACCGGTAGCATGCAGCGCAAGTTGAAGCTGAAATCGAGACTTTAGCAAGAGAACCAAAACCCGATTATTTCAATATGCACATTATAAGATAATTTCCGACAAACCCTTTTTTTTATATAGGTTTTTGATTGTTAATTCGAGTAGAAATAATCAAAATAAGGGCTTAAAAAGTGGTTCCAGGTGATATTCGGTTAGGAATTTTTTAAAAAAACCCTAGGCGAGCTGACTGAACTTCCCATTTAGGAAGAGCACGAACAATACAGTTCGGTTAGGAAGAAATTTTGTTCTCCTAACCGAACTTTGTGTTTCTTAAGCAAAACTGTGAGTTTTGTTAACTTGATAATAGGTTTGTCCTAACCAAACTTTTAAGTTCAAAACAATACATTGAGTTCGGTTAAGTTCCAAATTTAGTTTTGCTAACCGAATATTTCTCTATTTTTCGTTTTTTATATGTTTCCTAACTAGAACTCTGCTATTTTTCGTTTTTTATATGTTTCCTAACTAGAACTCTGAGTTCCTCAACCGAACTTTAAGTTTGGTTAGGTTGATTATAGGTATCTCCTAACCGAATTTTTAAGTCCAAAAAAACATACTGAGCTCGGTTAAGTTCCAAATTTTGTTATGCTAACGGAATATTTCTATGTTTCTCTTTTATATATATATATATATAAATTTCTAGCCGAACTGTGAGTTTAATTTCTTAACCGAACTATAAAAGAAATTAGAAAAACTCTATGATTTCCTATTCGAATTTAGTTAAGTAATTTTGTTTTTTTAGGGACAAGTCGAAAGTTAAGGTAGTGGCAGATACTAGAACTCCAAGCCTCGCCACGGTAAACACCTAGGGGCAGGTAAACGTGGAACTAAAATTATTAAGAAAATGGGCTCGTTACCGGGAGTTCTAATCCGTGAAGTGAATCAAGAGATAAAACAAGAATCTGAGGAGGAACAAGGAGTGGAGGAAGATGACAAGAAGAGTACAAAAAAATATTTCTATTGTTGTTGTTGTTAAAGATAGGAAGAAGCCTAAGAATCCTTGTGATAGATATGCACATATTCCTTATCGAACTTTATGTTTATCTCCTCATAACCGAACTTATGATACGCCAACAGATGGATAGAAAGTGTTATTTAGCTGCCAACACTCATGGGATACCAAAATCTATGCAACAAAGGTACTGAATCTTAACTAAAGATATTTTTCCGACTTCTGTTTTCTAAATATTAATATATATCATGGTATGATTATTTTGTAGGATTATAACAATGCGTTTCGACTTTAGAGACGCCAGAAGACGGTTGGATGGGATGTCATGGATGCGTGTAATGTGGTGGTAAAGAAAGTCAAAGCATCTCCATTATGGTCTGCTATACATTATGCACACGCTGATTAAGTTTGACAGTGCTACCATATCAACATTTGCCGAGAAATAAGGTAAGATTAAGCACCATGCGACCGCTTACTTGTTGTATCATTTAGGCAACCTTATCTTCCCCGATACTTCTGGAAATAAGGTAGACACCAATTATCTCCAGCTTTTGAATGACCTAGATGCGGTTAATAAATACTCTTGGGGCATTGCGGTGCTTGCATTCCTTCAAGACCAACTTAAGAAAGCTAGTAGGATTAATACTTCACAAATCAGGGGCTACTACACTCTTTTTCAGGTAATCTTCGACATACCCACACTCATCAAGTTTGTATAAGGTTTTACTGTTTTAGTAACAGAATTACCAATACATATATTTTCTAGCCGAACTTTAATGTTTCCTAACAAAACATTGTTAACAGGGCAATGTTCGGTTGAGAACAAAAAAGTTATTTTTAACCGAACTTTTTCGATGTTAGTCGAACATATACTCCTTAGTCGAACATTTTTTTTTCTCCGTAAAACAGAGAAATGTTCGGTTGAGAAGAAACATTCTTTGTAGCCGAACTTTGTAGTTCAACAACAAATTCTGAACACATAGTAATGTTCGGTTAAGAATTGAACTTGTTCTCATTGGTGTGCTAGCGAACTTTTGTAAATATTGATTTTTTTTTCAATCTTGTTACATAGGTGAGGGTGTACGACCATTTTCCTAAATTGGAGTTGGCTTCAAAAAAGGAAGGTTGGCTTTATGGGCAGCCGATGACAGGAAAATAATTCTTCAAACACATGCAAAAGAAGTCTAAAGAGAATCTGTTGACAAAGTTGAGGGAGGACTTGGATAATTTGAATTCCGAACAAGTAACTTTTTGCCCTACTCTTTTGATTCAGATAAAGACGAGTTGGAGGAGTTCTCGCATGACGTGGGTTACTACGGACCATTGTTTTATCCTGACGGTTACTCAATTTGCAATCCTCGAAGAGTATTACGTCAACTTTGTTATGTCCAGAATATACCATTTATGAAGAATGAAAATTTTAGTTTGGTTTAAGGGAACAAAGAATACCAATAATCTTTTTAAACCCAAACATGACCCAATTCCAACGGTAGATCACTGGAACCAAATGGAAAACTACCTTATTGATAAAGATGGGTATACACCTGTGGTATATGGAACAATGTCTAGGTTTTACTTATCTCTTTGTAATAAAAAGAGAAAGTCAAGCTCGAGCTGGTCAGGAGAAGGGAAAGGCGAAGGAGAAGGGAGCGAAAGATAAGGGAGTTGAGACCGAGATGCCTACTTATGGCGAAGATGTGGGAAAGTTATTTGACAGCATGGTAAAATATTTTATTCTCTTTATGGTTTTCAAGTTGTTATAAAGTATGATCTAAAATAACTTATTTTCAGTTTAATTTTGAATATGTTAAGGTGGGTAAGAAGCTTTTAAAGAAAACGATGATTAAAATTCGCTTTGGAGAGCCGATATCGACAGAAGAACAAACCAATTTTTACAACCAGTAAAATAAATTTATATCGCACAATGATGTGGATCCAATCAAGCACAAGGAGGTCAAGAGGAGTCGACAACTAGGCGAAGGTTCAAGTGCAGCTGCTGCTACTACGCGAGAACCAACTGGAGATGAGAACCAAACTGACGAGGAGGTGGTAAAACAAGCTCGTGTTTCAAGACGTGGGAAAAGAGTTTGTCGTAGTGAATGAGTGTTTGAAACATAAATCCACTAAGTGATCTTTTATCTTTTCAAGGAGTTTTTTAGCATATATTGATGGTTGAGGTACATTTTAGTTATGCATTTCATATATTTAGTTTTCAATATAATTTGATGGTTATGATTCTTTAGTTTTATTTAATAAATTTTGTAGTGTTGTCTGTACTAGACCTTTATGTTTAATTTAAATTTTGTTGGTAACAATTGAAGTGGCTCTGGTAGAATTAAAGTCCAATAAATGTATCCAAGTGGTAACAGAGATATGCTCGGCCAGGGAAAAAAATATTCGACCTGGTAAAAGTTCGTCTATGACGAATTATTTTTTCCTGGCCTAACATTTCTCTGTTGCAAATAAATTTGTGCCGAACTATACCAAAATTATTTTGAAAACTTCCCTGACGAGTATATTTTTGGAAAATATAGTCGTTATACACCTAACCTTATACTCCTCTTTTATATATAAACCGATCTATTAATTCACATTTGTAAATCACATCTCCTAAAAATGGAAGTACGTGCATGGTCCTAAATTTACTCTGAATGAAGATTTACTATCCAATGAGGGGTGAAGAATGCCGACAAAATGGTTCATTCATCCAGAGTTATTGAGGTAAAATTCATTAAAACTTCTCCACTAACATCTGTGACCCTCATAACTTTGATCGTGCATCATTTGTCGATTTGGAAAGATAAGAATCGATTAAAGAATTTACAACGTTAGTTCATATTGTGAATCGATATCGAGGTGAAACCGTCGCTGAATTTGTTGTGAGATCTAAAGAGGAATGTAGAAGATGGATTTTTTTTTTAGTATGAAGCTTATTTCCATATCCTTAAGGAGTTTTTCATAACCTATATCGGATGTTGAGGATGCTGAAAATTAGTAATTAAGTTTTAGTAGCAAAAAATGTATTTTTTTTTCTATCTTTTTAATTGTGTATTAGTAGCAATATTGGTTTCAAGCTTTGTTATTCAATATTAGTGGCATACTCAACTTGTTGTGTTATTTTAGAATCCTTGTATTTTTTTTTTATAGGTTCAGCTAGGACTAGTTAATGGAAAACTAGACGAACCTGTGTTTGGCTAACAATAGATTACCTTAACCTAACCGAACTTTTGATAGCCTCGTAAAAAGTTTACAGGTTCGGCTACCTGCAAAAGTTATCATCCTAGCCAAACTTCTGACAACATGGAACCTTATAAATTTTTTCCAGGT